>CM053785.1:237434917-237819917 GCA_028749045.1 Cupressus sempervirens
CTAAACCTTTTTTAGACCATTATTTTTATAAATTTCATTTCCTTCCCCTATATTCCTTTTTATTCCCCTTTTGTGAGATTCACCACTCCTTTATATATTTTGAAATAAGAAAAGTTGTGTCTTTTCAAATTATATTTAACTATATTTATATCATATTATATTTCTTATTTATAAATATTTTTAGTAATAAATCTATTAATTTTTATAATTTCTATATCAAATATTTATCATACATTTATAATGTAATTATTTATATATTGATAATATTTATTTAACCATTATATTTATCTAAGTAACATATTATTGTACTACTAATATATTCTTTATTTACTTTAATAATCATTATATCTTTAGTATTAATTTACAATGAACTATTTATTTCACTTATCTATTTATTCATACTAATAGGATTATGGGACATGACACCCACTTACTCGTGTATCCTCACCAATCACTTATAATACTCATTTATCCTAACAAACTCACCCATTCTCCCTAGTTACTCAACTCCACTCTTCTTGATTCAAGGTGTATTCCTAACCAGGCGAGCATTCTATAAGAATTTTGTATAGCTTTGATACCATGTAAGAATTTTCCTTAGGGAAAAATTCACCCAAGAACAAGAAGCACAATAACTAGCACAAATAGACCATTATAGTATGATTAGAATAGCAATATGATATTCAATTCATTGATTGATTGATTTTTTAGTACATTAGAGGTACCTATATATAAAGGCCTCTATGATACATCTAGAATGTCTAGGAGTTAGCAATATGATAAGCCTCACAACTAGGCAAATGTCCACCTAGAGTGGGTTATCCTCCACTAAGCATAGGATTTAGTGAAATGATGAGAGGATAAGCATACAAAGGTGTGTCATTTAAAATAATGTTGTAGACACCATGTGCTTAATGAAGAGTGTGAAAAATTGTGTTGTCAACATGACAACTCAGTTGATTATGCATACTCTAGTGTTGTAGACACCATGTGCTAAAATAGAGTTTCTTACTCCTATGTTGTCAACATGACAACTCATATGAGTATGCAAACTCCTAAGTGTCTAACTTAAGAAATAATAAAATAATGCATTTACCTTAAGTAAATTTAAGTAAAGTTTAAATAATAATTATTTACACTAACACCCCCCTTAAGTGCAGCTTAAGGGAATGTACTTAAGCTCACAAAAGCTATGATGAAATGCATAATGGGTCCTGGCTACTAGGACATGTTAGCTACTCATGTAAAAATGCAATGCTGAAATGAAATGAAATCTCTTTGAGAATGGGGAAAGAGGGAAAACCTCTTGGGAAAATCCCTCCCCTAAAAAGAGAGATATGTACAATAAAGAAAAATACATGAATGGATGGAGAAATCAAGACTCCCCCATTATGACATACATCATGCGTATACAATAGAGAATCCCTCGATGAAATCCCCCATTATTGAAGAATCTCATGATGATAAGTGCTTGAAGACAAAAGGAAATCCAATGCTAACAAATAACATTTCTCCCTCTAGGAAGAAGATACACAAAGTGTAGGTACAAGTATGCTTCCCACTATGGATGGGAAGATGGAAGAGGGATCCAAATGTCGTATTGTGTGGATGCTGCCTCTGAAGTCTACTCAGATGTTGACAAGTCCTCGATGAATGTAGATGCCATGAACCAATCTGGTGGATGCCCAAAATATAGTGGCAAGCAAGGGAGCATGTCCATGGATGAAACTAAATCAAACTCCAAAGACAATGAAACATCCTTATAGGAAGATGGAGGAAGAGAAGCAACATTGCCTCCCCTTAATGATGGATGCACACCCATGATAGAAGCTCCTTGATGATTGAAGAAGCTACACCATGAAAGCTGAATGATGGTCCTCTTTGTAGGAAGAGATGGTGACATAGTGTAGTAGTGAACACTCCCCAACTAATAGGAAGAATCCTCAAAAAATATGATGTTTGAGGAAATTGGAAGACAATCTCCAAAGAATGATATGAATCCTCATAAGTGAAAGAGTCCTTCTCCATTTGCTATAAATAAATGTCCATAATCATGTAAGAACAATCAAGTGGTTGAGGGTTAGAGTGTACCCTCGCAATGAGTGAAGAGGTCTCCTCAACAAAGAAAAGATTAATATCATTGATGATGTCTCCCACATAATTAATGTGAGACTCTACAAATAGCCCTGCAATGTCTAGAAGGAAGTCATCCCATGAAGCTAAAGTAGGAAGACATGGTAAATCATGCTACACTAAATCATGAGCATCTAAGGCTAGAACTAGATTAGTAGAATCAATAGGAGTATCAAAATGTGTGATCTCATCTAGAGTAGAAGGTACTGTCATTGGAGTGATTGGAGATAGAATGTCTTCTGGAAATGGAGAAACTATTTGATCTCCATATGCTTCCCAAAGATCCATCTAAATATCATGAGGAAAAATTTCCATATTAAGAGGAGCAAAATATTCCTCAATCATACTATTATACAGAAAGCAAATAAGTTTAGAAAGATGTTTCCAAGAAGGATTAGGTGGCAATATCTTTCATTAGAGATAAGGAAACTCTCCTTGATGTTCTCTTAGATGATCAAGCATCAAATCACTCCATTTGTGATAGTTCCTCATTATCAACTTTTCTCTTAAACCAGAATAATATATGTGACAAGACTCCATGAGATCAATGTATGTATGCACCCCCAAAATGCAAAAATAATCAATCAACCCCCCTAATGCATGATTTGGCACTTTATAGGTTGCGCAATTATAATAGGACCACTTTTTCAATTTTGACCTTAGTGGAGGTTTGATTTTTCTATTTACAACCTCCTTTTGGAGTTCAAAACTGGAACTTTACAATGTAGCTTAGAAATATAATAATTTTGAAGCAATATAATGCAAAGAAAGGACCTATTTCTAAAAGTGATATCTATGTCCACACAAGCCTATAATCTAATTATAGATTTGGAAAGTAGACAAAAAATTATTCACTTTCAAAAAAAATATAACTCGTTTATGTGTCTAGATGAGCCCATACAAAGCATTTAAAGTTACAAAATGCAAGATTGGACAAGTACAATCACCAAAAACTATAATTTCTAACAAATATGTGTACAAAAACTATAAAATAATAGCACCACTAATTTTTTTAGGAAATTCTAGCCAAAATCAAAAAAACATTGCACCTAATTTGGAGCTTAGATGACTGAGATATGGCCTCCCAAAGTTGGACTACCAAATCAAAACTAAATTTAGAGAGGGGTCTAATAAAAATTTGTGAGGCTAAATTTGACATCCAAATGGTCATTGCAATAGCTCAATTTGGCCTCTAGATGACGGTCATATGGCCATCAATTTTAAGACCATGTATTGCTAATGTCAGCACAAAAGATGCCCTCTGATGACATGGCAGTGACATCAATGATGAGTTCAGTAGTACAAAATTGTATGGATGGCTAACCTTGATAGTCACTAAGAATGTACAAATAGGTCATGGTGCTGATTTGTACTAACAAGGTAAGGTAACACGTTTCCTTCAGTGAGTTTCCACTAAGTTGGTCGTAGGTATAGGTGGAGGTAGTGGTTTTTGCCACATGGTAGGGTTAGGTGTAGTGTTCAGTTGATGCCAAAAATGGGAGGTTCACTAGCAATGACCAGTGGTTTCAACAAATATAAAATGACTGGTGCGAGGATGTTGTAATCTCACATCAGTTGTGGAATGAACTCTGCATTTTATAAAAACCAAAGCCTGCAAGGGTCAAAATGAATCAAGCTGTCAGTGATGTAGACTATGGTTACCAAGAATAATAGATGTTGATGGTTGGAATTTATGAAATTTTCCACCAAATGTGATCATTGATTGACTGTTGCAAAATAACTAAGGAATATAATGAATTCACAAAGAATATTCCACTTGCAGGTGTAGGGATTTCACCACCTAGTTCCTACAAAAAAAATTTCTTTGCAGACTTGATGGCCTAATTTTTTTTTGAAAAATTTAGTCTAAAAATCACAGAGAAAAAAAAATTAGATTTGAAAAAAAAATTAAAAAAATCTAATAGATCATATCAAATTTTCAAATTGCAGGCTTTGGGTACTAGTTTACAAAAAACTTTTGCTTCAAATTGACTATGGCCCTATATAGGCTCCAAATGCAATGTCGAGGTCCTCTTTGGCTCTAGACACTCCTAATAGTTGTGGATACTTTGTATTTGTGTCGAGCTATCCTAAGAGAAGTAAACCAAGAACAATCTCTAATGGCTATGAAATGATGCTCTTATGGCTCTGATAGCATGTAAGGATTTTGTATAACTTTGATACCATGTAAGAATTTTCCTTAGGGAAAAATTCACCCAAGACCAAGAAGCAGAATAACTAAAACAAATAGACCAACATAGTATGATCAAAATAATAATATGGTATTCAATTCATTAATTGATTGATTGATTTTTTAGTACACTAGTGGTGCCTACATATAAAGGCCTCTATGATAGATCTAGAATGTCTAGGAGTTAGAAATATGATAAGCTTCACAACTAAGGACATGTCCACTAGGAATGGGTTATCCTCCATTAAGCACAGGAGTTAGTGCAATGATGAGAGGATAAGCCTACAAAGGTGTGTCATGTAAAATTATGGTGTAGACACCATGTGCTAAAATAGAGTTGCTTACTACTATGTTGTCAATATGACAACTCATATGAGTACATAAACTCCTAAGTGTCTAACTTAAGAAATAATAAAATAATGTATTTATCCTAAGTAAACATAAGTAAAGGGCAAATAATAATTATTTACACTAACACATTCAAGCCTTCTAAAATTGTTCCATACAAGGTTTTTAGAGTTTCTCGGTGTTCATATGCTCCCCTTCATTACCAATCTCTTCAAATTTTTTATTAGGCCTTGTAGCCCTTTGACCCTAATTAACTCCTATTAAGCTAATAGGATATTGAGTCCAAAAAACATCTTAACAAACCCACAAACCAACTTAGGATGTGGATACCCTATTTGAAAAACTTTAGGATATTTCTAGTCTAGGTTTCTCAATTTTTTTGTACAAACCTACACCAAATTAGCCCTATTTTAAGGATTTTGAGGGTTTGTAGTAGCCAATATGTCTGTAGAGGTTAATTTTGACCAACTAAATTCATTCTCTCCCCAAATTCAGTCTTAGGTACCTTCACCCTATGGCCTATCTAGTTCATCAAATAATTGGCACAAACCAATCTATCTTCTTCATTCTTTTTCTCTTGCAAACACCAAGTTACCTCATTGAGCACACTAGGGCTCTCCTTGGGCTCAGTGATAAAATTAACTATATACCTCTCACAAAGAAAAAAATGCATAATTATAACATATATACAATTTTCTATTTGATTCCAAATGTTCATGAGATTTCAGCCATTAAAAGTCAAGTTAGAGCCATGTTTCTACAAATGTCTCTATCTAGACAAGTAAACTAGCCAAGAACAAGAGGAATATCTAATTCCTATAAAACCAAATTAATTTTCCAAAAAAAGAATGGATTTAGTAAGAAATAAAATAGAACATCATTATCTCCATTAGTATGATGCATGTGGACCTATGGGTGCCACATGGTTGGGAGGCATAGCTACCTTCACCACTACTTGGGACCGATGTATAGAGATTTTCTATATTTCTAGTGTGGCCATTGGTAGATATTTTCTCTGGGTGCTTCAGGTTTTGGAGTATGCTTTCTTGTGATTTATGCTTTCCTTAGGATTCTTGTATATCATGTTTAGATGATTTTAGATTTGACACATTTTCTTATTATGATGATTAGTAAATGATAGGTATGTTATCTACTTGTGGGATTATCTTATGCTTTATTCTAGCATGTTAGATTTCCTTATGCTTATGTTTTAACATGTTTAGTAGTGACATCCCTATTATGATAGTACAAATGATTTGATCAGTGACTTGGGATGTTATGCACAGGGATGGCTAGGGCCCATGATGATCTTATGATGACATTGATGGTTGGGAGGAACCGCATACTTAGTTTGTTTGTATTGCTCATTGTGATGTTAATTCTATTCTTTACAATGTTGTTTCCATTTAATGTTATGTTATGATTAGATGGTTAGATGTTATTTCCATCTTTTCATCTTTCAAATATGGTTTGAGTGTTCTTGCCTCAAAAAGTGGATTTGGTACTCCCCGATGTGGAGGAATTCCTTTTCTATTTTTCTTCCTTTATTGTTTTCTTGATTTTTGTTATGGATTCTCATGTGAAATTGTAGTTTCTTGCATGAGAATGCAAGTCTTTGCATGGCGTGTTGGGTTTCTTTGTGTAGTTTTGCACTTCCTCGCATGAGACTTAATGCTAGTTTATGTTGTTGGAAAGGTGCTTTCTCACACATCATGGTGCACATCCTCTCATGGAAGGAACTTGATTGTAGGGCATGCTACACATCTTTGCATGAAAATTGGCACTCTATTGGCTTCACATGGAAAATAGGGGCTATCTAGGCTTGTTAGAGAAAAATTTGGAAGTTTCTTTTGGACACCCTTTTTGGTTTTACATATTCCTATTGAAAATAGATTTTCTAAGGGGTTTAAAATATCATTTAAGTATACATTCCTTATACTTAAGATATATTTTAATATATGTGATGAATCTTTTGAGATAGGTTTCGGATCTCTATGGGATAAGATAAAGATTCTAGGAAATTTTAGGGCTTCAAAAATTTAGACTTAGCCAAATTTTAGGGCTTCATTATTTTAGACTTAGCCAATTTTTAGGAGTCATCTTTTTTCTTTCAACTTAGTTGATTTCTTATGTTTTCTTATTTATGTTTTGGCTAGTGGTGATGCTTGGAGATCTTTGGTGGTTGGTTTTTGGATAGTGTTCCATTGTTATCTTTATGATCTATGTATGTTGTTGTCATGTGCACTTACACTTGTTTTAAAAAAAAAAATTCTTGCTTATATTTCACCCTTGTTTCCAAGGATCTCTGAACAAGGCATTACATCTAGTATCAGAGCCCATGTTGCAACATTGGGATCTTTGTGTTATGTTTTCAATATGGTTTTTTTTTTCTATTGTGTATTTCTATATTATTTTTGACTATTTGATATATTCTTAGTTCATACTTTTGACTCTTATGCTTGCAATTTACTTTTTTGACATCACCTTGTTGTTCCCAAAGGGATGCCTCCTGTACATAGACCTAATGGTTGTGGTGGTACTCATAGTGATAACCATGGAAATGAATATCATGAAGAGGGATGGCAGTAAGGAGAGGGAGAATAGGGTAATGCTAATTAGGCTATCATGGTGGTACTAATGGAAGTACACTAGGAGATTATTGCTTGGTTGGGCCTTCGTGTTGACGAGCACCAATAGAACTATAATCAGGAAGAGGGATCTCATCATGGAGATTCCCATTAGTTAGAGCATAGGGAGGAAGAGCATGAATGGGAATGTTCTTGTACACCACTCGATGGAAGAAGGTATTGATGGAGGGGTTATGGTTGGGATGATGCTGATCTTACTCGAATTGAGATGATGTTGGAACTTTAGAGGTCCAAACCACTAGAGTCTGATGGCTAGGGAATAGAACTCAAGGCTGAGACCTAGTTACTTGATATGTGGCATTGTTTCTCATTATTATACTATGGGAGCAACATAAAGGCCCATTATGTGATCATGTAGTTGAGGGAACATAGTTCCATTTGGTGGGATAAAGAGAGTGAAAGGCTTGGTAACAATGTCGCAAATCTCACCTGGGAGATCTTTGAGGAAAGGTTTATAGAGAATTTTATATCACCACAATATCATGAAGCTCACATTGATGAATTCCATGAGCTTAAAAAACACTTTATGATGGTTGATCAGTATTAGAAGAAGTTCCTTGGTCTAAAATAGTATTCAAGCTACAAGCATTATGATGCACTTGTCACCCAACAATTTGTTAGGGGCCTCAGAGACTCAATTATTGGAGATGTTCGTGCTCATCAATTGAGGACACTTGCTCTTGTCATGGAGAAGGAAAGGATCATAGAGAGAAATGTAGCTATGGGGTATAGTAGTAAATCTAGTTATTGAAACCAAAATTCTTGAAATTCAAGTCAAGATGCACAATACTCTCAGTCTATAGGGAAGGCCAAAACCCAGTTAACACCCTCTCAGGGTGGTTCTCGTCATAACTAAGAAAAGGGTTATTGGACCAAGGGTGGTCAATCTTCTAGTACCTCAGGGAAGAAAGAAAATGATTGAAACCAAGTATAGAAATCTTAGTAGGATTGTCCTTCGTAGAGTGTGTACCAAAATTTTAGCAGAGGTAGTGCACCATAGCCTAGTGCTACTCAGGGTGGTCATGGGATAGGTCCCAACTTTACTAGGAACTATTATTCTTGTGGCTAGCTTGGCTTTAAATCTTATGATTATTCGATCAAGCCATCCATAAGACTTGGTAAGGGCATAGTGAGATCTGAGCTAACTATGGGAGATGCGAGTAGGAATCAAAAAGTCTTTGTAGTAGTTAAAAACCATCAAGTAGATCATCAAGGTACAATGGTCAAAGCTACATTTACATTACATGGTATTTCAACTTTAGTTTTGTTTGACTCTAGTGCTTCAGATTCTTTCATTTCACCATCTCTTGTTCAGTGATTTGGGCTAGTGGAAGTACATTAGGTTTGTAGGTGGCAAGTTGAGTTAGCCATAGGTTCCAAAGTGGCTGTTGACTCATTGGTTAGAGGTTGTAGTTTGAATTTGGGAACCTTCACCACCAGAATGGATCTACGCATTCTACCTCTACTATTATATAACATTTTTTTGGGCATTGATTGGTTAGCCACCTATCAAGTGAATATCAATTGCCATCTGATGGGGACACAACCCAAAAACAGAATGGACACAATAGAAAAGGGGAATTATACTAACTGAGAAAATAAGCTTGTACAAATAGTGCAAAGAAAATGAACTTCAAAACATGCCCTACGGGCTTACAATAGCATAAATCTGGAGAATATTTCTCCTTTTAGCACCTCCTCTCAAGCTCCAATCCAAACTGCCTTTTACAATGCCAAAAATCTCCTTAAATAGACCTCAGAGGGTTAAGGACTAGGAGTACATTCTAGAAAGTGCTAGTAGGCATCCACGGACAAAATAGAAGGTTCTAGAAGCTGCATTAGAAATCGGTGCAAATCTAGAAGATTCCAGAAACGGTAGTCAAACTTCTGGGAGGCATAACTTTTGAATCATAGCTCCGATTGATGAACCGTTTACATTTTTGGAAAGCTCTCGAAGTGCTCTATAGCCCTCTAGAGGAGCTTTGCTCGTCCCCCATTTTTTGACCCTTTTTGAGGTCATTTAATGCCCCAAACCTAACTTTGAAGCATTCTTAGGAGGTCTCCAAAACCCAAAAAATTGCAATAACTTTCAAATTGCGGGGCCTATTGACCTGATTCTTTTTCTGGAATGCTCTAAATCATGATTACATTCATCTGGCCAATTCACACCTTCTAGTTTACCGAAATGATGGCCCAAATACATGCTCCTATTTTTTTGAGATTTTCAAACGCACTGATAGTTGAACTATGAGAGTTGGAACCTTTATTTGAGCCAAATGGGTATCCAAAAATGTAAAGACATAAAATAGAAGCTAAGTCTAAGTACATTTTTTGGGTGACACAGGATTGCCCTAATACCTCTGGATGCTCCTGCATCACCATCATAAGGTGGTATAGTGTGTGGATGACATAGGTGGGCAGGTGGAACTTTTGGGAGTTTAGAGACTAGTCTCACTTCATATGATCTTAGCTAATCAAATGAAGTGGAGTGTTTGGAAGGGTTAGCAATTGTTTCTTGTGTCTATCAATGATCTCAAGGAAGCCAAGAGCTATATGGTGACACCTGATGATCACATACTCCTTCATGAGTATGCAGATGTGTTTCTTAATGAGATTCTAGGTATGCCACTATAGCATGACATCAATTTTCAAATTGATCTTGTACCAAAAGTAGAGCCAATTTCATGAGCTCCTTACTACATGACTACTTAGGAGTTGAGTGAGCTCAGATTGTAGTTGGAGGAATTGTTGGCCAAGGGCCATATTTATCCTAGTGTATCCTTGTGGGGTGCACCAATCATATTTGTAAAGAAGAAGTATAGTTTGATTAGATGAAGGGAGCATGAGTGTTATCAAAAATTGAATTTGAGATACCATCAGCTTCATATTCAAGAGGGTAATATTCATTGAACAACTTTTTGTACATGGTATGGGAATTATGAGTTCATGGTTGTACCTCTTGGGTTAACCAATGTGCCATTAGTATTTATGAGTTTGATGAATGATGTATTTCACACCTACCTTGATTAGTGTATCATTGTTTTCTTGGATGAAATATTGATCTATTTGAAGACTATGGAGGATCATGAAGTCCATTTACTTCAAGTATTGCAGTGCTTGAGGGAGCATTAGTTATATAGAAACTTGAGTAAATGTGGGTTCTTCTAGTCAGAGGTGAAGTATTTGGGACACATCATCACTTGTGATGGAATTGCAGTGGATCCAAAAAATATTTGTGCTATCATAGATTGGTTGATATCCACTAATGTCTCAAAAATTTGTAGTTTCATGGGATTGCTGGGTTACTACCATCACTTTGTAAGGATTTCTCATGATTAGGTCATCCCATCACTTCTCTTTAGAGGAAAGGGAAGACATATGTTTGGTTAGATCAGTGTGAGGCAACATTTAAAGCTCTTAAGAAGTGTTTGACTAGTACACTAGTCCTTGCAGTGCGTAATCCTATAGATGATTTCATGGTTTACATAGATGCTTCATTGGAAGGCATGTGTGTGGTGTTGATGCAGGATGGTTGAGTGATTACATATGAGTCTAGAAAACTCAAAGACCATGAGCTTAACTAACCCACTCATGATTTGGAACTCATGTCCATAGTGCATGCCCTTGTCCATTGGAGGAATTTTCTTTTGGGACATAGGTTTGAGTTGCATAGTGATGATAGAAGCTTACAGTATATCTTTACTTAACCAAACTTGAATGCACGACAACAACATTGGATGGAGTTCTTGTGCAAGTATGACTTTGGTGTTCATTACATTAAAGGGAAGGAGATTGTTATCATGGATGCCTTGAGTAGGAGGTGACATGAGGTATCAGTGATGTCACTAGGAGTGGATTTTCAAGGTCATATCTTAGAGGCTTTGCCTAATGACACTTGGTATCAGGAGGTGAGAGTGGAGATCGAGTCTGGATGTACCCTCAAGGGGAGACTTTTAGGTTATGTGCTTGAGTTTGATGGACTACTATGTCACATGGGGTGTATCTATGTACCCATGTTGGGAGATCTTTGTACCTTAGTTTTGTTAGAAGCACATCATGCACTATATTCCACACATCCTAGAGTCAAGAAGATGCATGTTGATCTCAAACAACTGTACTTTTGGGTAGGGATGAGACATGATGTTTCTGATTTTGTTGCTAGATGTCTTGAGTGCTAGAGAGTGAAGGTAGAACATCAATATCTGATAGGTCTTTTGTAGCCACTTACCATTCTATAGTGGAAGTGGGATAACAAGGTTTCCTATATCATTTTGGAGACATGAGTGTATCATGGTGACAATGGACAAGTTGTCGAAGGTAGCACACTTTTCATCGATGAGAGAATCCTACATAGCTTTTCTGTAGCGCATGTTTTCTTGGTAGATATTATTCATTTGCATGAGATTCCTCATTGGATCATTTCATATAGTGATCTAGTGTTTACTTCTACACTATGGATGTCTCTCTAACATTTGTTGGGTGCTCAACTCAATTTCAATTCATCTTATCACCCAAAGATTAATGGTCAAATTGAGAGAGTGAATCAGGTTCTGGAAGATATGCTTTGCATATGTGTTATAGATAGGCAGGTGAAGTGGGAGGACTATTTATACCTTGTTGGGTTTGCATACAAAAATGGATATCATAGTTCTCTTGGCATGTCTCCTTTTCAAGCCTTGTATGGTAGACCATGTTGTACCCCTTTGATTTGGGATCATTTAGAGGAATGAGTTATTTTGGGTCAAGAGATGCTTTAGGATATCGAGCAATAGGCTATTTGCATTGGGGAGCATTTGGTTACTACTCAAGATAGGCATAAAAAGTATGTAGATGCCCATAGGTTGGATTGTCACTTTTCTATTGGTGATAGGGTATTTTTGAGAATACATTTGAGGAAGAGCCCCATCCATTATGGGAAATGCTCTAAGTTGGTACCACATTTTTTTAGACCTTTTGAGATCCTTGAGAGGATTGGTCCTATTACTTATCGACTAGCATTACCACCTAGCCTATCATGGATCACTAGTACAAAAACAACAATATATTACTAAATAAACTACTAAAAATTGTAGATATGTGACTAATTTTGATCACGTGACCAATGGTAGTTTATTGCTAGACATCTATCTCCCAACCAAATTTATGACTAAACTATTTTAATCATTGATTAGGTCATTGATTTAGTCATTTATTGTTGTTACTTGGTAGTTTATATGGTAGTTTGTTTGGTAATTTTGGTAGTTTATTTGGTAGTATATTTGGTAGTATATATGGTAGTATATTTGATAATACATTTGGTAGTTTATTTGGTACTTTATTTAATCATTAATTTAGTCATATTAGGGCATGACGAAATTGAACCACATCCTCCTACTTATAAAGTAGGTGCTCTTCTATTTAGCTAGTACCCTTTAAAGAATAATGCAAAAAAATTGACAAAGTTGTCTTCCCAACATTAGATCTACCATGACCATGGTCACTATAACATAACATACTCTTCTCAAATAACACAAATTTTAGTGATTATGAAAAATAATGATCTAAATCTTTATCAATAATAATTCAACAATTTTAAATTCTTATGTTCAAGAATTCTAAAATTATATTCAACATGGTTAGAAGGGTTAGAAGGTATAAATAGGGTTCATTAAAAAAAAATGAAAAAAAAAGGTTCTAGAAATGTAAGCTTTGCCAAGACAAGATTCAAAACCTTGGTTAAATCATTATTAGCCTAATAAGAATATTAGGGACCATTAAAAAAGTCTCAACTTAAACATCTTGTATTACCAACAACTCCTTATCCATCCATGCTACCACAACTGAACAATCTAGAGAAATAACAACAATACGACTAATTTCTTAGAAAACCCATGAACCTTGAGGCATGAAAATTGACAAGAAATGCAAATTTCAAAATGAAAGATGATATCTTACCTTTTCAAGTGATGACTTTACTAGCAGTTTCTATAAGAGACAGAGGAATTCTACCACCTCTACTATGAAAATTCTTGCTGAAAGAATCAATTTCTATTTCACTCTCTATCTCCATTCTCCAAAAGAAAAAAAAAGGAAGAAAGATTTTTGCTTCTCTTCTAATGGCTTAACTTTAAAATATCTTCTTTACCAATATTCTAAGCCCTTGGACATAAAAATAAGATATCTAACTAATTTAAACTTAAACCATTGTATATTTAATCATGCAAGCAGTTGAAAGAGAAGACCAATACTCATTTCTTGTCTCTATCTTAATAGCAGACTACACATCTTCAAAAGTTTGATGTATATATATAATGATGTGTTTTATATTCTACAATCTCTAAAGCTTTAGTTTAGTCCCAAATTTTCTCATTGTATGTTTTTTAATCTAAGTCATTATTAAATTCTAAATGGATGATTCCTTAGTGATATGGAATTGATAGTATATACTATGAGAATGGACAATAATCTATACTTTTATGAGAACTTTATTTTGTTAATATTTGATGTTTGATGAAACTTCTTTTTATGCCATTATCTTCGTTTTCATAGTGAATCCAACAGTGAGCAAACTGATGTAGTTTTCATGTAAGTAATATCATCATAGTATCTCCAATATTTGTATAACCATCAATGATGATATACGCTTTCTTTTTCTTCAACATCAATAAAAAATCTTTTTCATCCTTGAACAATGATGAAAATAACTCCATCAAATTGATTAAAATGATATACAAGTGTAACAAAAAATATAACTATTAAAATTAGAGCCAAAATTAAATTGAACAAGAATAATAAGAACATACACCAAAGTGACATTCAAGAAATACAGAGATAGGGGAATGAGACATGATAGAAGGAAATAAATAAGACCTATGACTAATGTCAACTATTAACAATTCCTGGAGTATATGGGGATGCAGATGGAGGCAAAGTTACTACCATGACTTCTATAAATGCTGCTAGATGTTGTAGAACCAGAGGTGCACAGGCAAAAGTGAACTAATCAAGATGGACACTCATTTATTGCATTTGATGAAATAATGCCACTTCCTCATGAGGGCCTCCATGTCTTTTTTACTCCATAATTATCATAGTTGATGACCAAACATCTCACTCAATAACTTGGTCAAATATGTGGCGTGTATCAAATAAACTTCTACATTTATCAAACGTGTATTAGCTTCAAGTTGTTTTGGTGGTAAACTCATATTACCTTTCTCATGGATGCGAGAATGAATTTTATTACTGTCTATAAGAAATTTCTTAGAAATATAGGTCTGCAATAGTAGAATTTGTGCAGAAGACTTTACTAAGGGTAGAGTGTAGCAAAAGGAATGTATAATGCATTCTTTGGATACTCTTCTCTATATAATGCTCTAAGATTGCAAATAAGGTATTGTTTCTAATGTGGATACTGATAAAAAGGTGATACTTATCCTTCATGATTATTAGAGCTATAATACACATGTTGTATTGCAAATAATTAAATATATACAAAGGCATTCCTAATTGATGGAAGTATGAACTTTGTCCTTACAAAGATTTCATAAGGTTCATGTTTTCTTTCTTTCTGAGTTGATGAGGTTCATGCCTCACATGTGGACCATTTGTCTTAGAGGTTTTTAGAATCGACTTAGAGATAATTGATTGTGATAGTGGAAATGATAAGTTTTGTTGGAAAGTCATTGCAAGATTTAGAAAAGGAGGCTCTTAATATTTTAGGATATAAATCTAATTTGGTTGATTTCCAATGAATGTATAGTGTGCAAAGACATAAGAAAAAATATCAAAAATATTACCACCATATCTATAACTATGGATTCTCATAGTAAGTTATGATATTAGATTTCCAAGATTTCAGCATATCAGTTGGACGTGGTTGGGTTATTATCATAGAACTATTGCTTACACCTAGAATTGGACAATCAAAAGAAGGTGGAGAACTCTTTCTACCACTAACAGTGGATTATTCTCTACGAGAACAACTGACATCAGATCCTGACTCTTTATAATGCTCTTCCCATTGTTGGTAATCCACTTGAGCTTGATCAGATGGTGTGAAAATTGGATAATTTGGATAGCCCCCATTATTTTTGTAGCCATTATCACTACATGAAATTGTATGGTTGCTAAATCTTGTTCTCTTGAACCCTTCAGAGTTTTGATTAACGTCAGCATTTTCAACAATGCCTGCATGATACGAGTGAGGAAATACCTGTGACATGACAATCTAATGTACATCTTTTGAAAACAATAAAAATTGCAAAAAAGAAATGAAAAAAAGTCAAAAGAAAATGCAAATTAGAAAAGATCAGCTTATTTGGTGAGGGTCTTATTTTCTTGTGGCAGACTTCGTATAAATTCTCTAATCATCTACAAGAAATTCGTTCTGATTAGTATGAAAAATCACAAGATGAAATAATGTTTACAAATAGTGTATGTTAGAAAGACATAAAATTATTAGCAAGACATTTAACTAACACAGGTCATCCAATACATTGTAAGAAATATTAATGATGTAAAAGATAATATTAAAATTGTGAGAATCAAGTAGATTTCTTATATATCAACTATGCTTGTTGGACCATGGATAATATAAAACTGATCAAATTTAGTCTCATGTAAAAAAACTATGCCAATATATTTTATCCTAGAAGCTTACATAAATGAAGATGGGCATTCTTTGGAAATTTTTAGGCAAATGTCAACCCAACTTCTATAGACACCATGCTTACTGATCACAGAAGAGCAATGTCCTCATTAATAGCAAGAGCCATTTCACATTTATAAAGCTATAAGTTGGCTAAAGATAGGGCACATAGATTATTGATTATTCTTTAATTTTAAATTTTATATTGTTTAAACCTAGACCTTGTTCATACATAGATGTATCAATAAAACATCTCTTAAATATTTATAGATAGGAATCCCTCACAAACATGATTGAGAGAGCATTTTAGAAAAAATATAAGCATGCCATGTGTAACTATTGTCATTCCAATAATTAAAGTTAAGATATATTTAAGTGAATATTTAAGTTAATGGATCAAAATAGTTAATTAGAAAATAGTTAAGATATAAAAATCAGCCACTCCTTTATTAAAATTCACCAACACAAACAACCTCAAATTAAGCCAGGCAACAACTTGAGAGCTACAGGGTAATGAAAAAGGAAAAACAGGGGAAGGAAATGGATGCAACTCAGAAACTTCAATTCTCTTTCTAACTTCCATGTTGTTTGCCACTTTATCGGATTTCACAAGCATAAGTACAAGGTATAATGAAAGTTAATTAGATTCAAAATTTTATTATAAAAATATATTGCCTCAAAATTGCCCAACCAGCAACTAGATAGTCATAAAATGAAATGTAATTTTCATGAGTGAGTGCATCTTGCTAGAGGCACTCAAAATGGCAGAGGCACTCAAATGACTTTATATAGAGATCTTGACTGGTGGGGAGGTCACAATTTATATATCATTAGCATAGACCTTTATCTTAACATTGGAACGTTTACTATTACTTTTCTTAGCAGGTTATGTATATTATGAAGAATGAGATGTAAAGTAAATACCCACATCTTGATTACCTAAGCTAGTTCTTTCTCATGAGTAATTGGAATCCCTTTCATAAATAATCCAAGAAATCCTATCGGTGGAGAATAGATATACAAATAATAAGATATTTACATTTAAAAGATGGTATACAAATGCATGTACAAACATAAAACTTTATACCTAGTTAAGGAAAGACTGGTGCTTGAAAACAAAAATTTAAGGAGATATCACAAATGCATGTTGACTATCAGCTAAATCAAAGAATAGTAGATCTGCATCAAATAGAAAATATCTAGATAAATGAATAATCTATACTTTTATCAAATAAACAACTAATCTACATATAAGCTTGCAACTTAGAAAGATGACTAAAAATGATGATAAAATTTTCTAAATATGCATTTTTTCACTTTAAATCATGATACTACATAACTACATATATGCAATCACAATTACAATAACTTGAATTGAATAGTTGCTTCTCTACAATAAGCTTGAGTTCCATTAAATCCATTAACACTCACAAAAATACGATTGCTTCATGATAATTTTTGCTAGATAAAATCAATATCCACTATCATTACAAATTATATGTTTGAAGAACTCATTTATAGGCTCTCAAGAAGCAACTTTCCAAAAATTAGATGTTAGTATATTTCCAAAACATATTGCTTGAAAGAAATCTTTCCATATTTGTAAAAAAACAAATAAAATAGAAACAAAATATCTTTTCAAAAAAAAACTAAATTGTGATTAGAATCTCAAATCTATTCCATTTAAGAAATGACAACTTTGACATCTAAGCCAGTTTTAAATATTTAAAACAACTTCTACTTTTTCTAATTTCACTTCAATTTACATATGTTGAGAAGTAACAAAGTGAAAGCTTGAAAAACTAAATTTCTATTTTGATAATTTTTCATTTTCACACATACACTTTTATAATTTGATATTCCATTTTGACAATTAAATTGTCCTAATAGAACATCAAATTAGGAAAAGCTATATAATTTCTCCTAAAAATATCAAAACCCAAAACTTACTTTTTAAGAACATAGGGAGACAATTAATTTTCTTATGTTTTACAAGCAGTTTTTTAATGGTGATTGGTAAAAATAAAATTATCTGGCCAAACAATTCCTTTGCCTCATATTCTTTGTGAAAAGAGAGTGATGATACTAACCTTCATGCTAAGTGATTTGCCAAACTTGACTATAATATAACTTAAGGTACCCAATCCCACAGTTCCCAAATGCCACATCAAGGTTCAGTTAAATCCCTTTGAAATCTATTTACAAAATTTGAAAACACGATTTAGAAATGCTTTTATTTCTAAAAGTAAAAAACAAAAAAGATAAAACCCATGGTTTTGGCCAAAAAAATAGGTAAAATGTGCAGGAGTTTTTAAAGGGTTTTCTTCAGGGGAAAAGACATATCATAGAAAAACCATACCTGTAGATCTGTAGATCTATGTGGAGAAGACCAAGATATAGTGAAGATCGATATAACACTCTCAAAGAAACTTATAGAATCAAAACCCTAGTAGTCAAAATCGGTGTCTAGAAAAAGAAAAACTGAAAGAAATAAAATGATGATTGCAAATTTTTTTATTGGGGTTTTTGTGTGTTGTAGGCATAATGATGTCTTTGAAACTAACCCGACGATCATTTTCCCTTTTATTAAAAAGTCTACCCATGGACAAATACCCCTTCCGTTTAAAAGAGTTTCATGATTTAATATAATAATAATAATAATAATTTTATATAAATATTATAAAATACTAATAATAATAATAAGTCTTTTTTAGGGAAATCACTTTCAAAAGATTTCATGTCTTTATAAAAACAATTATATTAATATAAATATTTTAATATTTATTAAAGTATTCCAATTACTTAAGAAATATGCTAATATGAACCTCATTGTAATATATTGTTGCATGAATAGAAATTATAATTAATATTTACTAATTATTTTATAATAGAATATTTATTAAATATTAAATTAATAGATTTGATAATAGACTATATGTGTTTAGGAATATTTTTCAAAAAGATTGTATGATTTGTGAATAATGAAGATTGGATATACAAAGGAGATTTTTTTGAATTTAGTAGTATTTCACTTGTATTTCACATGGTACAATTTCTTGTTAATAAATTGAATCATATTTGTAATAAAATATTTAAAATAAAAATAACTTATAGTAAACTATTAAAGTTGTATTTTATAATAAGATTGCACTATAATTCAATCTTAAAACTGGGAAACAAAAATAAAAAAATTGTCTATTCAAAAATAATTATTTAAAACTTATTTTTAGTTAACTATCTATAAAAATATTGAATAATAATATTATCATAAACCTTTAAAAATTTATTTATTAATGTCATAAATATTATTATAATATATAGAATAGTTTGTTCAATTATTATAAATCTATAATGTATTGCTTGTATATTATATATTATTATATAAGTAAATTAAATTAGTTTATTAAAATACAATAATTATTAAAATATTTCTTTCAAAAATTAAAATAATATACAAAAACTAATTTATTGTGTTCTTATTCTATCAAAAAAACTTCATTTTTAGTTCAATATGAGAAGAGAGAACATTCAAGGAAGTTAACTTGATAATGATGTATTGACTGGACAATCAAAGCTTAAAAGAATGTCTTTGTATGATTAAAAAAATATTTATTATTCATCTAGTCATTTGTTTGGGTGCGACTAATTATTAGTGACCAATTATATAGTCCTTTATTTGATAATTTATTTAGTTACTAGTCTTTGTTTTATCTTGTGATTTTACTCAATAACCAAATTAGTCATTTATTTAGTTAGTTATACTTATAAGTTGAAAAATATTACAAGAATTTGATCAGTTTTAGTCACGTAGTCATTTATTTTCCAAATTCTGCTAGTGGATCCATGATATATATATATATATATATATATTTTGAAGGCAGTATATTCTAGATGTGACCCATATTATTGATTGGGATGCTTTATAGGTGCCAAATGGGAAACTTACTTTGGAGCCCATTCATATCCTACAACACTGAAAGCTAACCTTGCGAGGTTGGGACATAGAGTAGGTAAAGGTCCAACAGGACTTGAGTGATGAATCCTCTATGACTTGAGAAGATGCTACATGATTGAGGGGATTTTACCCCTAACTTTTTGTTGGCTTCCAAGAGTAGGCCTATGCTAGTGGGGGAGGATGTAGTGCCTCTCGTGTTTGTAGTTTGTACCTTGTCTATTTTTATTCAAGAGATACTTGATACTCTTATTATTATTTTTACCTTGAGATGACCTAAGGGTCAGATGTTATACTTTGATTTAGTACCATAGATTCTATACTACTATGTTGTTTAGTTTATCATATTTCTGTTTTGATGCTATTTTGAGATGACAGTGGATCTATGATGGTATCTAGGTATTTGGTTTATTGGATGTATTTCTATTTATGTTATGAGATGGATTTTATGCTATGGTTATTTACTTCATGTTTGTTCTTTATGCTTTTTGTAAATGTGAGTGATGTAAATGGAGTAATTAGGTATTTAATACATGTTGCTTTGGCTATAATATTATATGTAGTTGCACACGATTGTGTCTTTTAGTGTGTAGGAATTATATCCTTGGCAGTACCACATGGAGTTAGTGATTTAGCTGTTTATATTTTACCAATGTCATCCCTATATGGTTGACATATCCTTATTTCAATTTTTTTAATCAAAACCTTTCATTGATTAGTAAATCTGAACTTATCTACATTACGTGATTAGATTAGTGAGCATGTCTATGCATTTTAAAGTGATTTTCTATATAAATTTTGGGTTTCTGTGCTTTAAATCTTTTCAAATTTAATTTCTAGTAGCTTTACCTTAGGTAAATTCTCATTACAAGAAATAACCTATTTTCCTTTGGGTTGATTTAGAGTCTAGTTGCTCTAGTTGGCTATTTTCCCTAATCGACTATTCACTTGAAAAATGAATAAGTATTGAAAAAGTGATTTTATTATTCACTTATCACTTTTTGAAATAGAAATTTTGAGAGCTCTCTTGTGAATCCTCTTCTAAAGGATTTGATTTTTGCTTGTTCTGGGAGTTGTAAGTGCAGGTTTTTTGTGAGATCAATCTTATTGGATTTGGCTTAGGGAGTTTATGCTTTGTCGTAACTTTAACAATTTTGGCAAGTTATTTAATTTATCATGTGGGTTTTAGTTTCTACCACTTTTGGTATTAGGTATGGCCTTCCTATTTTATTATTTTTACTCTATTTTAGCTTCTATTTCTTATAGTAGTATGTTAGGAGGTTGAGAACTAGTGTTCCCCTTTGTTTCTATTTGCTGGTTTTGCCCGATTGGTTTGGTATGAACATTTTCTCTATTTTAGGATGAGGGTTTGGCATTTTGAGTTGTTATGCTAGTTGTTTTTGCATACAATGTGAAAACTCATTTATTTTTGGATTTTAAGGGTTTTTGGACCCAAAGGCCAAATGGGTTTTAATTTCAATTTTTTTCCAAATTTTGGGGTTTTTACTCATTTTCTGTACTACCCTGTTGTGGACCTAGATTATCTGTTTGGATATCAGTTGAAGCTTTATTACACTTTTATGATGTGTTGGGATGTGTGTTGTATCTGTCCTCCTAGGTTTTTTTTTTTGGTTGAGTGACTTTCTATTTATGTTCTCATCTAGTCCTTGAGTTATGATCTTCATGATGATGGAGCATCACACACAAGTATGTGCACATACACTTGTCGAATGACTTGCGAGTCCTGATCTTCTGTGGTACTTTCAAATGTTATTATCATTGGGGTTGGGTTGGTAATTTTCATGCCTATAGGCACTCATCATTGGATGAGTATGGGCAGTGTAGGGTAGCATATAGAGGGAGATTTTATCTTGTAGCCTAGTGTCCTTGTTCCATAGGGTTGGCATGAAGAAGTTTTAAGTAAGTGATAATTAAATAAAACATTGGGTCATAATAAAACTTAAGATAATAAAATATGTGTGTGGGGCCCTCTGTTGAGGAGTTGAAATGCATGATCTAAGCTTAGGCTTGTTGATGTTAAGAAATTCTCCATGATGTCAGCCACTACTTAGTAGCCTATCAAGTTTTCTAACTAGGACTTGTAGTCTACGGATTGTCAATGTCTTGGATTCAATCATCATACTGCCTAGCATGTGTGTTAGCCATGGATTTTTTCTTTGTGTGTGTTTGTGGTTGGATCATTATCTCCAATAGCATGGTGGGTGTAGATCTATGGGTGCCACATGGTTGGGAGGCATAGCTACCTTCACCACTACTAGGAACTGGTGTACAGAGATAGTCTATTGTTCTAGTGTGCCCGTTGTTGGATGTTTTCTCTTAGTACTTTGAGTTTTGGAGTATGCTTTCTTGTGATTTATGATTTCATTGGGATGCTTGTATATCATGTTTAGATGATGTTATATTTGACACATCTCATTATTATGATTATTAGCATGTGATAGGTGATGTTATCTACTTGTGGGATTATCTTATGCTTTATTCTACAATGTTAGATTTCCTCATGCTTATGTTGTAGCATGTTTAGTAGTGACATCCCTATTATGATAGTACTGATGATCTGATTAGTGACTTGGGATGTTACGTGCGGGGGATGGCTAGGGCCTACGATGGTCTTATGATGCCATTGATAGTTTGGAAGAACTATGTACCTAGTTTTTTTGTATTTCTCATTGTGATGTTAATTATGTTCATAGCGGTGTTATTTCTATTTACTGTGATGTTGCTTTTAGTACAATATAATTTTCCTTTTATTATTTTCCTTCACTATATGATTAGATGGTTAGATGTTATTTCCAGCTTTCCATCTTTTAAATATGGTTCGAGTGTTCTTGCATTGAAAAGTGGATCTGGTACTCCCTAGTGTGTAGGAATTCCTTTTCTAGTCTTCTTCCTTTATTGGTTTCTAGCTTTCTATTCTAGATTCTCGTGCAAAATTGCAGCTTCTCATGTGAGAATGCAAGTCCTTATGTGGCTTGTTGGATTTCTTTGTGCAAAACCCAACACCAAATTATGTTGTTTGAAAGGTGCTTTCTCACATGGCATGGTGCACATCCTCACGTAGAAGGCACCTCATCCCAGGGCATGCTACACATCTTTGCAACAAAATGGGCACTTCGTTGGCTTTGTGTGGAAAATAGGGGCTATATAGGATGTTGGAGAAAGTTTGGAAGCTGGTTCTAGAAACTATTTTTGGTTTTACACCTTTCTAGTTGAAAATAGATTTCTTGAATGGTTTCACTTCTTGTGGGATTTTTTTGAAGCCTAGCTAGTGTTACATGAAAAATCTCTTCTAGCACCCATTTGGAAATTTTCCCCATCCTTGGTTGTTTGGGCATTGTGGTGGGAAAGGAACAAGCATATCTTCAAGTAGGAGCAATCTGCAATTAGTGTTGTTACTGACATAATTGAAAAATTAATTTTTGAACTAGTTATAACTAATATTAGGAAGAGGTCTTCACAAATTGGCTTCTCCAATTGGAACAATTAAATTCTAGAAAACTGAAAGCTTACATCTATTCTAAATCTTTTAAGCCTCACAAATACATTGAAGAAATATAGATTAAGTGTGAAATGGAAACCTCTAGACCAAGGTGTTATTAAGTTGAACTTTGATGGTGCATCTCGTGGTAATCCAGGGATGTCTAGTATAGGTGTGTTCTACAAAATCACTTGGGCATACCTCTAATTATAAAATCTTCACCTATTCCATGGGGCACCAACAATAATGCAAAGGTTTCAGCTTTTCTCTTTGGCCTTGTCACAACATCATCTATGAAGATACCTTGGCTCCATGTGGAAGTAGACTCTATTATTATTGAGGGTTGTATTAATAGAAAAATTCAATGCAGAAGTCTAATATACAAGCTAAGATAGTCCTGATGTGTAATTGGTGCTTTTGAAAATTTCCTCCTCACTCATACTTATCATAAAGGTGACTAATTGGCTAACTACCTTTCAAACTTAGGATGTGATAGAAAGAAACTAGATAGTTGAGATCCAACTACGTGGATAGAGCTATATCCAATCTTATTGGATATCATTATCAATGAAGCAAGATTGTCATGATTTAGTACCTTGTAGAAATTGATTAATTGAGATGGATGTATTGGCACTTTTGGAAATTATTACTCTTAAGATTTTTATCTACCTAATATCTTCATTTTTGATCTAGCTATATTTGAGTTACCTTGTCATGTACTTGTGGCATATGTCTTAGGATGACATGGCTTAATGACCTTGTGCATCCTACTTTCTTGGGCTATGAATTTTGCTAGATGGTTTTTTAAGGATCAATGTTCTCATTAACCTTATATGCTTCAACTCTACTTTCCATGCTTAGATATATTTGTGTCTACTTCCAAAAATCATTATTACTATGGGCAATCATTCTATAAATTTTCTTGACATTTTGTATGGAATCTCCTAGCATCTTTGTATTAGGTGACAATTTTGAGTTTTCTTTCAAGTTCTTTCCTGAATGAACCCTTCAACCTATTTTTAATTTAAATAATATATATAGTGGCTCCATCCATTATATATATATATATATATATATATATATATATATATATATATATATATATATATATATATATATATATATAGATATATAGATATATATATATATATATACATATATACATATACATATATACATATACATATACATATATATATACATATATACATATACATATATATATACATGTATATATATATATGTATATATATATGTATATGTATATGTATATGTATATGTATATATGTATATATATGTGTGTGTATATATATATAGGTATATATATATATATGTATGTATGTATGTATGTATGTATATATATATGTATGTATGTATAGATATATGTATGTATGTATGTATGTATGTATGCATATATATATATATATATATATATAGATCCACCTAGAAAAAACCAATAGTTTAATCCATATGACTCTGATGTAGTAGTTTTCAATTGTACTGTGGTAAAATTACATAAAATTTTGCTTGATCTCCCTAAGCCTCCTTACAATATCAATTCAAACCCCTATCTTGGGTGTGAATGGCCTTATATAAGCCTCTTGCACATGTAGCATTTGAGAAAACTTCCAAGATAACTCCCTAAGGTGAAGTTGCACAAAAGTTGAAATGTTGTCACAACAACTTTGTAAAATTGTAAAGTTGTCATGAGCAACTTTTTGTCTTTTTCCTTTTATTCCATTCTAGGACCTCAACGATTTCTAGTTTGGTCCCTTAGGAATAAGTGAGAATTTTTTACATAATTTCACCCATTTTTTCTCTTGGTCAACACCTTTTGACCAATTTTGCACTCCTAAGCAACTTTGGCTCAATTAGTTTCTAACTGAATCTAATTATCTCAAACAACTTGAAAACCCTTAGAAACTCCTAACTATCCTATTTATCTACATGTAATGCACACTAATAAGTACGTATTCTCCATTAGTTTCATTAATAATGCAAGAGCATCTAGAGGTATAAGGGCAATCCTGTGTCACCCAAAAAAAATGTACTTAGACTTAGTTTCTATTTCATGTGTTTTCATTTTTGGACACCCATTTGGGTCAAATAAAGGTTCCAACTCTCACAGTTCCACTATCAGTGTGCTAGAAAATCCTAAAAAAATAGGAGCATGTAATTGGGCCATCATTTTGGTAAAGTAGAAGGTGTAAATTGGCCAAATGAATTTAATTGTTATTTAGAGCATTCCAAAAAAAGAATCAGGTCAAAAGGCCCCACGGTTTGAAAGTTATTGCAATTTTTTGGGTTTTGGAGACCTCCTAAGAATGCTTCAAAGTCAGGTTAGGGGCATTAAATGACTTCAAAAAGGGCCAAAAAATGGGGTACAAGAAAATCTCATCCATAGGGCTATAGAGCGCTTTGAGAGCTTTCCGGAAATGTAAACGGTTCATCAATCAGAGCTACGGTTCAAAAGTTATGCCTCCCAAAAGTTTGGTTACCATTTTTGGTTTCTTCTAGATTTGCGTCGACTTCTAATGCAGCTTTTGGAACCTTCTATTTGGTCGGTGGATGCCTAATAGAACTTTCTAGAATGTACTCCTAGTCCTTAGCCCTCCAGGGTCTATTTAAGGACATTTCTGGCATTGTAAAGGCAGTTCAGAGTGGAGTTTGAGAGGAGGTACTGAAAGGAGAAATTATCTCCATATTTATGCTATTGTAAGCCCTTAGGGCATGTTTTGAAGTTTATTTTCCCTATACTATTGTGCTAGCTTATTTTCTCAATTAATATAATTTCCCCTTTTCTTTTGTGTCCATTCTGTGCTTGGGTTGTGTCCCCATCAATTAAGAACACTTAAAAACCAAACTTTGTTAGGAAAAAAAAAATTCCTAGGTTCTCTTAAACCATTCCCCCCTATCAAAACAAAGTCAAGTTACTTCTATTAGAATGAGGTCTAAGCCAATGTCTTACTTCTTAAAGTCACTCTTAGCTACCCAAGTATTCTATAACTTTATTTTGTTCCCCCATTTTACTAGGTGCTCATGCAAACTTGGTGTTTTATCTTCTTTTCTACCCTCTAACTCAAAACTATCTTCGCTTGTAACTTGGATTGCTTAGGTACACTGACCTTCTTAGCATCTATCTCCACCTTTGATATGTTTTCATGATCTTCTACATCAGGTCCTTTGTGTCTAATCAAATATTTCACATTGAAGATAGGTAAAATTGAAAACTCTTTACGGAAGATCTAGTTTGTATGCATTTTGCTCATACTTATCCAATATTTTGCAAGGTCCAATACTCCTCATCTATAACTTGTTTGGAACATGATTTTTCATTTATTATTTTTTTAGATGATCAATCACTACTTCTCAAACTTCAAATTGTAGAACTTTCCTTCTCATGTCTACCTTAGCCTTCAATATTTGATAAGCTTGTAGGAGTATCTTCTTGACCTATTCATGTATTTCTTTCATGGATTGGGCAAAGTCATCAACATGACCACTTACCCCTTTTTGATACTTCAAATCCCTAAGTTCACATACCCCTCTAGGATGTAAGCCATAGACTATTTCAAATGGACTCTTTCTAGTAGTCCTATTGACACTATCATTGTAGGAAAACTCTAACTATGTATCACTTGATCCCATACCTATTCATTTTCCTTTATCAAACACCTTAGGAAATTTCCAAGCATTGTATTTATCACCTCAGTTTGGAAATTAGTTCGAGGATGATAAGATCACCCAAAAGCTAATTTTTTTCCTAACCTTTTCCACAAGGTCTTCCAAAAGTGACCCATGAACTTCACATCTATGTCTAAGATTTCACTTCTAGGTAACCCATGGATTCTGACTATATCCTTAATGAAAAGATATGCAATGTGACTAGCATCATTAGTAGTTTTTCATGGTATAAAATGACCTATTCTACTCAACCTATCTACCACTATAAAGACACTATCCAATCTAGTATTTGTCTTGGGTAGACCTACTATAAAATCCATGCTAAAACAGTCTCATGGTCTATTCGAAGTTGGTAAGGGTTGATACAAAGCAATATTAGTAGCACTACCTTTAGCTTTCTAACATATTTCACATTGCTCCACATATCTTCTAACATCTTTCTGAATTTTAGGCTAGTAGTAGAATCTCTGCACTAAGTTCAATGTCCTGTTTAAACCAAAGTGTCCACTAATTGATTTGGGGGTTAAAAAAATTTTAAAATTGAAATGTCCCCAATGCTCCAAGAATCAACATCATTACAAAGTGTTCACAATTATAACTCCAACACAACTTGAATGAGGAAAATTGGAGTCTAGATGACAAAGTTATGGCTAGTCAAATATTGGTCAAATTAGGTACAAAGGCCATAAAAAGGTGAAAGAATAATCATCTCAAAAGTGGTCAAGAATGGTGTTTAATTGAAGATCTCATCAAGAGCTTTCCAATGACATTTGTTTCATTAAAAAAGGACCTTGTATGTTGGAGTTATGAAAATTTGAATTGGGAAGAAAAATACAAATATTGATTACATCATCACAACATTAGCAAAGTGACATGGTAGCTTCAAGCAATCAACATATGACACATGGTGTCTAGAAAGAAGATTTTTTTTTCAAAAGTATATGGTCAATTTTGAACATACAACTACTTTCCAAGTGGTTTCCTAAAAAACTGCTATACCATAAATGGAATCAACTAAATTTTGGAGGGAGTTTGTTTTAAATCATAACAGACCTTCAAATAGAGTGAATGGAGGCTAGTGGGAGTTTAACCCCTGACCACCATCCTTGTAAAAAGGTGGATCACCATTGTACTATTTATAACACTTTGATATTTAGTGGTGCATATTTATTTGAAGTTCTTTTAGCTGCCAATCTTAGTTAAATAAGATTTATTTTGTTAAGATAGCCCCTAAAAATGAAATAAGCCCATATTTGAAAAATGTCAAAGGGGACTTTTTTTGGGATTATTTTCCTAAGAGATATTTTTTGTTTTGTTTTGGTGGTTTTAACCTAGTTATGGCTAATTTCATATATAAAAAGAAGCGTTAGTCCTTTGAAAAACCATCCAAGTGATTACAAGGAGATTATGGCTTTGGAGACTTGATGATTATTCCTACACATTGCAGATTGATGCTGCAATTGTGCTTGAAGGGAATTATTTAAAAACACTTGTAGTTGATTTTGGATCTAATCATATCAGTTGCTCTATTGGAGCAAGACCTAGAGACATAGTTTGACTGGTAGATGAACTCCATAATCAATGGTGTTTTTTCTTCTATCTCTCTTATCTCTTTCTTTTAGTCATTAAATTATTATTATTATTCACTTAAGCATTTAATTTATGTTAATTCAAAAAATAGTTCTTTGAATTAAATTTATGTAATTATGTAAAGCATTCCTTTGTAATAGTCCTATATCCTAATCAAATCACTCATACTTCCATTATCTTTTTCTTGGATTAGGTTTTCCCTAATTGATCCCCTAGGAACACATAGTGATGCAAGAGCATCTTGGGTTTTCTTGGTTACTACTTTGGAGTTCATGGGAGGAGGCTTAGTAGTTTCTTAGGAGGGTCCTAGGATTGGTGCTCGACATGCTCTCGGAGCTCGACATGTTCTATGGAGCTCGGCATGGTCTTAGAGCTCAGCATGTTCTATAGAACCTATCATGTTATTTGGTTTTTTATAATGGTCTATGGTTTCTTGGCATGATCTTGGAGCTTACCATGGTCTTTGGTTACTCAGCATGGTCCTTGGTTGCTCAGCATGGTCTAGGAGGAGCTTGGCCTTGCTTAGGAATTTGGTACATGTTGCAGGCCATGTAACTAATTTTTCACAATGAATTAGAGGATGAAAATTTTAGGGAATTAATAGGTCTTATATTTGTAACTTTGATTAAAATAAAAAGTTCTAATACATTCATAGCTAGGAGATATCATGATTTTATTAAGACATCAATTTTGGGCATTTAATTGTTGTTTTTGGCTGACATGTGGCATTTAATTTATGTAAATGTGTTTAATTTGTGTTCTAGGCCAACTTGTGGCTTAGATTGGTATAGTAGCGGTTTTGGGGAAGTCTTTAGTCATGATTCACCAATCATGGAGAAGAGGAGGAGCTTGGAAGAGAAAATTTGGAGAAGAGCTAGTAGCTGCAGCTTAGAAAACAAGGAGAATGCTTGGTGAGCTTGCAAGCACAAGTTGAGATCTTTCTTGGGGGTTTCTACTAGAGTGTGGATCTGGAATAGCTAGGGTTTATATTGGATCTTGAAGGATCTTGTATAACTATTACTCTCTTTATATTTGGTCATAATCAGGAAGGCCTTATAACTTGACACATTACATGTAATCAATTATATTATATGAATATATTATTGTAATTTGGTATCAGATCTTGCATTGTTGTTTCTTGTTGTTGTGTTTCCACTATGTGGTTGTTTTTTGGGGGCTAGGACATCTCCTTTAGGGATACTCCTACCTTGAATTGCATCAAGTGGTATTAGAGTAAAGCTGGTTCTTGAGTGTGTAGATAGATCATCGAAGTTATTGCAGTTTATACCAACACTTGGGTTGGAGAAGTAGATTTGAGAAGATCTTGATCTAGTGGTGTATTATTCTTTCTAGAGTCCTAGATCTCTTGGTTGTGAGATAGTATATCATGGTTCTAGCTTGCAATTAAAAAGGGCTTATAGATGGATTGATGGATGCAAATATGGAAGACTACTCTTGTTGAGGCATGATCATAGAGAGTTTGTGGATTGCAGATCTGTGGTCCTAGACTTATGATTTGGTTCTTGAATATTCATGCAAGGTGGTAGATTGTGATCTAACTTTCAAATAACTTAGGGTTGTCACAAGGAGCATAGGAAAGATTTGTTGCAGAGGGTTTGTGAAGATATTGGAAGATGGCTCCAAGAGGATTGGACCCTGAGATGATTGTGAATCTCTACGATGTGGTGGAGAGGAATTTTTCTAAGATGTCTACTTAGTTTGAAGCTAGTTTTGGTGATAAAATTAAGAAGGTGGTTGGTCAGTTTGAAGCTAGCTTACCTGATCAAGTTAAGGATGGGGCAATGAAGGAATTTTGTAGCTATTTATGGAGCTCGAGTCTACCAATCTGGAAGAGAGTTGTTTGGCCAGTTAAGAGACTTGTTGATGAGAGAAGATGTCTTGGTCAGGTTGAGGTTGGTATTGTTGATCAGTTTGTGAAGCCTAATACAAAACTTGTAGAGTAGCTATAGTTTGTTGTTGAGGATACTCCTACCCTTGTTGATGTTGGGATGGAGATTGGTTTTCTTGATTAGTTGGTTGAGTCTTACATGGAAATTGTAGAGCACTTGGTCATGGATGATTCGGTTGCTATTGGTGGTGAGTTGTATATTTTAGAGCATCTTCTTGTGAGAAATGAGATTTTTGGTATTAGGAGTTTGGCATGTGTTTATGTAGATCTACATATTGCTACTGATGTGGGGTTTTTTATTATTGGTTTGGATTTACTAGTTGTTGATGTGGATAGGGGTTTATTGATGAAGCATGATGTTCAGTTTTTTCTTGGGAGTGAGCATGCTAATTAGATGGTTGAGATTCTAGTGTATGATAGTGTGATGCAGATATGGATGATGTGTAGATTGGTTTTCCTTTTCCTATTGGAGTGGAAGCCTTTGGTGAAGATGAAGGTGGTTGTTACTTTTCTTTGGGAATCAAAGTGTGGGACACAATTTTATATTTACTTGGGGATTCTAATGTAGGAGCATCTTGGGTTTTCTTGGTGACTACTTTGGATTTCACGGGAGGATGCTCAACAGTTGCTTGGGAGGGTGCTAGGACTAGTGCATGGCATGCTCTAGAAGCTCAACATGTTCTACTGAGCTCGGCATGGTCTTGGAGCTCAACATGTTCTATGGAACTTAGCATGGTCTTTGGTTTATTAGCAAGGTCTATGGTTTATTGGTATGGTCTTGGAGCTTAGCATGGTCTTTGGTTACTCGACATGGTCTTTGGTTGCTCAACATTGTCTGGGAGAAGCTCGACCTTGCTTAGGAATTTGGTGCTTGTTGCAAGCTATGTAACACATTTTTGAGAATGAGTTAGAGGATGAAAATTTTAGGGATTCAAAAGGTCCTAGATTACTAACTATTTTTCAAAGCATGAGTTCTAGTTCATTTGGAACTAGGAGATATCACAATTTTACTAAGACATCAATTTTGGGCATTTAATTGCTATTCGTGGCTGACTTGTGGCATTTAATTTATGTAATTGTGTTTAATTTGTGTTCTAGGGAAACTTGTGGCTTAGATTGGTATAATTAGGGGTTGTAGGGAAGTCTTTATTCATGATTCATCGATTGTGGAGAAGAGGAGGAGCTTGGAAGAATGAATTTGGAGAAGAGCTAGTAGCTACAACTTGGAAAACAAGGAGATTGCTTAGTAAGCTTGCAAGCACAAGTTGAGATCTTCCTTGGGGGTTTCTACTAGAGTGTGGATTTGGACTAGCTAGGGTTTGGATTGGATCTTGAAGGATCTTTGTAGAACTATTACTTTCTTCGTATTTTTCCATAATCAAGAGGGCCTTATAGCCTAGCACATTACATGTAATCAGTTATATTTTATGAATATATAATCATAATTTGGTATCAAATCTTGCATTATTGATTCCCATTATTGTGTTTCCATTGCATGGTTGTATAGCTGGGGACTAGGACATCTCCTTTAGGGATACTCTTTCCTTGTACTACATCACATAGTTGATTGTACTTGATGAGTAGTCCATTCAACAAGGTGTAGTTAGCATATTCACCATGAAAATGATTCTTAAACTCCACACATACTTTGTAGGCTACTAAAAAATCCTCATCTCCCTCACAGAGAGTCTTGAACTTTTCTTTGCTAATACTTTGTAAATGTACCTCTTAAACTATTAGTAGCCTTATACTTAGTTCATCTTCCACCTTGTTACATTGTCCTTTCTCATGTTAAATGGTGAAGGTGTAGGCTTACAAGAACTCCATCCACTTGATATGTCTTATATTGATCTTCTCTTGAGTATTAATGAAGCTAAGAACTTGGTTGTTAGTGAACACCACAAATTCCTTAGGTAACAAGTAGTGTCCCCACTTACTAAGGCCTTGCACTAATGCATAGAGTTCTAGGTCATAAGATGAATACCTAGATTTAGCTTCATTCAATCTTTCACTAAATAAGTTCATTGGTCTTCTCTCTTGGCTCAAGATTGCTCCAACTACTATGTTGCTTGCAGCACACTCTACTATAAAGTGTTTTCGAAAACTAGGTAGTTTTAAAATGGGTTGGGTGGTTACTTCCTTCTTTAACTTCTCAAAAGCTTAAGAGGCATCCTTTGTTCAGTTGAACTAAGTTGTGTGTCCACCTTTTATAGTATCCAAAATGGGTATACATATCTCATTGAGCTTCCTCACAAAATTCCTATAGAAATGAGCCAAACCATGGAAGCTTCTAACTTTAGTACATGTCATAGGTGTTGGACAATTTAATATGCCTTTCACCTTATCAGAATCCATCTTGAGGTCTATTTATGACACAATAAATCCTAGGTATACTAGTTCTTGTTTCATTAACTCACTCTTCTCTAAATTGATGGTTTTCTCCTTCTCTTGTAGCCTCCTTAATACCAACTCAAGATGTTTCATGAGATCTTCCTTTGTCCTACTAAATATGAGGATGTCATCTAGGTGGACTATTAAAAACCTACCTAGGTAGTATTTCAATACCTCATTCATCAACCTCATAAATGTGCTAGGTGTATTAGTGAGGTCAAATGGCATTACTAACCACTCATACAAATTATTTATGGTTTTAAAAGCTGAATTCCATTCATCTACTTCTTTCATCGTAATCTAGTGACAATCATTCTTAAGATCTATTTTGGAGGAATATTTAGCACCTTCTAAGAAATCCATCAAATCCTCTATTCTAGGTATAGGAAATCAATATCTAATGGTAATCCTATTTGTGGCCCTAGAATTAATTTACATTCTCCACTTACCTCCCTTCTTAGGAACCAATACAAATGGCACTACACATGGGCTAATGCTCTCTCTAATCAAGCCTTGGTCCAACAACTCTTAGAATTTCCTATCAATCTCCTTATGCTGGTCAAGTATCATTTTTTAGGAAGCCTTATTAGGTAAAAATATTCCTGGTATGAACTTTATTTGATAACTTACTACTCTTTGAGGTGGTAGAGTGGAAGGTGTCCTATCACATAACATATCCTAGTACTGATCCAATAGTTATTTGACATCCTCTTGCCTAGTATCTTGTTGAGAGTCTGGTCCTTCTTTAGATTTAACTATGATAAAAAACCTCATTTCCTTTTCTTTTTTGAGTTCATTCAATAAATCCTTTCCACTCATTAGCAACGCATTTGATTCTATTTCCTTGCCAGCTTCTTCTTCCACCAATGATTGCAACTTGTAAGTAACATCATCCTTCTTCAAAGAGTACATGTTCTTCTTTCCATGATGTACTACATCCCTATTGTAATGTCATGGTATACCTAGTAGAAAATGGCATGCATCCAGTCGTACCACATCACATAAGACTTTGTCTTGGAAGCCCTTTAGATTTAACTATGATAGAAAATCCATTTCCTTTTCTTGTTTGAGTTCATTCAAGAAATCCTTTCCACTCATTAAAAACACATTGGACTATACTTCCTTGTCAGGTTCTTGTTCCACCAATGTCTACAACTTGTAAGTAATCCCATCCTTCTTGAAAGAGTACATGTTCTTCTTGCCATGATGCACTACATCCCTATCATAATGTAATAGTCTTCCTAATATAAAATGGCATGCATCAATTGGTACCACCTCACATAAGAATTTGTCTTGGTAAACCTCTATGGTAAATTCCACCCATGCTTTTTCATTAACCAAAAAATTATTCCCCTTATTCAACCAAGTAGCTTTATATGGGTTAGTATGTGGCAAATTTTCTAGTTCGAGCTTCATCAATGCCTCTTCTAAGATGATGTTATTAGTAGATCCTAATTCTATGATAACCTTACACACCTTCCCAAGTATCTTAAACTTCACTATAAAGAGAGCTCTTTTTGTTGGTTCCCCTTTACAAGGTTCTCATATTAACACTCTTTTGAACATTATATTTTCCCCACTCTTAGATTCTAGGTTTGTTGGATACAATTGATTAAATATGCATTGTCTTTGATATTCCACAAATGCCATATCATTATCAGTCAGTATATGCCAAGCTCACTTGGGAAATACAGATAGTTTTCTGTATCTATCAAGCATTCCTATGGTTGCCTAGTTCAGAAGGTAATGTCTATCAAGTTCACTTGGGTGTCAAAGGAAAATATACAGAAGATGAGTGTTAACCAAGCTCACTCAATTAATGAAAGAAAGTTGGTTCAAACCAATGCTAACTGAGCTCACTCAGTTGCCAAAAGATTTTTATGAAGTTTACAGTGCTAACCAAGTTTTTGTTGGTTAACAAGGAAATCAATTATGACTTAGTTTCTACCAAGCTCAGTCAACTAATGAAGGATTTTCTAATTTTGGCATGTTAAGATTAAATGATTTATCTATTGATTCCAATTGACTAAGGTGATGAATATTAATTATTCTAAGTTTTAGTTCAACTAACTTGACAAAGTGGAAAATATAAGTATAAGGTCAAGTTGTGATTTCAAAGTGTGTGTGAAAAAAAGCATGAAGATGTTATTGAAGATCTAATGATGAGAAGAGGAATCAAATTTGAAGGATAAGAAGAGTATCCTTATGAAGCAAAAAAGTCATATTCAATTAGGAAGGATAGAGTACAAGCCATAATAAAGATCTATAATCAAAAAATTAGTTACATTCAAATCAAGTCATCTCATTGTTACTCTCTAACCATTGTAGCAGTGATCTAAATCTCTTAACAGAGTTGGCTTAACAGCTATTTGTAATCCTCTAACAAGGTGGCATTTCTATTGAATTGTGTAAAGACCTCTAAAATGCCACTCTTAACAGGGTGATTAAATCCTTTAACAAGGTCATACCCAATAGTGTGTTTTGTAATATTTAATAGGGTTGGCTCCTAATAGGGCTCAATTTAGAAAAGTGAAAAATAGTAACTAGTTGCAATTGGTGGTTTTTCCCAAATTGGGTTTCTACATTAAATCTTGGTGTCTATTGTGTTCAAGCTATTTTCTTTTATGTGTTTGCAACTAAGTTAAAGTAGTCGTAATCACTGATAACATCTAATGTTTATATGTTAAGAATTTACTAAAATAGTTTAGTTATTATCAAGTTACAACATTTTATGTGTGTTTACCAAGCTTCAACAATATTTAGTTTTTAATTTGTAGTTTGTATTGATATTTGAGAGATCTAGCATTTATTTTAGTAGTAACTAATTTACTCCTCCCCTCTCAGTTACTCCTCTTATATTTCCAATAATCGGTATCAAACCTTTTGGTGCTTGTAGAGAAAGTTTAAAGGACCTAAGCTAAAGATAAGAATGTCTTACAAAAGAGAAATTCCTAAGCTAAATAGAGAGAACTTTGTAGCATGGCAAAGATTTATGAGGCTACTTCTGGCTACTATTAGTGATGTAGATTGCAAATATTTTTATATTGAATACAAAACTCCCATTGGAACATTAAAATTGAAGATATTACTAAAAATAAGAATCATAATATCATGATGATTGATATTGCATCTACTCTTAGCTATGTTGAATTTGATGAGGTAAAGGATTGCAAAATTGCTCATGCAATGTGGACCAAATTGAAAGATATCTATGGAGGAGATGAAAATGTAAGAAGAACCAAAGTAAAAAGCCTCACAGGACAATCTAAACAAATGAGAATGAGAGAAAATGAAAACATTGCAAAATATGTGGAAAGGATCAAGGCTAGTGTAAGTACAATCAAAGCATCTAGAGGAGACATTGAAGAGAAAATAGTTGTAATCAAGGTACTTAGAACTCTTCTTCCTATTTATGCAATTAGAGTATTTTCTATTCAAGAAATGAGATGTGATCCAAATAATAAAATATCTTTGGAGGCTCTAGTTAGAAGATTGACAACTTTTGATTTAGATAACTTTGATAACTATGTTCCTAGTTCAAAGGTTATTGAATCTATTTTTAAAGCTAAAATCTCACTCAAAGAAAAGGGTAAAAAATTGTTGGTGTAAATAATTATTCACTATTTACACTTACTTAAGTTTACTTGGGTTAATGCATATTTTTATTATTTATTTATTAGTCACCTAGGAGTATGTGCACTCTTGTGAGTTGTCATGTTGACAACATAGGAGTTTGCACCTCTTTTATGCACATGGTGTCTCCAAAATAGAAGTTAGCACAATAATTAAGCAAATGGTATCTACAACCTTTTCATTCTTATCCACTCATCTAGAATGATGGATAAGGCATGTGCTTAGTTGTCATGATGATTATCTTATCTCCTAGTTCTTTCTAGAGACATTCTAGGTGTTTCTTGAGAGGCCTTTATATATAGGCACTCCTAGTGTGTTTGGACATCATCATATACTGAACAAAGAAATGTATTAGGACATACTTTGATTAATTAATCATATACATTTCTGATCTATAGTTGTACCTATGTTTGAGTTCTTAGTTCTTTGGTGAATTTTTCTCTTAGGAAAATTCTTACATGGTATCAGAGCTTGGAAACTTTCTCATCAAATAGCATATTGAATAATATATTGTCATTTTGATCATACTCTCTCCTAGTCTACAGTTGTGCTTGTATTTGAGTTCTCAGTTCCTTGGTGAATTTTTCCCTTAGGCAAATTCTTACATGGTATCAAAGCTTTGAGACTTTCTCATCACATAGCATATTGAATGAATATATTGTCATTCTAATCATACTCTCTCCTAGTCTACAATTGTGCTTGTATTTGAGTTCATAGTTCTTGTGTTTGAATATATCCATTCAAGACCATTGTCACTTCAACACCTCAGCCTAAATCTAGAGTACTATAGAAATTGGAAGTGCCTAGAGCTAAATCTAACCTCACCATTGCATTTGGAATGCTAATTCAGTAAAATCAGCTATAAAGCTGCCTACCCTAGGCCAAAGTTGATTGCGAGGCAATTTTGTTTTTGCAAACTGGCACCTAAAGGACTGATTTGTAGCATTGGTATGATCATTTTAGATCTACATTTTTTTTATTTGCATCTCTTCTTTTTTTCATATCTGCATTATTAATTTATTTTTTTTGGCCATTGGGCCATAGGAGAGATTTTTTGCAGGTGAAGATTAAAGCTTATTGGTGCAAAAGACATATTTGCATCAAATTTAGAATGTCCAAAAACCCCCAAATTGGATTTGGTTTCAACCAAATTGGACATTTGAGGCAAAATCTATAGCCATATATTTTTTAGAGGCGTGGTGGTGATTCAAAAATAATAATAGCAGTGATTTTTAAAAAATGATATCTTCCTCATACAGATTCCTTTTTGTGAGAATTTTTTTTTTTGTTTTGGGGTAGAATTTCATGATCTACACATTAGCGTAGGTGGTTTGAGATCTTTGTTCCTGAATTTTTCTATAACTCATAAATTTCAATTTTTTCCACTTAAAATGCTTAGTATGAGCTCATCTAGACTCCACATCAAGTTCCATTTGTTTTGAATGTGCATATTTTTTTGTCTACTTTCCAAATCTAAAATTAGATTATAGTTTCTATAGATAGGAATACTACTTTCAAAAATAGGCTCTAAATTAGCACGTGGCTATTAAGTGCCTAAATCATACATTAGGGGAGGTTTCTTTGATTCTTTGGAGGTTACATTGATTAGTCTATCATGGAAGAGGCAGGTTTGATTTCTTTGACCCCATAAAACTATTAGGAATGGAGTCAACTTGATGTTAGATATCTCAATCAACACAATGCACTACCCTATGCACCATATCTTGAGTATAATTCTAACCAGAGTCAAATCATTTGGCATACTCTCTTTCTCTTTATAGTTGATGACATTCTAAATACAATGTTTGACATGAAGTCATCTAATCCATATGTTACTTGGATGTATCTTTGGGAGCACTATGGAGATCTAACCATTCCTCCATTCCTAGAAGATCATTTACCTTTAGTTGTAGTTGAATCCTCTACAGATGAGATCACACCTCCAACTTCTATTGCTCCTTTTGATTCTATTACAACCACTGATTCTTCAGATTCAGTGTAATAGGAACCTTTATGTCTTCCTACTTTACCTTGATGTGATGACTTCCTTCCTGCCCTTGTAGGGTTGTTCATGGAGTCTCACATTGAAAATGTGGAAGACATCTTAGATGATATTCATCTTCTTTTTGAGCCAAATTCTATTGCCATAGTCATAGATTCATGTACATCAACACTAAATGATACACATGGTCTTTTAGGTGATGACTTCTTACCTGACATTTTCAGCTATATTCTTGGAGTCACACACAATAGATTTGGAAGACTTCTTTGATGATCTGCCACTTGTTTTTGCTGAGGACAATCCTTCTCTAGTTGTAGTGAGGGCCCACTCTAACCCTGAAGTCCATTCTCTACATGATCAATCTTTCTAGGTTGACATGACTATGGATTCTTATGTACAACATTTGCAAGAGGTCTCTTTCATAATTAAGAAGATAGTTGGTTTCTTGAAGTAGGTTAGGAGTACGCCTTGTTAGAGGACTTAAGAACATTCAACTTAGAATGCTACCCTGTTAAAGGATTTACATAGAGTTGTTAGGCCCACCCAAGTCTATGGGATTTATAGTCACCTTCTCAAAAGAATCTTTTATCCCTCTCTAAGGATCTCCTATCCTTCTCCTAAGGATCTCTTATCCTTCTCCTAAGGATCTCTTATCCTTCTCCTAGGGATCTTCTATCATTTTCCTGAGGCTTATCCACCTAGCTATTAAGCTAACCTAGCAATGTAGGATTTCAATGTCTAATAAAATGGTAAGAAAGTATTAGAAAGGATTTGACCTGATAAAGATTGCAACTCTAACCTTACAAATTTCAGATCACTCTTCAGTTCTTTTCTTTGCTTGGCTTTTCTTCCTTACAATACTGATAGCTTGTCCACCCATCAAGATGTTCTCCTTGAGTTCTTCCACTCTTTATGCCAATGCACTCTATGGTCACTTGATCAACTCAGAGTCCTAATGCTCTGTACTTACTCCTCAATGTGTCCTTCTTTTGACACTTCATACTTGCCTTCTCTTGGCTTCTTCACACAGCCACACTTGTGACCAACACACTCTCTCCCATTTGATCTTTGACCTATAACTCCTTATAAAGAAGTTCTATTTTTCATTTCCACTCAAATCTTCCCACTCATTAATTTGATTTGATCTAGGAGAACAATATTATTTTCCCTCCAAATTGTTTCTTCCAAAAACTTCATGACAAGTCCATCAGTATTCGCCTTGAATTGGTTTGCATGGTTTACATAAAATTTTGTGATATCTACTCATCATCCTTATCATCCAACTAATTCACAAAATTCAATGTAACAAACTTATCCTTACTGATTTGGTGAATCTTTTGACTTAACAAATAATGTAGCAACTTGGCATCATTGGTTTATTGATGCTTGACACCTTTTGTGTTACTCGGGTTCTACTGTATTTACTGATGCTTGGCACCTGAAGTCTTTTCCTAAGTTACTCAGCACTTGAACAATTTTTTGTTACTTGGCACCTAAACAATCTTGTGTTACTCTTCACCTGAACAATCCTGTGTTACTCGAAATCTCAAGGATTGCTTAGCACACACTGAAGTTGAACTTGGTCGGCTTCAACTAAGAATTTTCTTGACTTCAACTAGCTTTCTCAACTCTCTCAAATGAACTTAGTTAAACCTTACATCTTTGATGTGTCTTAGTGTGTCCATTCCCTATGTCGTAGAGTATCTCATCAATACACTATTTCATCAATGGTTTAGTTGATCTTGATACTTCATTACAACATCATAACTTCAACCTTTCTCTAAGTGCTCTAGTTACATCTTATTGATTGCCTCCTCCTTGTCAATCAACCAAATGATAGTATTTGGATCACTTAAGAAATTGTCATTCCTACAAGTAGAAACTTTGACATCAATGAAAAAAAAATGACTGAAAGCATTCTTTACCAGTTCCATCATTCTTCATTCATGATCTTTTCAATCATTTCCAATAATCTCCCTCTTTGGCATTGATGGCAAACCAAACTGATCAATTGATTGAGCTAATCAACTTAGTTACCACCAAAATTATATACCAAATAGAAAACTTGTTGACATTACATATCCTCTTTTGTTGATACAAACTAAATCCCTTGTTTTGCTTCTCCCTCTTGACTACTACATCCTTACTTTGTATTCGTGATCCTTCCTTTATAGCTGCTTGTTGATCAATTTCTTATCTCTTCTGAATCTCCCTCTTTCATCTCTCCTTTCATACATTCTCATACATCTCCATATCTTTACCTTTCATTGATTAGTTTCTCATAAATATCCCTCTTTGACATAAGTGCCAAAGATGTAGCATCTTCAACATGCTAAATATAAGCTTTGCATCTCATGTTTTCTCCCTCTATCACCATGCTTATGATTGATTTGGAGTTTCTGCTCCTATTAATATCCTCTACATCATTCTTCTGATATTTCAATGATCTATTTCTTTTTGATGCACATTAGCTCTTTTGTTGCTTTAGACTACTTGAGTTAGGGGTATTACCCCCAACTTTCCTCTAAGATATTCATAAGTATCCTTGGGCAATGGTTTGGTGAAGATATCTACAATTTTTTCCTTTGTGTGAATGTACTCCATCTTCACTTGTTTGTCTTCCACCAATTCTCTGACATAGTGATACTTGATTGCAATATGCTTGGTTTTTGCATGCATTACTAGATTCTTGGATATGTTTATAGCACTTGTATTATCACAATACAGTATCACAATTTTGGTTACCTCTTCTTTCATTCCTTTTAATAGATATTGGAGCCACACAATGTTTGTGCAATTGATTGTTGCTACCACATATTTTGCTTCTGCAGTGGACTAAGATGTGCATGTTTGTTTCTTGCTAGTCCATGTAACTAGCCTTTTACCTAAGAATAATGCTCCTCCACTTGTTCTTTTCCTATCAACAATTTTGCCTCCCCAATCTGTGTCTGTGTATGTATTGAGCTCAAAATTCTCATTCTTTTTGTAGTATAGACCAAAATCATCAGTTCCTTTGAGATATCCTTTTTATTGCCATGAGATGATTTTCTCTAGGATTAGTCGAGAATCTAACCACTATTCCAACTGATAATGCTATTTTTGGTCTACTATGTACAACATATTATAGTTTTCCAATCATGGATCTATACATTGTTTGATTGACTTTAGCTTATTCATCATTTTTGGATAGCTTATGTCCTATTGCCATTGATGTGCTAATAGGTTTGGAGTCTTCCAATCCAAATGTCTTGAGTATCTCTTTGATGTACTTCTATTGTGTCATGAATATACCATGTTTTAGTTGATGTACTTGAAATCCAACAAAGAACTTGATTTTTGCAAACATAGACATCTCAAACTCATGTTTCATTTTGTCAGCAAAAATTTTGCAAACTGCTTCCTTTTCTCCAAAAACTATGTCATCCACAAATATTTGAGATACAAGGATATCCTTACCTTCTTTTGATTTGATGTACATGTTGCTATTATCATCAATTCTTTCAAATCCTATTTGCACTAGATACTTGTGAAGTCTCTCATACCAAGCTCTAGGTGCTTGCTTGAATCCATATAGAGCCTTATGCAATTTACATACTTTATTTTTGTTATTTTCATCAACAAATCCTTCTTGTTTCTCTATGTAGACTTCCTCTTCAAGTATACCATTCAAAAATGTGGACTTAACATCCATTTGATAGACTTTAAATCCTTTGAAGGCTACATATGCCAATAAGGTCCTTACTCCTTCCATTCTAGCAACTGGAGCAAAAGTTTCTCCATAGTCTAGTCCTTCTTCTTGTGCATACCCTTTATAGACTAGTCTTGCCTTGTTCCTTATGATTTCACCATTCTCATCTAACTTGTTTCTAAACACCCACTTGGTTCCAATTACATTCTTGTCAACTAGTCTTGAGAATAAGGTCCATGTCATGTTCTTTTCAATTTTCTCTATTTATTCTTTCATAGCATTGTACCAGTCATCATCTTTTATGGATTCACTTACTATTTTTGGTTTCATTTTGCTGAGAAAGCATGTCTCACTTCTGAGTCTATTCCTTGTCATTGGTCCTGCCTCTTTGTTTCCAATAATTTGATTTGCAGGATGATGTCTTCTTACATACTTTGCCAATACTGGTTCTTTCCTTGTTTGTGTGTTGTTACTTTCAAAATATGAATCTTCATGTATATTTTCATTAGATATTTCTTCATTTCCTTCATATTGATAGTTCTTAGAATTTGAATGAACATTCTGTATATTCTGCATCTCAGCTTCTAAATGTGTCTACTACTCGGCATTAACTGTCTGTGACTCAACAGATACTAGATTTTGTTTATGATTGTCATTTTGAGTTGCAAATTCACCATTATTAGGTATACCTTCATAAAATTATACAAATGTCTTTTATTCTTCTACTTTCTTGGTGTTCTCAACACTTTGAACTTCTGCAAGCTCATCAAATATCACATTTGTGCTATCTACTACTTTGTTAGTGTTAACATTCAAGCACTTATAAGCTTTTATTCTAGTAGAATAACCAAGAAATTTTCCCTCCTCACTCTTTGCATCAAACTTTCCATTTCTAGAATCTTTATATTTATATAGCATTTGCATCTAAATATTTTGAAATGTTTCACATTAGGAGAATGCCCATACCATAATTCAAAAGGTGTTTCATTTGTACATTTTTTGACTTCAACTCTGTTGAGTGTGTAGACTGTAGTACTTATAGCTTCTCTCCAGTACTTGAGTGCAACATTTTTCTCCATCATTAAGGTAATGGTGTAGTCAATAACTGATCTATTCCTTCTTTCTGCTATACCATTCTGAGGTGGAGTCCTAGGTGTTGATGTCTGCCTTTTGATTCCTCTTTCATTGCAGAATTCTTCAAATTCTCTTGATGTGAATTCACCTCCTCTATCAGATATGAGACATTTTAGGCTCTTCCCAGTCTTTTTCTCAACTCTGGCCAAGTACCATTTGAACATTTGGAATGCATCTAATTTTTGTTTCAGGAACATGACTGTCATCATCCTTGAGTAGTCATCTATAAATAGCATTATGTATCTGTCACTTTTGTAGCTTTGCACTTCAATAGGACCACACAAGTCAGTATGAACTAGCTCTAATACTTCATTAGTAGTATAATCCTTTCTTTTGAAAGTTGACTTGGTCATCTTCCCTAGTTGGCATTGTTTGCACATGGTGTTATCAAGCTTCTTCAACTTTGGTAGACCTCTGACTTTCTTCATTTTCTTGATGCTTATTAGATTATTAAAATTTATATGACATAGCCTCTTCTGCCATAACCATATATCATTAGTTTGAACAATGAGACAAGAAGCATCCTCCATGTCTAGGTAGAACAAATTAATCCTAGTTTGGTCACCTTTTCCTATTAGACTTCCTTGAGAATCATAGATCTTGGCAATTCCATTTTCAAATTCAACCTTGCATCCTATGTTGCCTAACTGTGAGACACTTGACAAGTTATAATTCAGGCCTTCAACATAGTATGCATTATCGCATGATATCTTTTTAGTAAGCTTGATACTACCTTTCCCTTTGATCTGACATGGTGCATTATTACCAAATCTAACACTATTTCCTTCATATTGAGTAAAGGAAATGAACTTACTTTTATCTCTAGTCATGTGATGAGAGAATCTATTGTCTATGATCCATTTTTTATTCTTGTTCATGCAGGTTACCAGGGAAGTTGCTTCATATTCATCTGATTCATCTTTCATAGCCACATAGACTACTTCATCATCATTCTCGTCAGAGTCTTCTTCAACAATGTAGCATCTTTTTCCTTTACCTCTATCATCCTTGTTTTCCTCTTTCTTGTTCTTGAGGTTGCCTCCATCCTTGTAATTTTTCTTTTGTGTGCATCTAGCTGCAATGTGACCAACTTCATTACAATTGAAAAAAAATGATTGGCAACTTACCTTTGAATTTTCCTCTTCCTCTGTGAAATCTTCTTGCTAGTAATGCCTCCAATTGGTCTACATGATCTTTATCAGTGCTACTATCACTAGATACATACTTTCCTTTTCCACTCTTTTTTTTTGTTTGCACCTCATCGTTGTCTTTTATTGTCATCTTGGCTTTGAATGCAAATTCAAAGTTTTTTGGTTTGTAGTTGTCAAAGTTGGATAGCTCAAAGGCAGTGAGTCTTCTAATTAGTCCTTCAAATGACAATGTGTTTCTTAGTACACACCTTAGTTCTTGGATGGCTAATACTCTTATAGCATAGATAGAAAGCAAAGTTCTCAAGTATTATCTACTTACTATTTCTTCTGATAACTATTCTCCTAGGCATCTTATGGCACTTACCACTTCTTTGATCCTTGCACCGTATTGAGTAGCATTCTCTCCTCCTTCCATTTTCATGTCATCAAAATTTCATCTTAGGCTCTCTCTTTTGGCTCTCTTGACATTATCATCTCCTCCATAGATTCTTGATAATGTTTCCCACATCTGATGTGTAGTACCACATTCTTTGATGTCATGATACTTGACATAGCTTAGTGTTGAAGCAATATCTAACATCGCTTGATTCTGCTCCTTCTTCTTGCTCATGTCTTCTACACTGAGGGGTCTTGTAGGGTCTACATGATCAACTGTGATTGAGGTCTATGCATAGTCACCTATTGATCCAAGATGCATCTTCATCAGACTTTTCCATGCAACAAAGTTATCTTTGTTTAGCTTGGAAACTTCTCTCTTGGACATCTTGATCTTCCTACTACTAGTACCTTGAAACAAATTAGCAGTGGGTTCTGATACCAATTATTAGAATTATTTTAGAATAATTGAGAGGGGGTTGAATTAGTTATCAAGGTCCAATAATTTCCAGTAAAAATATTTCTTTCTAGCCTTTTTACTTTCTTGTCAAATCCTTAATGACATATAATTGAAATTATCATGTATGCAATTAAACATTAAAAAATCATGAAAAGTAAACATGCATCAAACCATAACACAAATGATTCTAGTGACCCAAAAACCCTCTAGGAATAAGAAGGCAAAACTAGGGTGGGGATGATACCCACAAAATAACTATGCAATTGATTTCAATCACTTCTAATGGTTTGCCCTGTTAAACACTACAACACTATTAAATGTGACCCTGGTAAAGGATTTCTACACCTTGTTAGGAGTGTGCCTTGTTAGAGGACTTAAGAACATTCAACTTAGAATGCCACCATATTAAAGGATTTACATAGAACTGTTAGGCTTACCTAAGTCCATGGGATTTATAGTCACCTTCTCAAAAGAATCTTTTATCCCTCTCTAAGGATCTCCTATCCTTCTCCTAAGGATCTCTTATCCTTCTCCTGGGGATCTTCTATCCTTTTCCTGAGGCTTATCTACCTAGCTGTTAAGCTAACCTTACAATGTAGGATTTCAATGTCTAATACAATGGTAAGAAAGTATTAGAAAGGCTTTGACCTGATAAAGATTGCAACTCTAACCTTGCAAATTTCAAATCACTCTTCAGTTCTTTTCTTTTCTTATCTTTTCTTCCTTACAGTACTGATAGCTTTTCCACCCTTCAAGATCTATCTCCTTGAGTTCTTCTACTCATTATGCCAACACACTCTATGGTCACTTGATCAACTTAGGGTCTTAATCCTTTGTACTTACTCCTCACTGTGTCCTTCTTTTGACACTTCATACTAGCCTTCTCTTGGCTTCTTCATACGACCACACTTGTGACCAACTCACTCTCTCCCATTTGATCTTTGACCTGTAACTCCTTGAAAAGAAGTTTGGTTCTTCATTTCCCACTCAAATATTTTTGCTCATCAATTTGATTTGATCTAGGAGAATGATATTGTTTTCTCTCCAAATTGTTTCTTCCAGAAACTTCATGATAAGTCCATCAGTATTTTCCTTGAATTGGTTCACATGGTTTACCTAAAATTCTGTGACATCTACTCATCATCCTTATCATCCAGATAATTCAAAAAATTCAATGTAACAAACTTATTGTTACTGATCTGGTGAATCTTTTGACTTAACAAATAATGCAACAACTTGACATCATTGGTTTATTGATGCTCGACACCTTCTGTGTTACTTATCTTCTACTGCATTTATGGATGCTCAGCACCTAAATTCTTTTCCTAAGTTACTCGGCACTTGAACACTCCTACATTACTCAACACCTCAAGGATTTCTCGGCACACACTGAAGTTGAATTTTCTCGGCTTCAACTAAGAATTTTCTCAGCTTCAACTAGCTTGCTCAGCTCTCTCAAATGAACTTAGTTAAACCTTACATATTTGATGTGTCTTAGTGTGTCCATTCCTTGTGTCTTAGAGTATGTCATCAATACACTATTTCATTAATGGCTTAGTTGATCCTGATACTTCATTACAACATCATAACTTCAACCTTTCTCTAGGTGCTCTAGTTACATCTTATTGATTGCCTCCTCTTTTTCAATCAACCAATTGATAGTATTTGGATCACTTAAGTAGTTGTCATTCCTACAAGTAGCAAGTTTGACATCAATGACAAAACAATGATTGAAAGCATTCTTTACCAGTTCAATCATTCTTCATTCTTGATCTCTTTAATCATTTCCAATAGGTTCTACATCATTCCTTGTTCAATCTATAGTTCTCTTTAGTATTTTTGGAGGAAGTCATCATTAGCATCAACATAAGGACACTTGAATAGGTTCTAGAGACACTGTTCATCATAGAAATTCCTTCTCCATATAGGGGATGCATCTCCTTTATACCCTTGCCTTTTTTTCTTCCAAAGGGGAGGAACATCATTCAAAGGTCATGGATCAGCTTCTACATTAGAGTATTTCTCACTGATTGACACACTACTTTTGGGGGGGGGGGGGGAGGGAACTAGCTTGTCTCCTTCTTCTCCTTTTTGGGGGGGACTTTTTCTTCTTAGGGGGTTTGGTCATTCTCCATTTTTCTCTTGTATATACTTGATGTATGTCATAATAAGGGGGTCTTGATTACTTCATCCATCCATGCATCACTTTTCATCTCTCTTTTTGGGGGAGGGTTTTTTCCATGATTTTTTCCTTCCTTCTCCACTTTATGAGAGATTTTCATATAATTATGTACATGGGTACCTAACATGGCCTAGTAGCCAAGACCCATCATGCATTTCATCCTAGTTTTCATAAGCTTAAGGGCATTCCCCTAAGTTTCCCTTAACTAGGGGTGTTGGTATAAATAATTATTCACTATTTACACTTACTTAAGTTTACTTAGGTTAATGCATATTTTTATTATTTATTTATTAGCCACCTAGGAGTATGTGCACTCTTGTGAGTTGTCATGTTGACAACACAGGAGTTTGCACCTCTTTTATGCGCATGGTGTCTACAACCTTATCATTATTATCCACTCATCTAGAATGATGGATAAGGCATGTGCTTAGTTGTCATAATGCTTATCTTATCTCCCGATTCTTTCTAGAGACATTCTAGGTGCTTCCTAAGAGGCCTTTATATACAGGGACTCCTAGTGTGTTTGGACATCATCATATACTGAAGACAACAATGTATTAGGACATACTTTGATTAATTGATCATATCCACTTCTTGTCTATAGTTGTGCTTGTGTTTGAGTTCTTAGTTCTTAGGTGAATTTTTCTCTTAGGAAAATTCTTACAGAAATAAATGTCTAGAAAATCAAGAAGTAAAGAAGAAGGAACATTAGAAGAAATTTTAGATAGTGATCTTGAAGTTGTTGAAGCCCTACTTGCAAGGAATTATTCTAAAGGCATAGGAAAGTACAAAAGTAAAGTTTCTCTAATTTTCTTTTCTTGTGAAGAAATTGGTCATATTGATACTAGGGGTCAAAATAAGGAAATCAAGGATAAAAAGAAAAGAAATAGGCATAAAGGCAAGAAGGATTCCAAGAAATACAATGAAAAAGGTAAGAAATCTTGTTTTATAGCTAAAGATTCTGATAACAATGAAGATGAAATGGTATATATTTCTGTGAAAGATGAATCTAACCATGAAGGAGATAAGATGAAACTTATCACTCGTGTTATCAAAAATGATATATGGATTATTAATAGTAGCTATTCACATCATATGACTAGAGATAAAACAAAATTTGAGCACATGGAATATTATGATGGAGGTAGTGTGAGATTTGGATACAATGAACCTTGCAACATAAAAGAAAAAAGATGTATTTCATTGATAAAATAACTTGTATATGACAATGCTAATTGGGTTGAAGGACTTAAGAGTAATCTATTGAGTGTGGAAAAATTGAATAAAATTGGATTCAAGGTAGAATTCATGAATGGAAAGACCAAACTACTAGATAGAAAAGGAAATCTAGACAGATCTGGCAAGCAAACAAAAGGTAATCTATTTTATCTTGATCTCAGTGATTGTTCATGTTTTATTGCTCAAGTAGAGGAAAGATAGTTATGGTAAAAAAGGCCATGTCATGTAAACTTTGATAATCTAATTAAGATAAGAAAACATAGAAGAGTAAGAGGTATTCCTAGTCTAAAGAAGCCTAACATGGGTTTATTCAAGAATTGCCAAATTGGTAAGATGGGAAAGACTAGTTTCAAAAGAAAAAAATATCAGTTAGAAGAGTCTTGGAAATTGTTCATACAAAATTATGTGGACTTACTGGAATAGAAAGCTATAGTGGAGAAAATTTTTTCATTCTTTTTGTTGACGACTATTCTAGAATAATAACAATAATGTATCTAAATGAAAAATTAAAAGTCTTTCAAAAATTCAAGTGGTATCTAGCAAGAGTAGAAAATGAGACTAGAAAAAGGTTGAAATGCTTAAGATTAGATAGAGGAGGTGAATTCATCTCAATTGTATTCAATAATTTCTTCATTGAAAGAGGAATCAAAAGACAACTATTAGCTCCTAGTACACCACAATAGAATGGTATAGTTGAAAGAAGAATTAGATATATCATGGATTGTGCAAGAACCCTAATGATTGAAAATAAGGTTACTCTCAAATACTAGAAGGAAGCTATCAGCATTGCAATTCATAGCTTGAATAGAGTATAGTTAAAGAAAGATTCAAATAAAACTCCTTATCAGCTATGGTATGGCTACAAACCCAATGTAAGTTACTTGAAAGTATTTGGTAGCAAATGTTATATCTTAAAAGAATCTAGAAAAGAAAAATTTGATGTAAAAGGTGATGAAGGCATATTTCTAGGATATTCCTATAGAAGCAAACCATACAAATTTTTGAATTTGTCTACTCATAAGATTATCGAAAGTGCACATGTTAAAATTGATGAGTTTGCAGAAAAGAGTGAAGAAGAATTCAACAAGGAGCCAGAAGATTACAAAATATTTATTTACTATGAAACTGATACCCTACCAAATCTATTTAATAGAAATGAAGCTTCATCTCTCATGTCCCTAGAATCCCCAACAATTACTGAGTTGTAGATAGTGCAACCCGAGTCACAGTCTGAAGGACCTGAGTCACAATTAGAGGCTATAGAGCTAGTTCAAACTAAGCTTGATGAACCCAAGTCACAGACATAAGGACTTGAGCTTGAAACTAAAATTCCAGATAAAGAAGGTGGAACTCATTTAAAGCCCAAAGAGCCTATATTAGCAAGATATGTCAAAGGACATCATTAACTTGACGAGATCATTGGAGACAAATCTAATGGAACAATGACAAGAAGAAAATTAAAAGTTACATGTTTACTTGATAAAATTGAACCTAGAAATATTAAGGATGCTCTAGAAAATGAAAGTTGGATCGACACAATGAAAGAAGAGATAGAATATATGGAAAAGTACAAAACTTGGACTCTTGTTCCTAGACCCAAGGATAAAAATGTGATTGGTATGAAGGGGGTATTCAGAAATAAGTGAAATGAAGATGGAAAAGTTTCAAGAAACAAATCAAGATTGGTGTGCAAAGGTTATTCTCAAGAAGAAGGTATTGATTATGGCAATAATTTTTCTCCTATGGTAAGACTAGAAGGTGTTAGAACTTTACTTGCATATGTAGCACATAGATGATTTAAAGTATATCAAATGGTTGTCAAATCTACATTCCTAAATGGAATTCATGATGAAGAAGTCTACATCAAACAACCAAAAGGTTTTTTAGATCCTAAAAAAAAGTATTATATGGTCTCAAGAAAGCTCCCAAAGCTTGATATGAGAGACTTCATAATTACTTAGTACACATTGGTTTTCAAAGGAGAAATGATAACAATAGTCTACATATCAAGGAAGGACTAAACAAGAAAATTTTGTTGGTGGAAATATTTGTTGATGATACTTTATTTATAGTAAATGATGACTTGTGTAAAGAATTTGAGATGTTCATGTTTAGTGAGATAAAATTCCTTTTTGTATTGTAGATACAATAGAACAAAAATGGTATCTACATCAATCAATCTAAGTATATCAAGGAAATACTAAGGAAATCTAGAATGGAAGATTCAAGACTAGTTGGAACCCCTATGTCTATTGGACATAAGATCTCCAAAAATAATGATTCCAAAGAAGTAGATCAAACCACATACAGATCAATTATTGGAAAATTATAGTATGTAGTACAAAAAAGGCTTGATATCTAAAAGGCACTAAAGACTATGGTTTATGAACTTGGTGGAAAGTTGGACTTGATAGTATTTACTAATGCTGATTGGGCAAGAAGTATTCATGACAGAAAAAGCACTAGTGGTGGAGCATTCTTTCTAGGTAAAAGACTAGTGTCTTGGACAAGAAAAAAACAAAATTTTACATATCAATCCATAGCAGAGGTAGAATATGTAGCAATAGAAGTTAATTGTTCTAACATTTTTTAGTTCAAACAATTGTTGGAAGGAATGAAGATAGAGATCAAGGATCCAATAGTCATATACTGTGATAACACTAGTGCAATTAACATAACAAAGAATCCAATGATGCATACTAAAATAAAGCACATTGCAATAAAATATCACTTCTTAAGAGAATTGGTGCAAGAAAAAGAAGTGATATTGGAATATGTTAGTACAAAAGAATAGATTTTAGGCATATTTACCAAGCCATTACCCAAGGATGCATTTTTTTGTATCTAAGATGTAAGCTAAGGGTCATTCCCCTATCTAACATTTACTAAATGAAGTTTACTAATACATCAACCAAAACCTATGGAAGATCAATTAGTTGGTGTAGAATTAGCATAGGCATATTGTAGATAAATCAATACTTAAGGTACATTGGTATTTACATAATTATTGTCTTTGGCATATGTTGTCAAAGAGGGAGAAGTTTACTGTCATATCTCTAAGAAATTTTTAGAACAAGAATAAAGTAAGGAACCAAAGAGGGAGAAGTTTTCCAAAGAAGAAGTTTCCTAAAAGAGGGAGAAAGTTCTAAATTAACTTGGTTGTAGTTGTTGCAGCGAAAATCTAGTGAAAGGAAGAGCTCATATTAATAGAGGGAGTTCTCAAAGAACCAATCCAAAATTTCATTATGCTATGACATGTTGCACTTCCATAAATGAAAAAGAGGGAGATTTTTGGATAGAATTGATTAATTGTGTGTTGTCTTTGATGTTACACAAATATCATACCATTATCTGTTAGTATATGTTGAGCTCACTCAGGCAGTGAAGATTGTTTTTTGTGTCTACCAAGCATTCCTGTGGTTGCCTATTTTAGGAGGAAGTGTCTACTGAGTTCACTCAGGAATCAAAGAAAAATATGTAGTAGATGAGTGTTAATGGAGCTCATTCAGTTAATGAAGGAAAATTGGATGGAACCAGTGCTAACCAAGCTCACTCAATTGCCAAAGGATTTTTGCAAAGTTTGCAGTATTAATCAAGTTTTTGTTGGTTACCAAATGAAATCATTTCAAAGTTAGTTTCTACCAAGCTAGGTTGGCTAACGAAGGATTTTTTTATTTCAGGATATTAAGCTTAAATAATTTATATATTGATTCCAACCGACTGTTGGGACTCAAAATTGAAGCCTCGATTTTGAGTACTTTTGAGAAATTTAAGCACTTAAATTTTTTTTTATGCATATTTACCTGGCTATGCTTTTGAGACTAAGAGGTGTTTAATGTTTCTTAAACCTTGCATTTAGTGCATTTATGTGTTTCATGAAGTTAAATTGCCATTTTGAGTCATTTCATGAAGTCTCGTTTTGAGCAATTGTCAATTTTGCATTTTTGCTTAAGTGTCAAACATCAATAGGAGGTTGGTTTACAACTAAATATCTCACAACTAGTAATGTTTCATGAATTGTTTCTTTGGGAGTATTTAGTGTCCATATCTTAGAGGCTATATTTTAGATTTTGAGTTGATTCAAATCCATTTGACTAGGTTTTGAATCCCTCAAAGTTGGTTATTTATTGATGTCACGCTAATGTGAATTTTTTTGAATTTTGGGAAGCCTTGTTTGACTTGTTATAACTTTGACCCAATCGATCAAAATGATGAAATTCTTATTGTGTTGCATTCTAGAGGTTAGAGAAATGTTATATTTTAAGTTTGAGCTTATGATGAACCCATTTGATCAATTTTCAAATGCAATTTCTAACCTTTTACTAGTGTTAAGAAGTGCAGATTTGTTGAAACCCCTGTTTGTGATGTCATATCTCAAAATTCATGATAGGTGAGATCAAATGGATTGTACCATTAAATTGTACTCTAAAAATAATTTAAGTGTGCCAATTTTCAAATCTTGACAAATCTGTCTGCACACTTTCCCAGGTCAATTCCATTTTCAAAAAACACTTTTCTGCCATTGTTTCCAGTCATCAAATTTTGAGTAGCTTACTTTGATCCCTCACCAAATGTGTCTAGTTATTTTTTATGAGCCCAAATCATAGATTTATACTCCCAAGTATTATTTTACCTAGTTTTCAAAGGCAAATCCGAATGCAAATTATGTTATTTGACATGTTTTCATGTACGTAATTCTAAGAATACAAATTTGATAGTCAATATCTTTTGACTGAGAATTTTTCATGAGATGAGATTCGATAGGGTAAAAGAGTGTGGAGTAAATAATCAGTATGTTCAATTTTAGAGCCCAGCCAAGTGTTTAGATCAATTTTTAAGGCCAATCAAAGGACCTCCTAGCACAAAGTTTATAGTTTGTAGATCCATGGTAAAATGAGTTTTGATTGATTAATCAATTGTCAAACTTGATTCCAATTGGTATCAGATGTTCTATCAATCAGTTGGATAGTTTAGGTGTTTGAAAATGAAAATTGTTTTAGCCTGACCCACTTTGGGGCCTGAAAAATGCTGTTAGACTGATATAATGTTTGGAGATGGAGGTATTTAAATATGAGGGCATCATTGCAAGTCAAATTAGTCAATGGCACCTATTCATGATGGGTCATGAAGAGTTTGAATAAGTTAGATGTGCTCTAATATCTATGATAAAAATTAAGTATAGTCTATTCATTTCTTCAAGTTCCTTAAATTAGTGTAATTTTTTTGTAAAGAGATGTATTGAGTGGTTGCATTGGAAAGAAAGGCATAAAATGTAGGTATGAATGTTGCTTCTTTAAGATGTAAACAATTAGTTTTGATTGTGTAGGCTTAGAATGAGGCAAATCCATATGCTCAAAAGGGATGAGATTTGAAGGCATGCATGTTTCCTCTTATCCCTCAAAGAGCACAAACCTCTTAGATGCAAAGCCAAAGGATTTTGATATTAAAGTGATTGTGACATTAGGGAAATCCATGAAATATTAGGTTCTAAAAAATAAAAGTTTATAAATAGGTAATGGCTCTCACCATATTATAAATTTTAAAGAGACTATAAGGTTCATGCCTACACCAAGTCAAATTTTGAACCATGCACTTGTTCTTTTATTTGCAATTGCTAAATGGGAGAAGGCATAATACATTTAAGAGATGGCTTAGCTAATTTGTGGAGTTTGTCACACATTATTAATGTATGTTTGTGGAGCAACAAGTGTTCAGTTTTATTATTGCCACACAATCAATTTGGCAATGGAAGAAAATTAGGTTGCACAATTAAACTATGGGAATTGTCGAACAACCCTTATGTATCCATTTGGAGCACTTTCTGCAAAATATGCACTTTTTCATAGAAGTTGGAATAAATAATATGAGGATGCCTCTACCTACATAAAGGCCTTCTATGACATCTATGACAACCCATATTTAGCTTAGTGCCTCCATAATGGTCACAATCTTAAACTGTGGTGGTAGAAAATCCAAAGACAAATTGATGAAAGTGGCAAGTTGTTAGATACATCAACAAGAAAGACCCACACAAGAGTAGAGTATTGAACCAAGAGAATAGGGGCATGAATTATGTTAAGTGATGCTACCTTGTATATAAATCTATAGGGAATCTCCATGTAGAGGAAAATATGGCAAAATCTATAACAAAGGCATGAACATCTCACAGTAGTGATAGAGGAGAAGCCCCACATGGATGGGAAGAGGAAGCCACTAGTCTAAGAGAGTTCTCTATCAACATTTGAAGAGCAAACGTCCATGTGAGAAACAAAGCCCATGGCTCAAAAATAGGAAAACCCACACCCATGTGCTAGCAATTCAAATGTAGATAGAACAGGATAACAAAGCAAGACTCTCATGCCTAAGGAGAAGTTCCATGTTTTTTGAGGAAACCCAATAAAAGATAGGGAGCTCATGCTAAAGAATGAAGCTGCATGAAAAAAGAGAAGATCCACATTTTTGGAGGAAACCCACACTAACAAAGAAGAGCTCATGCACATAAAGAAAAACCCACATCAGATTGGAAAAAGCTGTAAGTTCAAAGCTAAAAACATATGAATAAAAAGAGATGCCCACATGAATCACATGTTAGACCAAAAAAAGAAGCAAATCTCTCTTTACACTAAAGAAAAATATCAAGCTAATCAAGACAAAGAAGAAGCAGTAGAGCAATGTAAAAAGAAGCCTCATCACTCATATGAGAAAGAATGGTTGGATGTTGAGCCAAAGTTGGTCAAGGAGTATGGTCTCCACAACAAGAGAGAGCTTTGGAGGGTTCAGTGTGCCCTGAGCTATATTGATAATGTAGCAAGAATGATTTTAACTCTTGATGAGAAGAATTCTCACTAGATATTTGAGGGTGAGGCTCTGCTTCGTCACATGAACAATCAGAGTTGATTCACAGAAGCACATAGACTTCTCTTTAACTAGTCCATTTGGTGGAGGATGGCTAGGTTGTATGAAGTGAAAGAACATGAAAGGAAACCTAACTAGAGTAGGGGTAGCATGAGTTGAAAAGTGGCAGGTAGAGATGAAATAGCAAGGGAATTTGCAATGAAGATCATTAATCCCACATTGCCCCTATTATGTTTTTTGTAATGTTTAAATATAATATCACACAACATGTATGTTGTCTTGAAATAAAATAGCTTTTGGAAGCTATGTGATGCAAAGTGGGGCCTGTGGTCAGCTAGATTGGAAGATGACTTAAGAAATTTTTTGACCAAATAGACAAGTGTGCTGATTTGGTGAGATGCACTAAGATTGTTCCACATGTCTTGATCCTGTGGATGGTGCATGCACACAAAATAGAAATGCTCGATAGTTAAAGAATGCGAGAATGCACTAGGCAACCCTATGGCAATGAGTCCTTGCTAGTGGTGATGAGGTAGGTGCTATCTGGGCAATGATGTGTGACTTGGCGAGCCAATCAAAGGTGCCACATGGAGAAAAAGTCAAGCCATGGTTGACCCAAAATTGAAGGGTACAGAAAAATATAAAATATTTTCAAATGTCATTTTAAATTATTTTTTTAAAAATTGGGTGCACATACAAAATTTTTACATAAAAAAGGGCTCCTGTGTAACTTTTTAAAGGCAAAAATGGTCATTTTCTAAAGTCCATACTTTAGAATTTTTTTTAATTTTTGAAAATTCAGTTGTAGACTAGAAGTTTATAGTAGGGGCATATTTTTCAAATTGAGATTTTGGAGGTTCCAGGTAGGTGAATATAGTCATATTATATATCACCTGAATCAAGAGAAGACGAACTTTCTAGTTTTGGTGTTTGTTTTTGCATAGGAAGTAGTTTGTTCAAGCTACATGAGGTTTTGTCACAGATTCCTAAGTTGCAACCGTATTCAAGTATCAAAGTTCAATTGTCATTTCTAGTAAGGTAATGACTTGAATATGTGTAAAAATGGTAAAAATATAGTTGAAATTTAATTTGATCACTTTCAAATCAATTAAAACTCAATTTATTTAGCATTCTTGATTGCATATCAGATATTTTGGTTGCATAAAGGTTTTCATCATTCAACAAAGATATTTACAAGTTTTTTAAAAAGCAATGATGAAAACTAAATTAGTTTTTAGGGGTAGAAAGATGAAAGAGGTTTTTCAACAGCAAACAATGGAATTTCAAGTGGACACATGTCATTCTGAGATCAAATTTTGGAATTCATCTTTGTTTATATCTTTCTTTCATTCATTCATTGTAGGGGTTCCAATCTAGAATTTTCTCAGATCTATGATACCATTCTTCAACAATTTCTCTTGTATGAACAATAGTAATGAAGAGAACATAGATAGTTAAGATCTTTTAGGTGTTTATATATTTTAAATTCAGGCATATGAATGTATTATTTGAAGGAAATCAATACAAAGAACAACAAATGATTGAGTTTCATTTTAAAAATTGTCTCCTTTCTCAGTGAACAATAATGTTTTATAATCTTTGAGAAAAGAGCCTAGGTCATAGTTGCAGTCCCCTAATGCTATATGTTGTTTCATTTTTGCTAATAATTCAAGGAGTTATGTAAATGCTTTAGGGAAATCAATAGGGTTGCGAGTTTATTGAGGAGGATATTAGGTAAGAATGAGATTTAGATTGAATATAGATGTCTATTTACAAGGTGGATGGATAGATCAAATATTGGAAGATACAAATATGTCTTAGGTATCCATATGCATGTGATTGATTCATGGAAATTCCCAATAGATAAGGCACTAATCAGCTATAAGATCATTAGATTTTACTACTACATATTAGCAGTTTTGCTGAATTCAACATTATTAATCAAATGCTTTTTCACCTTTCATATTAAAGAGTTGAAAAGTCTAATCCTCACTCAGCTTGTGAATATCATAGGATTGCAATTTACTACTATAGATCTGTGTTATTGCATAAGTATTAGGAGATATAAGGGTTGAATTTTCTTAATAGATTCAAGAGTATGTTTTTGCACCGATACCATATTAATTGAATCTGAAGTCCACTCGCCTAGGTTTTGCAAAGCCTAAAGTAGAAACAAGGTCTAGCATTATAGTTGGCTTGGTGTCTAAAATAGATGTGTTAAGGATGAGAGTTAACTACCCCTAGATTTGTCTTTTTCTCATTGGGGTAATTGGAAACCAGTAGCATTTTCAAACACCAACAAAATGGCAACTCTACTAGGGACTATGTTGTAAATGCCTGAATTATGGAGTTGGACACTTCTGATATATTTTGCATATTCATCTTTTTATGAAAATTTTTGTGATCCCTAGTTAATATTTATTAATGGACAAAAAAATCTTATAAAGTTGGATATAAATTATGTTCTATGACTGTTATAGGTCTATCTTCAATCAATTTAGTTTGCAAGTGTTGTTCAGAATGTTCAAAGTAAAACATTGATTTATGAAGTGTACTTTGTTTTTGAAGTGTTACTGATTTGCAAAGTTTCCCCTACATTGAAGATCTAGTTCAAATTTGTCAAGTGATACATTATGTTTTATTTCTCACAAGATGTGAGTGGTGACTCTCAAATCTTTGTACTAGTTTGTTCCTAGTTGATTCCACTGCAATATATTGAAGGATTTTCAGTTGTGTGGGCAAATCATAAACCTTTGATAGTTTCTTGAAAAGGAAGTTTTAAATTCATGATAGGTATTTAAAGTGTTGTTGCAATCTATTGTTATAAGAAATTGAAGTGTAAAAGGTAAAATCATAGTAGTGATTTTTTCATCCCCTAGCAAGGAGGTGGCGACTGTACAAATTTTTGAACAGTGGTGTGAAGGAATTTTAGTCCAGCACATATGCTAATCAGTAGATCAATGTTTTCATGCAGAAAAACTAAAGGTATTTTCCACTTTCATGTGATTTCATTTCCATGAGAGAAATATCCACAATAGTTTCTTCGTCAAGTGGTAATTTCAGCATTAAGTAGGAGAATAGTTTAATTCATCTGAACATACTTTGTTAAGAATAGGTTCAGCAAGTGAAGTATGTTCGGAGTTGAAATTGTTAGAAAGTATTTTAGATTTTCTATAAGTAATGAATTCTGAAGGTAACTATGGTGAATGAATTATAAGTTTGTTAGAAATGACAAATTTCCCTTCACCTAATATGTAGTCCATTGATAAAATTTATAGATCTCTTTCTACCAAGAGATAAATGCCATTATGTTTTGATGGCATTCAGGGTTTCCTGAATACTATGCCATATAATCTCAAAAAATATGTGCCTAAATTCAATGGGAACCATGAAAATTCAGCCAGTCATCATATTCAGTTGTTTAGTGACTTGGTTGGTGATTTTGAGATTGCTCATAAAGATGTAGATATGAAGTTGTTTTTTCAAAATTTGGAAGATGATGCTAGGGATTGGTTTTCGTTTTTGCTAGCATGTTCAATTTCATCTTGGGATGAATTAATTTCAGCCTTCATGAAGTAGTTCGGGGAAAGAATAAGCATCTTTTATTATTTTAATGAGTTCTTAAAAATCTAGATTGGGAATGGTGAGTTAGCTCCTAAATTTAATATCAAATTTGCAAAGGTTTTGAATGAGATTCCTCAAAGTTATAAAATAGATGATCAAGTGTTTCTAGTTGTGTATCTTGGCATATTTAATAAAAAAATGAGTTATTGGCTAAGAGATAAGGAACCTAAGACTTTGCACCAAGCATTCATGATAGCAATAGAGATTAAAAACAACATAAAGTACAGAATAACTATAAGTCATTTCTCTAGGAGTGTTTTCTAGCAAGATGAGGTGCAAAAGACAGATCAATGTCATAAAGAGTATTTGATTATTGATCAGCTGATAGACACTACTGCTGTTATGAGTCATTGTGTTGAGAATTCAAAATTAAAAACATGTGTAGATGAATACTCTCTTCTGCAAAGAGGAGCTGATTCTTTTACTATTGAAAATAGTTCATATGTTTATAATACTACAATAGCAGATGAAAAAGTTAGTTCACTTGACCAGTTAGATATGCAAGATATAAATTCAGTAGTTTCTTCTCCTATTGATGAATTTCTTTATGTTGAAAACATAGCTGATCATGAAGTTGAAGGATATTCATCTCAGTGTGAGGATGAAGAAGCTAGAAGTGATGTGTCAAGTGATGAAGGTGAAGTTTCTAATCCAACATATTGTGAAGAAGCATCATGTGAAGATAATGGTGAGAGTTGTTGCTCGAGTTATGAAGAGGACAATGCTAGTATGCATTCATCTTCATGTGAATCAGATGCAAATTGGGAAGAAGAAAGTAATGATGGAAGTTAGTACTCTTATGCTAGTAGAAGTATGAGCTCTTTTTCTGAATTTGAATGTGAAGTTCTATTTCAAAATTATGCAAATCAGCTGGAGGTTGAAAGTTGTGAAGAAGAGTTGTCTACACAATATGAAGATAAAGGGATTGTTTATAAACATGGACTACCTAATCGTATAGATGAATGTCTTGACGATGTGTGTAGTTATAATCAACATATGAATGATTATGAGATTAATGCATCAGCACCTATTGTTAAGATAAATAATGATATGTTTGCAAGACATTTGAATCACCTACATGAAGACAATGAAAGTAACTTTGATTTATATTCTACATGCTTTGTTGATGGAGTAGAAAGTGAGTTTGTAGTTCTAATTTTTCTTCACATGCTGAAAGTCTCCATGAAGATGAAATGGGTAATGAGTTTAAAGTGTACACAAACACTTTATATGGTGAATATCTTGATGATGATCAACCAATTTTTTGTTAAAATGTTCAAAGAGGGTCATTGCATGGAGTTATCAATCCTTTGTTTGAAGAGCACATTGAAGTTTCAGATTTAGTTGAGAATGAGTTTAATGATGATACCTTGTCTTACTGTTGTAAGAAGTCACATTGTTCTTTTTTTGAGTATGACAGTGAAAATGATTATAAGATTGCATCTTATGAGATTGATAATAAGGTGTTTGATGAAGTTGTTGTGAAAATCAATGTGTACCTTATAGCAAGTTTTATGATGAATACTTTAATGTGACAACCAATATATTTTCTAATTGTGAAGAATAATTGAAGGACCCCATATTAGTTTCATATTTTGACATTGATGATATATGTGAGTACAAATCTGATTGCTCATTTGAGTATCATTCAGTTATACATAAGGATGCATATTTTCAAGGTATGTGTGATCCTTTTCCCTATGTTGAGTATGAAGCTTTCATATTCAAGAATGATAGAGTGCATGATTCATTTAATGAAGAGAACTTTCAGTTTGAGTTTGATATGTTTGAGCATGTTGATCATAACTTTCATAATGAGCAAATGGTTGAAAGTGAAGCTAGTTTTTGTATGCATTATGAAAGTGAAGATGTAGATTTAGTTTTTCTAAGTGATGAGTTTCGAGATGCTGATCTAAGTGGTGAAACTAATAGGAGAAGTATCTCTAATTTACCTTGTGAATGTTTAGATGAGAATTAGGTATATGACAGAGGTAATGGTTTTTGTTGAAGTTCGGTGGCTTGGGGCCATCGTTTGTACATAGTAGAGGTTGTTGATTTTGCTTTCAATAAAGTTGTTTGAGATGAAGTTTTTGTTGTTTTGTGAGTGGTCTACTTCATCTAGAGATCTAAATCCTTTCCACGCCCACAAGAGACATGCATCCCTAGACTGAGCCACTATTGGGACTCAAAATTGAAGCCCCAATTTTGAGTAGCTTTGAGAAATTTAAGCCCTTAAATGCTTTTTGATGCATATGTACCCGGCTATCCTTTTGATTCTAAGAGATGTTTAATGTTTCTAACAGATTCAATTTAGTGCATCTATGTGTTTCATGAAGTTAAATTTCCATTCTAAGTCATTTCATGAAGTCCCATTTTGAGCAATTGTCAATTGTACATTTTTTCTTGTGTCAAACAATGACAAGAGGTTGTGTTTGCAACTAAATATCTCACACCCACTAATGTTTCATGACATGCAACTTTGAGATATTTTAGTGTCCATATCTAAGAGCCTATTTTTTAGATTTTGAGTTGTTTTGAATCCATTTGACTAGGTTTTGAATCCCTCAAAATTGGTTACTTAACGATGTCATGCTGATGTGATTTTTTCTAAATTTTGGAAAGCCCTATTTGACTTGTTATAACTTTGACCTAGTTGATGAAAATGATGAAATTCCTATTGAATTTCATTCTAGAGGTAAGTGATATTTTATGTTTTAAGTTTGAGCTTATGAAAAACCCATTTCATCAGTTTTCAAATATGATTCCAATTGCAATTTCTAACTTTTTATTGGTGTCAAGAAGTGTAGATTTATTGGAACCCCTATTTGTGATCTCAGATCTTAAAATCCATGATAGGTGAGATAAAATGGATTGTACCATTACATGTTACTCTAAAAATATTTTAAGTGTACAAATTTTTAGATCTTGACAAATTCATTTGCACATTTTCCCAGGTCAATTCCATTTGCAAAAAATGCTTTTCTACCATTATTTCCAATCATCAAATTCTGAGTAGCCCACTTTGACCACTCACCAAATGCATCCAATTATTTTTAATGAGCCCAAATCATAGATTTATACTCTCCTTGTGATGGTGAGCCAACACCCCAATTTTTGTGCCCCCAAGTGTTAGTTTACCCAATTTTCAAAGCCAAATCCGAATGCAAATTATGTTTTCTGACATGTTTTCATACAAGTAATTTTGATAATGCAACTTTGACAATCAATATCTTTTGACTAAGAATTCTTCATGAGATGAGATTCAATAGAGTAAAAGAGTGCAGAATAAATAATTAGTATGTTCAATTTTAGAGCCTAGTCAAGTGTTTATATTAATTTTTAAGGCCATTCAAAGGACCTCTTGGCACAAAGTTGACACTTTGTAGATCCATTGTAAAATGAGTTTTGATTAATTAATCAATTGTCAAACTTGATTCCAATCAGTATTAGATGTTCTATGGATCAGTTGGTTGGTTTAAGTGTTTGAAAATAAAATAAAATTTAGCTGAACCCACTTTGGGAAGCGACAAATCCTATTAGCCTAATATAATGTTTGGAGATGGTGGTATTTTGATATGATGGCACCATTCAAGTCAAATTGGTCAGTGGTGCCTATTCATGATGGGTCATGAAGAATTTGAATATGTCAAATGTGCTCTAATATCTATGATAAAAATGAAGTGTAGTCTATTCATTCCTTCAAGTTCCTTAAATTAGTGTAAGTTTTTTGTGAAGCGATGTATTGAGTGGTTGCATTGGAAAGAAAGGCACAAAATGTAGGTTTGCGTGTTGCACCTTTGAGATGTAAATAGTTGGTTTTAATTGTGTAGCCTTAGAATGAGGTGAATTCATATGCTCAAAAGGGATGTGATTCAAAGGCATGTATATTTCCTCTTATAACTCAAAGAGCATAGACCTCTTAGATGCAAAGCCAAAGGATTTGGATATTAAAGTGATTGTGACATTAGGTAAATCCATGAAATATTAGGTTTAAAAAAATAAAATTTTATAAATAGGTGATGGGTCTCACCATATTATAAATTTTAAAGAGGCTATAAGGTTCATGCCCCACCAAGTGAACCATGCACTTGTTCTTTTATTTTTAATTGCTAAATGGGAGAAGGTATAATATGTTTAAGAGATGGTTCAGCTAATTTGTGGATTTTGTCACACATTATTAATGTATGTTCATGAAACAACAAATGTTTAGTGTTCCTATTGCCACACAATCAATTATGCAATGAAATCAAATCAAGTTGCACAAGTGAACTTTGAGAATTGTTGCACAACACTTATGTATACATTTGGCGCACTTTCTATAAAATGTGCACTCTATCACAATAGTTGGAATAAATAATATGAGGATGCCTCTACCTACATAAAGGCCTTATATGGTGTCTATGACAACCCATCTTTAGCTCAGTGCCTCCATAACAGTCACAATCTCAGGAAAATCCAAAGACAAATTGATGAAAGTGGAAAGTTGTTGGATCCATAATTAAGAAAGACCCACACAAGATTAAAGTATTGTATGAAGAGAACAAGGGCATGTGTTATGTTAAGTGATGCTGCCTTGTATAGAAATCTATACAAAAGCTTCATGCAGAGGAAAACGTGGAAAAATCCATAAGGTGTGAACATCTCACAACAATGATAGGGGAGAAGCCCCATGTGGATGGCAAGAGGAAGCCACTAGTCTAAGAGAGTTATCCATCAACATTTGAAGAGAAAGGGTCCGCATGAGAAACAAAGCCCATGGCTTAGAAAAAGAAAAACCCACACCCATTGACTGACAATTCAGATGCAGATAGAACAAGATAATAGAGCAAGACTCCCATGCCTGAATAGCAGATCCACATTTTTGGAGGAAAATCAGTAAAAAATAGGGAGCTCATGCTAAAGAATGAAGCCACATGAAAAAAGAGCAGATCCTCCTTTTTGGAGGAAACCCACACTGACAAAGAAGAGCTCACACACATTAAGAAAAACTTGCATCATATTGGAGAAAGCTACAAGTTCAAAGCCAAAAACATATGAATAAAGGGATATGCCCATGTGAATCACAAGTTAGACCAAATAGAGAACCATTGCTCTCTTTGAACCGAAGAAAAAGAACAAGCTACCCAAGACAAAGAAGAGGCAGTAGAGAAATGTAAAAAAGAAGCCTCATTGCTCGTATGAGAAAGAACAGTTGGATGTTGAGCTAAATTTGGTTAGGAAGTATGGTCTCCATAACAAGAGAGAGCTTTGGAGGGTTTAGTCTGCCATGACCCATATTCATAATGTAGCAAGAATTCTTTTAACTCTTGATGAGAAGAATTCTCACCACATATTTGAGGGTGAGACTCTGCTTTGTCACATGAATAGTCTGAGTTGATTCATAGAAGAACATAGACTTCTCTTTAACTAGTCAGCTAGGTGAAGGATGACCAAATCATGGGAAGTGAAAGAACATGAAAGGTAACACAACCAAAGTAGGGGCAGCATGAGTTGAAAAGAAATAGGCAGAGATGAAATAGCAAGAGCATTTTCAATGAAGATCAATAATCCCACATTTCCCCTGTTATGCTTTTTGTAATGTTTAAATATAATATCACACAACATGTATGTTTTCTTGAAGGACAATGGATTTTGGAAGCCACATGATGCAAAGTGGGGCCTATGGTTAGCAAAGTTGGAAGATGATGTAAGAAAATTTTTGACCAAACAAACAGGTGCATTGATGTGCTAAGATGCACTAAGATCATGCCACGTGTCCTGATCCTATGGACAACACATGCCCACAAAATAGAAATGCTCAGTGGTTAAGGAATGCAGGAATGTGCCAGGCTACCACATGGCAGTGGGTCTTGGTTAGTGGTGACGATGCAGGTGCTATCTGGGTGATGATGTGGCAACTTGGCAGCCAATCAAAGGCTGTCACATGGCAAAAATGTCAAGCCATAATTGACCTAAAATTGAGGGGTGTGACAAAATATAAAATATTCTCAAATGTCATTTTAAAAGTATTATTTCAAAATTGGGTGCACATTTAGAATTTTTAAGTCAAAAAGGGCTCCCATGCAATTTTTTAAATATAGAAATGGTCATTTTCTTAAGTCCATACTTTAGAATTCTTTTTAAATTTTTGAAAATTTAGTTGCAGACTAGAAGTTTATAGCAGGGGCATATTTTTCAAATTGAGATTCTAGAGGTTTTCGATAGGCGCATATAGTCATATTATATATTGCCAAAATTGAGAGAAGATGAACTTTCCATTTTTGGAGTTTGTTTTTGCATAGGAAGCAATTTGTTCAAGCTACATGAGTTTTTGTCCTAGATTCCTAACTTGCAATCATATTCAAGTATCAAAGTTCAGTTGTGATTTCTAGTAAGGTAATGACTTGAATATGTGTAAATATGGTAAAAATGCAGTTGGAATCGAATTTGATCACTTTCAAATTAGTTAAACCTTAATTCCTTTAGAATTCTTGATTGCATATAAGATATTTTGGTTACATAAAGGTTTTCATCATTCAGTAGAGATATTTACAAGTTTGTTACAAAGCAATGATGAAAACTAAATTTGTTTTTAGGGGTAGAAAGATGAAAGAGGTTTTTCAATAGTAGAAAGTGGAATTTCAATGGACACATGTCATTCTAAGATTAGATCTAGTAATTCATCTTTTTCTATATCTTTCTTTCTTCCATTCATTGTAGGGGTTCCAATCTAGAGTTTTCTCAAATCTGTGATACCATTCTTTGGCAATTTCTCTTGTATGAACAATAGTAATCAAGAGAACATAGATAGTTCAGATCTTTTAAGTGTTTCTATGTTTTAATTTCAGGCATATGAATGTATTATTTGAAGTAAATCAATACAAAGAACAAGAGATGATTGAGTTTCCTTTGAACTCTTGTTTCCTTTCTTAGTGAACTATAATGTTTTATGATCTTTGAACAAAGAGCCTAGGTCATAGTTGCAATCCCTTAAGGCTATATGTTGTTTCATTGTTGAAAATAATTCAAGGAGTTACATAAATGCTTCAGGGAAATCAACAAGGTTGCAAGTTTATTGAGGAGTATATCAGGTAAGAATGACATTTAGATTGAACATAGATGTCTATTTGCAAGGTGGATGGATAGATCAAATATAATGAAGATACAAATATGTCTCCGGTATCCATATGCATATGATTGATTCATGGAATTTTCCAACAAATAAGGCACTGATTAGCTATAGGATCATTAGTTCTTATTGCTAGATATTAGGGGTTTTTCTAAGTTCAACATTATTTCAAATCCTTTTCTCCTTTTCTTGTTGAAAAGCATAAAATCCTAACCCTCACTCAGCTTGTGAATATCATAGAATTGCAATTTGCTACTATAAATATATGTTATTGCATAAGTATTAGGAGATATAAGGGTTAAATTTTCTTAATAGATTCAGGAGTATGTTTTTACACTGGTACCATATTGATTGAATCTGAGGTCCACTCGCATAGGTTTTGTAGAGCTTGAAGTAGAAGAAAGGTCTAGCCTTATAGTTGGCCCAGTGTCTAAAAAATATGTGTAAGGATGGGAGTTAACTACCCCTAGATATGTCTTGTTCTCATTGGGATAATTGGATATCGGTAGCATTTTCAAACACCAACATTAACTAAGGTGATGATTATTAATTATTTTAAGTTGTATTTCAACTAACTTGAAAAAGTGGAAGATGTAATTATAAGGTCAAGTTGTTATTCAATGTGTGTGTGTGAAAAAAAGCATGAAGATGTTATTGAAGATCTAATAATGAGAAGAGGAAGCAAATTTGAAGGATAAGCATAGTATCCTTGTGAAGCAGAAAAGTCATATTTGACCAAGAAGGATCAAGTACAAGCAAGAATAGAGATCTATAATCAGAAAATAAGTTTCATTTAAATCAATTCATCTCATTTTTACTCTCTGACCATTGTAGTAGTGATCTAAATATCTTAACAGAGTTGGCTTAACAGCTATTTGCAAATCTTCTAACAAGGTGATTTTTCTATTGAATTATCTAAAGACCTCTAACAAGGCCACTCCTAATAGGGTGATTAAATCCTTTAACAAGGTCACACCTAATAGTGTGTTTTGTAACCTTTAATAGGGTTGGCTCCTAACAGGGTTCACTTCAAAAGAGTGAAAAAAAGTAACTAGTTGCAATTGGTGGTTTTTTCCAAATTGGGTTTCCATGTTAAATCTTGGTATGTAATATGTTCAAGCTATTTTATTTCATGTATTTAAAACTAGGTTAAAGTAGTTGTAATCACTGATAACATCTAAAGTTTACATGTCAAGCATTTACCGAGCTAATTCAGTTATTACTAAGTTACAACATTTTATGTGTGTTTACTTAGCTTTAGCAATATTTAGCTTTTAGTTTTCAATTTGTACTGACATCTAAGGGATGTGGGATTTATTTCAGTAGTAATTGATTCATCCCTTCCTTCTTAGTTACTCCTCTTATATTTACAACAAGGTTAACCTCTTGTGACTTGATATTACTAAAATCTTCATGAACATAAGCTATATTCTTATCACATTGTGATGAAGAGACTATTTTAGGGAATCTATATGTAGGGTGACCTAATTGGCCATAGTGGTAACACTTCATGGTAGAAAATGAGAACCTCTACAATAGTTATAGAATCTATCACTTGCACCAGTGCCAGAGCCTCTACTTGTGGTGTAGTTTCCTATTCGACCCAATTCAATACTTTACTCAACTATCCTAGAATCCCTTAGATTATTTTTCTCCATACTTGTTCCTCCATAGCCAATTCTATGTCCTCAGGGCTCTTTTCCCCTTCCTCTTCCTTTGTATTTTGAATATTGCTTCTTCTTGCTTGTTTCCTCTACCCTGAGTGCTAAATGATAGTGCTTATGGATTGTAGTGGGTGACCAAAAGCTAATTTCTTCTTGTATATTCTAGGTTGGTTCTCACAAATATCCAGGCACTCTAATGCTCTCATCTTCTTGTACCTTAGATCTTAGGCATAAAATTTGGAACTCCTTGGTATAGGATGCGACATTCATATCCTTTTCCTTTAGACTCTACCTCTTCTTGTGTAGTTGAATCTCATAGTCCTTTGGTAGGAAATGTTCTTTGATCTTTGTCACCATATCCTTCTAATCAACAATTGGTTTTTTTTTTACCCTCTCTCTTTCCTCTTGAAGGAAATTCCACCATGTCAAGGATTTTCCTCTCAACCTATCTTTTGCCACTTTTACCTTTTATGCCTTTATGATTCTTTCACAATCAAAATGATTATTCATACCCTCTATCAACTCCATAACCAACTTTGTATCCATCTTTCCACTGAAAAGAGGTACTCCTAAGGCTTTTCCAATTCAAGCTTTGATGGCCTTGAAAAATGGATCTTCAGTCACTGGAGGGTTTGATTCTTGGATGGAATCATCTTCATTTCTTTCTTTCTCTTTATCCTTATCTATAGATCTAACTTTTCTTTCACCATGTCAGTTGTTCCTACAACTTCATCCAATTTGTTCCTCATATCTTCTAAAGCTTCCTCAAGAAGTCTATTTCTTTTCTTCTATTCTATGAACTATTTGGCCACTTTAGCATTAGTTAATATGGTGCTCTCAAACACTGATTCAAACATAAATAATGTTTATCCCAAATCTTTCTTGCTCTAGTGCCAATTTGAAAGGAAGAATCCAATTTCAAGACCCAAAAACACTCTTCCTTTAGGTCCACAGTAGTCTCTTCCTATCTCTCCTAGATTCCTAAGGTTTATTTACTCACCTTGAATGAAGGTAAAATCACTCTCCTATCCCTCTTACTCTTATATCCTCACCAATCATTCAAAATATTCATTTACCCTTACAAACTCACTCATTCTCCCTAGGTGTTCAACTCCACTCTTCTTTATTCTTGATGTCTGCTTGACTAGGTGAGTATTCAAACCCTTCTAAACTTGTTCTATCCAAGGCTTTTAGGGTTTCCTTGGTTTTCATATGTTTTCCTTCATTATTGATCTCTTCAACTTTTTTATTAGGCCTTGTAGCCTTTTAGCTCATAATTAGGCATATATGTAGACCATAAAAGGACTTTAACTCCCAAAAACCTCTTAAAAACCCAAAAAATAACTTAAGATGTGGATACTCTTTTTGGAAACCTTCAATACTTTTTTGGTCTAGCTTTCTCAACTCATTTGTCCATTCCTACACCAAATTACCCCTATTTTTAAAGGTTTTGAGGGTTTGAAATAGTTAGTATGTCTCTAGGGGTTAAATCAAACCAAGTGGATTCATTCCTTGCCCCAAATATAGTCTTTGGAAACTTCACCCTATGTCCTATCTAGTTCACCAATTGATTGACCGAAATTGATCTATATTCTTCATCATTTTTCTCTTGCAAACACCAAGTTACCTTTCCAAGCACACCAAGGTTCACCTAGAGCTTGATGATAAAATTAGTTGTCGAAGTCCCACAAATCAAAAAATGCATATTGACAACATCTATACAAGTTTCTACTTGATTCCAAATACCCATGGGATTTTAACCTTTGTATGTCAAGTTAGAGCCATGTTTCGATAGATGTCTCTATACAAACCAATAAACTAGCCAACAAGGAGAACAATTTCTAATACCTATCAAAACTAACTAATTTACCAAAACAAGAATGGATTTAGCAAGGAATCAACTAGAATTAACTTTCCACAAATAAAATAACTATTTCAATCCATAGCAATCTAGAGTAGTTGTTCATAGTCATACTATGGTAAAATTGCATAACCTTTTGCTTGATCTTGTAAGTAAGGGATCTTTTGGATTCCTTAGGAATTCATTCATTCATTTAGATAAGTGAGCCAGGAGAGTAGCTAAAGAGAAAGTTTTTCCTAAGTCTATGGATAGAGTGCTAAATATAAGGTGGTTTATAGTAGGATTGTGGTGGAGTTGCAAGTTTATGAGAAGATCTAGTAGATGAGGATTGGGAAACAAGGAGATTTCTTGGTGGGCTAGTGAGAATTTTTTTAGATCTTCCTTGGAGGTTTCTGCCAGAGTGGGAATCTAGACTAGCTAGGGTTTGGATTGGATCTTCTAGAATTGTTATTTTAATTGGTGTTGTATTTTTTCATATCTAGGATGGCCTTATAGCTCAAAACATTACATTTAATTAGTTATTTTATAGATAAAGATTTTCATTTGGTATTAGATCATGTATCTAGTGTTGTGGTTTTGTTCTATGGTTATTTTTTGGGGGCTAGGACATCAACTTTTGGGATTCTTCCACCTTGCACTATTTCTTATCGTATCAGAGTAAATTTTTTCCTAAGCATGTATATATATTGCTAAATTTGAGGCATTTGCACTGAGACCATGGGTTGAGAGGAGTTGATCTAAGAATATCTTGATCTAGTGGTGGATTGGTCTTTTAGGAGTTATAGATCTCTTGGTTGTGAGGTGACAAATCATGGTTTTAAGTTGAAATTCTAGAGGACTTGTAGATGGATTTATGGAAGGTTGATCATATTTGAGACATGATCACTGAGAGTTTTTTGATTGTAGATCTATGTTCCTAGACTTGTGATTTATTCCTGATTATTTGTGTGAGGTCACAGGTTGCAATCTAACTTGCAAATAATTTAGGTTTATCACAAGGAGTGTGGGAAGGATTTATTGCCAAAGGTTTTAAAGATCATGGGAGATGGCTCTAAGAGGATTGGACCCTAGGATGATTGTGAATCTCCATGATATGGTAGAGAGGAGGTTTTATGATGTAGGAGCATCTAAGGATCAAGGCTATTGACACAGAGGTGGGTTTTGGTTGAGATTTACTTTTGAGGGTCATAAGTTTGACTCAAATGTGGGGGATTTTCTTGGGAAAAATTAGGATTCATAGAATGGGTTTTGAAAATGACCAAAAATGGAAAAGGATGGGTTTTTCTTTTATTATAGAGGTAGAGTAGAGTTGGAAAAGTTTAATGAAGAATTTGACATTCTGAAACTCCTAATTTTATGAGTTATTATTTTGAAGGTTTTGGGCTACGTCATTTGGTATTAGACTGGGAAGATGGTTGGGGAGGAAGAGGAAGAGAAAGAGGAGGTGTCACTCCAATGAAAATATTTATGTTGGATATGCAGAGGTAGATTGAATAGCTACATGAGTGAATGGATAATAAAGGAATATTAATAGTACAAGGAGAGAATGAGTCAGATGAAGAGGGAAATCAAAGAGGTGCTAATAAAAATGAAGAAAATGAAAAATCCAAACTTGGAAGAGTTGAGCTACGAAGATAGAGTTCTTCAGGAGTTAGAAGGTACAAATAAAGGGAACAAGATCAAAGTTTTAGACTATGCTAGTAGTCTTAAGCCAGAAGAGTTGATAGACTGGCTAAATGAGATGGAATTGTTTTTTAATGGAAGCCTATGGTAGAGGAAATGAAGATGAATTTGCATGTAAAAAATTGAAAGGAAATGCAATTATATAGTGGGATCACCTCCAAAAGGAAAGAACTAGAAAAAAGAAGGAAACGATCAAAACATGGAGCAAGATGGGGAAAAATATTTGAGAAAATCTCTTACCCTTGGATCAATCACAAAACCCTCTTTTGTAAGCTCTAGAATTTGAAGAAAAATTTGTCTCTTGTAAAAGAGTACACAAATGAGTTCTATAACTTATCCATGAGAATAGAGCATCAAGAAGATAATGAGTAGATGGTTGCTAGATGTATGAATCACCTAATTGAGCATGCCTCGTGTTAACAGTATGGAGGAAGCCCACCAATTAGCTATAAAGGTTGAAGAAAAGAAGAATAAAAAATATATCATGAGGAATAGAGGTGATCAAAGGGGTACCTCAACTCCATTTCAGGGAAGTTCTAATAATGGTTGGGAGAGTCTTTTTAAGGATTTGAAAAAGATATAGCCACTACGCATGATCCTCCAAATCAAGAAAGAGGAAGAGTGTTTTAGAGAGGTCAAGGCTACAGAAGTGGAAGAGGTTGGGAAAACTAGAGAAGTCCTCTCACTTATTTTGGGTGTGGAGAAGGACACAGGGCCTTTGAGTGTTCCAATTTTAACATGCAATATAGAAAAGGGCCATCTAGAGAACACCTAGCCTAGAATGACAATGAAGGATATGAACAAAAAGTGTCTCTAGATATCAAAGTGTTGGTTAACAACTCATATTACTTATCTTTTTGGTTTATACCTTGAATCTTAACTTTCCCAATGGTCTATGAAGGACAAAGAAGTTGACAACATACTGGGTCAATGTAGTAACATATCAAGTACCCCTAAACTGAAAGGTACATCTCCATTTTGAATGAAAGATATGCAATGAATTTTTTTTTTGCATTTTGGGGATTGTATGCTCATAACCAGAGTGAAGAAGAGGAAAATACCAAGTTTCTCAATAGTTTAAAAAACTTAGGAAATTAAAAGGGAAACTAACTCACAACATGAAATCTATTTTGACCTAAAATGCAATGAATGGAAACATGCATCAACAACTATGACAACAAGAAGAAAAGAAAAGATGGAAAAATAGGTAATTCCCAAATTACACATTAATCTAATGTTTTGACAATACCTAGATTGGCTATCTCTCAGTTACATCACACAACATTTTTCATCTTGCTTATGCACTTAACTATACTAAACACAAAAACTATGTTGTACAACATAGATAATAAAAGAGATACTTATGTTGAGGAAAGTAAGATATAAAATCTACTGAATGAAGGTATCAAAACCAAGTTCATTCACATTCATTCAATTGTTAACATTAGAACATTTATTTCATTTACTATAGTAAAATTAGATGAACAACAAACTAGAAATGGACTCAAAGTCACACACGGTAGTCCTAGCTACAAGGATTTGACCAAAAGTAATATTTTTTTAAATCTTATTAGCTTCTTACAAAGGTACATTTATATGCCTTCTAAAATGGCTATTTACACTAGAAGATTTCTTTGTAGAGCATCTCTGAACATAATAAACTAAAAATAGGACAAGATTGAATCATTGTCCATTATAGAGACTTAAAAAATGACATGAATGGCTACTAAAAACAAAGAGAAGGGGAAGATTGACAGATGTCTAGAATAACATCAAAACATTATGTCTTTTGAGGAGTAACTAATTTGGTTCTATAGGATTTTATGGAATTAGTTACTATGCTACATTTTTCAACATCTACAATGATGATGTTGTCAGCTCAAACCATGTAGTAGTCATGCATCTCAGTCCATTCACCTATTCAGGCAACCCATGACTATAATTTCTTTGATTCTCTCCTTATGATTGTGTCTACTACTAAGAGTTCCTAGATCTTGGACACTTGGAAATTGAGTGAGTCAATATATTCATTGAAAAATTCCAAGAATTTTGATTTCATTCTCTCAATATCCATGAGCTTTCCATTAGGAGACACAAAGGACTATATGTGCAATATCTTCAAATATTGAAATAACTTCTCAATGCCTTCTGCACCCAACACACTTGTCAACAATATGTACCCTCTCATCTAGTGCAAGATATTAATACCATCATAGAGGATCTCTTAGTAGGATATTAGATCCATAGATTAAGTAGCCTATTGGTCACCAAGACTAGGTCAATTCTGTTGGAAATAATCAAATTAGCTAAGTTACTGAGAGGGGAGGGGTGAATCAGTAACTTTAAAAACTTTAAATCAATTTAGCACTAAAAGAATTAACCATTTATTTATTTAATTTATGGTATGCATGGAAAGATAAACATTCATAACACATGAACACAATGATTTGGTGACCTAGAAACCTTCCAATTAGAAAGTAAAACTGGAGTGGGGATGATGCCCACAAAACTTCAATACTATAGCTTAAAGTTTTCTTATTAAGGCTTACAATGATCACTTTTGGTGATGTACCCTGTTAGGAGCAATTAGAACTGCTAGATCCACCTTGTTATGGGATTTACAAACATACAGTAAAGTATGCAGTCTATTAGGAGATTTACAAAAAGACTGTTAAGTCTACCCTATTAAAGGATTTATAAATTGATTCACCTATTAGGATGAAGTAGTGGATATGCTTACAACTATTTTTTGATAAGATCCCTTTTTGCACTGATCACCTAATGTGATAGATATAACTTTTCTTATCCTATGTTGACCTTGTTGTATTCCTTTTACTTTTCTTCTGATTCGATTTCACTATTCTCGAAATATAGCAATACCTTCTTCATGAACATCACTCTTTTATATTTTCATATCCATCCATATTGAAAATGATAACATACATTACATATATACCATTCCAATATTTACAATTGCAAGGTTGGCCAAAACTAAGTGAACAAAATATTACAGAGTCGGCCAGATAGTAGAGAACTCGGGTTCCTCAAGCTGATTTGGTGACCTTCTGATACACAACATCCACTATGTTACTCGGCATCATCATGCACTCAGTAGGAGTAGAGAATCGGTTCATACTAGCCACACAACATCGCTTGGAACTTGATAACCATTGGTGACTCGGTAGATATAGTGTCACTCAGTAGAAACTATCTTCTTTGTTTACCTTGCTTTACTCAGTAAACACTGAGTCCTTTGTTTACCTTTTTCACTCGGTAAACACTGAGTCCTTCATTTACCTTTTTCACTCAGTAAACATTGTTGAACTTCTCATTCACTCGGTATCCTCTGGAATGCTTGGTGAGAACTGTTTACCTACTGAACTTACAAGGTAACCACTAAATGCTCTTTATACACTATAGACTAAGTGATGAGCTAGATAAGCATTTAGAATTGAATAAGTGGTTGCACTAATGACAAATTTATCATAATTCCAACAATCTCCCCCTTTGGCATTAGTGACAAAAACACTTATGTGCAAAATTGGACATACTGATTTTGATTTTTCAAAATTGATCTTTGCAAATCTATTACACATAGCTTCCTTATTTAAATATATCTCCCCAATACAATATGCACAGAGTATTTACAAATATCTCTATCTCTTCTTTGGTACTCTATCTCCCCCTTTTTGACAATAATGCCAAATTAAACAATATATATTTACATAGAGACACCAAAATGGGAGATAAACTCAGAGTGTACCTTGAGAATAAGAACCAAAGTCTTATCCCAATTCTCTTGAAAAATTTTGCAGGTGGAGAGTGCTATTTGAACTTCAACTAAAGATTCAATCATATGATCTGCAACAGAGAAATTGTTGTCATGGATCAATGCTTTGGAGTAGACAATGTGTTTTTGCATTGTGTCCATGATAGGAAGGATCATGTTTTGAAATCAAGGTAGATCTGATCCTTTCTTCCTCTCTCAACAATTCTACCTACTTTTCTGACAAAAATCTAATTCTAAGATGATGGGATGAACTTGAATTGGGGTCAAGTTGCAGCATTTGGGCACTGACCTTCATATCCTCATCAATTTTATTCAATTTTTCTTTGATCTCCTTGGTGTACTCGGTAACATCAAAAAGTTTGGAAAAAAGTAAAGTTCCATTATTAAAGGAATTTTCAAGATTGGCCAAAATTGTGGACAATTCTACCTATTTTATTACAATATGCTGAGCAATGTGCTCAAGCACCTTATTATCAAATTTCTTTTCAGCCTTTTCAATCAATTTTTCTTGACCAGAGGTGTCCTCATTGAATTTATTTACAGCCTCTTCCAGTTGTAACAAAATGTGTTGAGATGACTCAATATCAACACCTATAGCCTCTGTAATAATGTTCTTAGCACTTTTAATTATGTTATACTCTTTATCTCTCTCATTCCTCAGTTGCTTTTGCCTTGCCTTCTGCTCTAATAGCTAACTAACCAGTCTCATTTCATCAACTGATGCAGTATCTAGATCTATCTTTGGAATGACAATGTCCTTATCCAAATATATGTCCTCATCAATTGCCTTGCTAGTAAGCATGAATGTCTTTGATTTTTCTGTAGTACTTACATCTTTGCCTTTAGAAATAGAAATAATGGTTGATGAGGCTGGACCGGCTAACAAAACTAGAATAGGACCAACTAAAGGAAGGCTGAGAGAAGTGCTAACTATATCAAAAATTGATGTTCCTCCCAAAATTGATGTACACATTGGAATATTTATAATGGGAGAAATAACTGGTGCAAAAATTGGTGCTAATGTAGTTGACAAAATTGTAGTACAAATGGGTACACTTACTATACATACTGCAGTAGAGGTTGATACACTTGATGTACTTACTGCTATAGAGACTACTGAGGAGGATGACTCAGTAGTTGATGATGAGGGTTGTAGCTTAGTAGATGAAGTGGTAGACACTTCCATTGATGATACTTGGAGCTGTGATGTGGCAGGTGCAGATGATAAATCTGATGTAGATGCTATCAAACCTACTGAAGCTAACTCCAACCTTGATGATGTGATAGTTTTAGGTGGAGAGTGAGGAAGGGATGCAATAACTATTGCTGCAATTTTCACTGGATCATCTTCCTCCTTATCTTCCTCTTCAGCTTCTTCCTCCATTTCTTCTTCCTTGTCCTTCATGAATTCTTCTAAGTCTTTATCAATTACATCCATAGTTATATAATCATTACCTTCCTCAACCTCTTCATCATCATTATCATCTTCATCATCATCTTTGATTTCAACTGGATGATCAGATGGCTTATGTAGATGCTAGATGCCTTTCTACACTTCTGTGGCATCCTTGACTATTCGTTCAATGTCTTTTATTAAAATTAGGCATTTGTGAAATCTGATTGTCATCTTATCTTCATTTTTCTTCAATTCCTCTTTCACCTTTGCATCAGTGAGACTCGGTAGCAACTATCTCAAGGATTGCTCATATATATCCTTTACCATTTTCACAGCTGCTTCCCACCTTGGTTGAATCCTTGCTAGTAGTTCAGTGGAAATTTGAGGGGCAATTTGGTCAGGGGAATACTTCCATTTACCCATCTTGGAGAGTGCTAGCTCCTCAATCTACATTTTCTTAGCATCAATTTTGGTTTCATATCTCAATGCTTTGAAATTTGACAAGCCTAAACCTGCATCCAATTGCTTTAATCTCTCTTCAAATGTGAGAGGAGGCTTGCTGAATGTACCTTCCTTCTTTCCTTTCCTGGTTCTTCTTATGAATACTATAGTAGGCTTCTTCTTAGGTTTGGTAATGATTGCCTTACCTTTCTTCTTTGGAGGTTCTTCTTTAGATTCTTGTTCTTCTTTTTCTTCTTCTTCATCCTCACCTTTTCCTTCTATTAGCATAAGAGGACTAGTTTCCATTTTCAATTTGGCTATCTTCCTCTTGCCTTTTCTTATGGCCTTTTCTTCATCATAAGTTCCAAAGGTAGGGATGTTAGGAATAGCTAGTTCATTCACTAGTGCCTCAATGATGTCTCTTGCTTCATCAATATTTAATTCATAAGGCAATGGTTTTACCCATGCCACTCAGGGTATGATTGCTTGTATGTACACTTTATCACAGTCAACCATGAAACATATATCATCTTTATAATCTTCAACAAGCTTAGGAGGAATTCTAAACCTGTTATTCATCCTTTCCTTGAAGTCTTCAAAATAGTTATCCATGACTTTGTCAAAATTTTCACCCATTTTTGCTATAAACTCATTAATCTGATATAGAATTGGAACAACTTTTCTACACACTATAGATCCTTTGGATGGGAAAAAATTTTGTACATAAAAGAACAAGAAAATTAACAATGAGCCAAATTTACAAGGGTTATTCTTTGAAGTCCTAATGCTTTCCATATTCTTGTTTAACTGTTTCAATAGTAAGTCTACCAAGTCATATTCCAACTTTTTCTTTACTACCTTAAATGCTAAATCCACAGCCTCACACGATACACTATTCAATCTACTGGAACTGTATAGTTTATATGCAATTACATGAATGCCAAACTTGAGTTCCATGTCAGATACATTGTTAAGCTTTAGTCCTCTTCCATCCCATTCTACTAGGGTTTTCTTCTGTAACTCATCCCGACCTAGGGTTTTAGTGGTTTTGGGTTTGCTGAGCATAGGCAAATCCATGATTTTATGAATCATCTTCTTGGTTATCAATATGGGTTTCTCCAACCACAATTGACCATTGTGTACATGGCTTAGGACATATCTCACCCATTTAATTTGGAAATTCCTTGGTAGGTACGGAATGTGGGTCAAGCCTTTTTCTTCTAAGTGCTTATGCTCAGGTTTTAGGGCTCCATCAACACATAATTGTCCTAGGGCATTGTCCATATCTAATGTACCAATTTCTTGAGTAGTGCATTTGAAATGAGCATGAATATCATTAATAAGAAGTACCTTAGGTGGAATTTGTGATTGAGCTCCGTATGGGTCAAGTGATTCAACAATTATGGGCACTAGTTTGAATTTTGGGGCTTTCCATTCGACTCCTTTCACAAGCATTTCAAAACCCCTCTTCACCTTTTTGCTGTTGGTGCTTGTAGATGCCATTGTTGCTCAATGGATGATAAATTCTTCAAACAAATTCTTCATAAGAAATTCACTTCAAATCACTTGGAATCACTAGTGTGCAACTAGAAATCTCTTAGCTCTAAGTATTCTAAAGTCATGGTGAAAAATGAAATTGAATTCTGCCCTTTTGATGGAAATATTGTCATTAATGCTCGGTACAAATGTAGTTGAGATGACATAGTGCTTGCTAGTTTGTCATTGATTTACTTGGTAAAACCTTGCAACTCGATGGTTGAACAAAATCTTTGATACTCCCAACCTAGCTCGGTAAGGTCTTCAGCCAACCTTGCTCAGTATATGCAACATAGTGAATGATAACTTTTCTTTGATCCTTGTATTTGAAATACTAATTTGATCAATGGCACTCTTTCACTTTGGAACTGCTTAAGATATGGCTAGAAGATGTAGTTCTTGATTCTTCTTAAATATTATTGGAAATGGTGGAGTCACCCACTTCTTTAGTGACATGACCATCATTTGAACTTTCTTGCTCGATAGATTTAGGAATCCACTATTGTCTCATCTGCTTCTGAATGTTATCAACTTTAGCTTTCTTTTCATCTTCAATTCTTCCAATATTCATGCAATTCTTGGCTATATGACCAAGTTTAGTACATGTATAACATCTTATGGTTGTATCCTTCTTCTTTAGGTGATGTCTTGCACAGTTTATCCCAATGTATCCATATTCCTGACAATAGTGACACCTGCACCAAGTATTGTATTCCCAACCAAATATTGCTTTGATAATTTGTTCTACTAGATTGAATGTTTTTTATTTGCATTCAGATGCCTTGTGACCTTGTTTCTTGCATTTGTGACATTTTCCTTCAAATTTTGGTTTTTCTTTGCATTCATTAGCTTTGTGACCATGCTGATTGCAGTTGAAGCATTTACCATTGAATTTTGCCTTTCCATTACTCCAACATTTGTTTGATGTGTGACCTATCTTGCCATAGTGATTGCAAGTGGGTCTTTGATTCCTTTGGGCACCTTGTTTGGAGGTTTCACCTTCTTCCTTATAACCAAAGATTTACATTTTTGTCTATGAAGATTCTGCTCACTTAGTTGATTTAATTGAGTCATGTCTGTTTGAGATTTCATCATTCTTTCATTGATTTTCCTTTCAGTGATCAAGTCATTTTCCAAACTTTCATTGATTTGTCTTTCAGATTTCAGATCACTTTGTAAGCTTGCGTTGATTTGTCTTTTAGTGATTAAATCATTTCTCAAACTTTCATTCTTAGATCTTAGATTCATAATTTCTTCATTTGCATTAGATAGTTAACCTAAAAGATATTCATGCTGAAGGGATTCATTATTTATTGCCTCTAAGTCTTCATTTGCCTTGTTTCTCTATTCCAAAACTTCACATAGCTTGATTGATTTGATTTCTTGTTCTCTTTTAAGCTTTCTTACTTCTTCCTCTAGAGAACCATTCTTTGCTAGGAGTTCCTTGATTGCTTCATCAGCTTCATTTGAACTGCTTGATAGTAAAAGGTCTTCAATATTTTCTTCAACATACTGATGATCATTCATTTGTCTTGCAAGTTTCTTCCTTCTCTTTAAAGATTGAGAAAGATTCTCTTTTGCTTCTTTGAGTTGAGCCATGGCCATTTCCAGATCTAGCTTTTCATTTTCAATAGATTTGTCAAGTTTGAATATCTCCATTGTCCTTGATCTTTGCTCAAGCTGACAAGCTTTGTCCTGAGAACCAAAATTCTTTGATACCAATTGTTGGAAATAATCAAGACTAGCTAAGTTACTAAGAGGGGAGGGGTGAATCAGTAACTTTAAAAACTTTAAATCAATTCAACACTAAAAGCATTAACCATTTATTTATTTAATTTACTGTATGTATGGAGATATAAAAATTCATATCACATGAACACAATGATTTGGTGACCCAAAAACCTTCCAATTAGAAAGTAAAACTGGGGTGGGGATGATGCCCACAATACTTCAATACTGCAGCATAAAGTTTGCCTATTAAGGCTTACAGTGATCACTTATGGTGATCTTTCCTGTTAGGAGCAATTAGGACTACTAGATCCACCTTGTTAGAGGATTTACAAACATACAGTAAAGTATGCACTCTGTTAGGAGATTTAGAAAAAGACTATTAAGTCTGCCCTGTTAAAGGATTTATAAACTGATTCACTTGTTAGGACGAAGCAGTGGATCTTCTTACAACTGTTTTATGATAAGATCCATTTTTGCACTGATCACCTGAAGTGATAGATATAACTTTTTTCCTCCTATGTTGACCTTTCTATATTCCTTTTACTCTGTTGCTGATTCACTTTCACTATTCTCAAAATCTAGCAATACCTTCTTCATGAACATCACTCTTTTATATTTTCATATCCATCCATACTACAAATGATATCATACGTTACATATATACCATTCCAATATTTACAATTGCAAGGTTAGCCAAAACTAAGTGAACAAAATATTATAGAGTCGGCCAGATAGTAGAGAACTTGAGTTCCTCAAGCTGACTTGGTGACCTTCTGATACATGGCATCCATTATGTTACTCGGCATTTTCATGCACTTGATAGGAGTAGAGACTTAGTTCATACTAGCCACACAACATCGCTTGGAACTCGGTAACCATTGGTGACTCCATAGATATAGTGTCACTCAGTAGAAACTAACTTCTTCATTTACCTTGCTTTACTTGGTAAACACTAAGTCCTTTGTTTACCTTTTTCACTTGGTAAACACTGAGTCCTTCATTTACCTTTTTCACTTGGTAAACACTGTTGAACTTCTCATACACTGGGTATCCTCTGGAATGCTTGGTGGGAACTGTTTACCTACTGAACTTACAAGGTAACCACAAAATGCTCGGTATACATTGTAGACTAAGTGATGAGCTAGATAAGCCTTTAGAATTGAATAAGTGTTTGCACTAATGACAAATATATCATAATTTCGACAAATTCTTCCTACCAATGTTGATGATGTGATGCAAGATAATCTTGGGTTACTTTTCAATCTTACATCAATAAAAAGTATTACTTAATTTATCTACTAGTTGTTGTTCAAGAATTAGTCATTTCTCTTTGATCTTTAAATTTGTGCACATTGAACATCTTTTTGAGGACCTATTTTGGATCCTTACCATATGAGTTCAAAGGATAATGTGTACTATTCTTTGAGATCTATGTCAATTTCTCCTACCTCTATTTCCTATGATTTCATCTATCATGGAATATTATTTTGTTTGGAGAGATTTCTTTTAAGGATGTGGCATCGTGCATGGCTAGGTGGTGACTCCTTTCTCATGAGATGACCTATCCTTAATTTATTTTGACTAATTGATTCTGATTGTTTGGGTTTTGGTTTAATCTTCCAAGGTAGGACCTATTTATAATTAAATGATTGATTGGATAAATTTTGGACTTGTTATCTAGATAAGAATGTGGATTATCTTTAGAGAATCATCAAATAGGAACTAAGAAGGAATTGAGATATGAAGACAATAGAGAATAGATGAAAGATGAAGAAGAGGAGCTTCTAGATTTCTAATTGCAAATTGTTGTACTAGCAATAATCTGGAATGCCTCAGAGTTGGGCATATTGAAGGTTGTAAAAGTATACTTCATCATGCCATTTGTCTAATCAACTATGAAATATCTTGGTTCTTATTTATTAATATATAAGTTATTTTATGTGTACTCTTCGAAAGGTTTAAAGGATTTAATCTTATTCCTTTCCCCTACCTTCCTTGCATCATGTACTATTAGAGAAAGGTTTATTTCCTTGTGAAGATTGGGATCATGAATAATCTTAACTAGATAGGTTATAGGGTAGAAAACATGGAATCTAACCTATATAACTTGTAGAAGGTTATGATCTTTCAAGAACTATTATCAAAATGGCTTGAAGTAGAGAAAATCTACATAATGTCATTATGTAAATGTTGTGATAGATTGCAATGATACTTGAAGTTGTTGAGATATCTTAGATAATAAGTGTACATAGTTTGATGAAGAAGTGACCCCTAATCTAAATCCTAAACATAAAGTAGAACAAGATAAGGAGAGACTTTCAAGAGTTTTGTCAATGAAAAACTCTATACCTATTGTTGAAGATTCTTTCTATGATGAAGGACTTGAGACTAATATTGTATTGGATGAGATCTTTGAAATGGACAAGTTCTTTGAGTATGAAAGTACCCTTGATAATAATAAGGTAAAGACAAGTAAAAAAGGGGGAATACAATAATAAGAAAAAGGAGCAATTTGAACATGAAAGAAAAAGAAGATCAGATAAATGGGGATAAAAAGATAAAGGATGAAGAAAATGAGGAAAGAACAAAGATTGGAGATTGAGAATAAGAAGAATAGAGCAAGGGGTAGAAGAACAAAAACTAAGAAAATGACTTTGAGAGGAAAGCAAGGAAGAATTATCAAGATGGCATGCCCATAGGGGGAGATCTAAAAGAGGCATTCATGAAAAAGGATAAAATTCAAATAAGTCCACACATTGGAATATACATCTATACTATAATAGTCATATGAATGTGAATAGAAAAGACTTCTACAAAGAGAGACAATGACAATGTAAAATGATTTTCTATAAATGGTATAGGAGGAGAATGTTAGAATTACAAGTATCATTGACATTAAGTTTATAAATTGGAAAGGCTAATAATTAGCACTCCAATGTATTGTAATTGATTGCAATAATCACTAGAGATATATATATTACAAGGAAGTTCGTCCAATGATAGAACAGTGAAGTGGTACATGATACATATTATAATGAAGACTAACCCATAAATGGAAGGTATAAAGGTTAGTTGAGCATGGATCATCTATGATGAGTCATCATAGATCTGAGAAGATACAGAGTCAATAAAATTTAATATAATAGAGATATAGGTCAAAGTTAAAGGACATAAGGATATAATCTAGTAAGAATACTATAATCTACACCCCAATATTACAGTTTATAGGTTTTCCATGAACATATAAAGTATGGATTTCAAATTCAAAATTGAGTGAGATTTCTTTTGGTAACTAGACCCAATCATTATAGAGTGTATATAGGAACACAAAATTCAATAGTGAATTCCTTGTTATCATTTTTTATTATCATGATAGTATTGGTTTTTCTTCCTTCAAAGTGCAAGTGAGACAATAACACAGTTACAGAAGATAGTGTAACAATAAATAGTTTGTTCAAAATAATTAGATATAATTTAGATTGAAGTTCTCATGAGGAAAGTAGAGAAATATATAAGAACATCGTATCTTCATGAATACACAATGGATATCTACAAGAAAAGACTATTCTATTCATAGATCACTTATTTATATTTCCTTTTTATCCTTAAAAATTATAAAAATATATCAATTCTTATTCAAAATAATCATTAAAAATAATAATCCTAAAATTCCTCCATTTTTACAAATTTCATTATTTTACTTCATTTTTAAATTCTAAATAGTAACACCATTTTTATGTCATTGAATTTGAAGAGTTATACTTTTGCTAGTATTTTCCTATATAAAATAGTGACATGGGTTTGTGCTTTAACCCTTCATATTCTCATCAAGAGTTTCAACATACAAAATTATTGTGTCACATCATGTATGCATGTGTGTGTGAGTTTGTATGTTTGAACTTTACTACTTATATTATTGAATTATTGTTGATACTATTCATGCTAAGAATATACTTTATGATAATTCATTTCATTGGTAGAGAGATTTGTACTAATTCACCTCACTCTTAGTACTAGTTGCAACACAAATTACTAATATTGGTCTTAGTATATGTAACAAAATTGTAACATTTATTTTTTGGGATTATTTATAAAACTAAATTTAAAATATTAAAATGTTATATTTTCAAGGTGATCAAGAAGTTAAAATATTGTGGTTGATTTTATCCTCTTATTTCTCTCTATTAGGTATTATACAAGTTATCTTGTACCCTTGAAGATTGTTCCTTGATTAAATAAATAGTTATCTTGTACATAGATAGTGTATCCCCAAAGGAGATGACCATAACCCCTACAAAAGTCAACACAACATAAATACAATAATATACAATTGAAAAAATGCCAATTTATTATAAATAGATCTTGTATTACATCAAATTAACACCATACATGTTTGGTTGTAGGACATCCCTAGTTGCATTCAATACATTCTAGATTATAGTCCAAATCATCTTCTTATATCCCTAGTTATCATTTCTTTCTCTATACTCACTATGTTTCTCTACAAGATGAGTCTACATTACATATATATCATCTTGACAAACAGGTCATCTTGAATTTCACATTATCTAAAATATGATATTTTGTATATAATATAGAAGTGACCCATAAAGAATAAATGAATAAATCTACAATACATTATAAGAACAGTTGTAGCTTTAGAGAGAAGTCCTCACAAGATCCAAGAAAAGTTATGCGAAGATAGAAAATATGATATAAAGAGATTAACCTCAGAGGAGTAATATATCATGCATTATTAAAGAACCTCATAGGAAATCAAAATCTTAGAAGATGAAATATAACTCCATATATGTAACATTAAATTCTATGAACACAAGATAATTATCTAGGATATGTTTACCTTAATAAACCAATCTCATAAAATAAGGAATAATAAATTGAGTGATCACCAATTCAAATGGTCATTTATGATTCACTGCATAAATCCCATTCCCATTCTTAAACCATAAGTCCTCTTTATTAATCATCATAGAAGTCTGTCCAAACTTATTGATGCAACCAACTATTTCATTAGATACCTCAAATTTTTTGATACTACCAAGGTCAAATAAATTATGTTAACCATAAACTATCATTTGATTATAAGCATTATTTTCTTTTTCTCTAGGTTTAACAACATGATTAGATAATTTTATCAAATAAGACTATCTTCCATAAAATGGAATTGGATCCTCATGCTCATTTGTATTCAAAATGAAATTTATGAGTACACTCAAGTTTTTATCTCTTCCTCCTTCCTCATCCTTTAAACGAATCAAAACAATTTTTTTTTCATTCCTCTCAATTGTAATAATATTCTTTCTAAAATAATAAATAGACACTTTAACAAATTGCCAAGGTATTCCAAGTAAAACATGACAAGAACTCATGTTAACCACATTAGATAAAAATTCATCCTTTAAAGGTGAAATACAAAAACTAGATAGCTAGTTGTCTCAATCCTATACCCAATGATCATCTTGAAACTAACAAATATCATAAGGACAAGGCCCAAGTTTATAATACACAACTAACTCATACAAAAAACATAACAATATGTGGCCTTAGCAGTAGGACCACATGCCATTCAATGATCTATATATAGAATTATGCATGCTAAATCACATGGAATGAAGTTTAAGGAAAAAATCTCCAAGTCTTCCTATGAAATAGAAACATGTTACTGAAAGTCACCAAAATGGCTCTAACTCCAATACAATTACTCCAATAATTATGTGCACATATAAAATAGTCAACCAATATGCCTCATACATAACCCTAAAGATGTGAATAGAGGATCAATAATATCCAAGCCTAATGCTCCTTTTTGATTTCCTACCACCCTATGTGTTGGAATTTAGAATTAGGAAGATTTACTTCTGAGAGGGGGAGAGGGGTGGGGTGAATTAGAAGTAACTGACTTTAACCTTTTCAAAACCTTTTAGCTAAAAACATTCACATAAATCTAATTCATCTAATAAATGTGAAATTAAAGACATGCATGAAAATAGATAACAAAAGAATTTGGTAACCTAGAAACCCTCCAGAATGAGAAGGTAAAATTGGGGTGGGGATGACACCCACAAAGTATCACTCCAGCAACATGTAATTGTTTAAGGTTAAAAATTTTGACCACTTCCAATGGTTTGCCTTGTGAAAGGCCTATCTTGTTAAAGACTTTACACCCTATTAAAAGCAACTTGGTTAAAGGATTTACAAACATTCACTTGGAATGTTACCCTATTAAAGGATTTAGCACATTGTTTAAAGGCTCACAACATGGCTATTAAACCAACCTATCACCATAGGATTTTCATTCCTAATATAATTACTAGAGAGTATTAGAAAGTCTTTACCTGGTGACTTACAATCCTTAATTGATGATTCTAGATCCTCGTTCTACTTTGTCTGTTCTGATCCTTACTTGATCTGATATGTCTCTCTTTGAAACTCTGCTACTCTATTCTTGACCAACTAAATTCCACGATGTTGTTCTATTCTTTCTAAGTCTTTACACCCTTTTGCACTTTTCTATAATTCACCCATACACTTCTCACATGTACACACATAATGGGATTTTCTCCTCCTTTTAAAGGCTTTGAAGACTTAGGGTTACGTATGAATCTATAATCAATATTCATTCTTCATTTCCTACTCAATCCTTACACTTTTCCTATTGGTTGCATGCCTTCTCCATTTTTCTTATTGGTTGAATGTTGATTACATAGGTAATGAAAAATATTCGATCTTATCTTCAAGATCCTTCAAGATTCATCCCGAGTCAACTCAAAAAATGGTTTACATCTGATTTTGTGAAGGCACAAACTCATATGCTAATTCTATGTTACTCAACACTTACTAATTGTTGATGCTTGACACATATGAGAATTATGTCTCACTTAGCTCCTATAGAAATTCCATTTCACTTAGCATCTATACTTTTCTTGACATCTATAGTGACTTAGCATCACTTATCACTCAGTACTTGAAGTTCACTTGTCACGTATTGAATCTTTGGCTTGGCACACACTATAGCTCAACTTTTTTTTTTATACTCAACGTCATCTTGAGAATCGGTTAATTGTGTTGACACTCAATTGTCAAAACCAATCTGAGACCAACAATCTCCCCCTTTGACATGATTGGAAAAATGATTAACTAAGGATTATGAATCTGATCTCTATGAGTATTCTACACATCTTGTTTGACATATGTAAAAGACTTCAAAAACTTGTTCAAAATTCTATATACCTCAAAATATTGTAACTCCCCCTGAGCTAGTGTGACAATTCTATAACCAAAATTCCATTCTTGTAACCAAATACTCTTGTGTTGAATTTTTCTCATCCTGATGTATTTGATACTCTTTTCTTTGTCTATGCTTTGTATTTTTTTGTTGTACTCTCCCTTTATTTTAGCTCCCCCTTTCATATCTTCTTGTAGTTTTTGCATCCTTTTGACTTTATTCCCTTATTACTTCCTCAAAATGTGAATTTGAGTATCTCCCCCTTTGGATATACTTTTATTAATTCCATCAAAGAATGTATTATCTCCTCATTCTTATTATATGCAATAATGAATTATCTTCCCCTTTTTGACACTTATGTCAAAGGGTCTGAAGAATATATAGAATATTTAGCCAAAAATGTTTTATTTATTTCCATGATCATCTTCAAAGAAGCATCCCAATTATCTAAGGAAATTTTTAGTGATTTTTTCTAGATGGCTATCTCTATTGCAAGATGTACTAGGCCTTCTAGGGTAGAAAGATTATTATCTTTCTCTAAAATAATTTCTACATAGGCCATTTCCTTATAGAGTACTTCTAAATTATGTGAGGTAATAGTAGATTGAATTTGTATCAATTTGGCCTTAACATTGGCCTCTTCTACTGTTATTATAGCTAACTCTTTCTGGGTGTGAAGCATAGTTGCAAAATGCTTCTCACTTTGAGCTGGATCTTTGGGTAGTTGTGTGCTATAAATCTTAAGATTACGTTCCAAGCTTAGAATCCTTTGGCTAGTTTTTTTTTTGAAGAATGATGAGTCACACAATTTGGAGTACAGTGAGAATATATTCTCAATTACTATTTTGACCTTCTCAACCTTCTTATCCAATTCAACTTGTGAAAGTGTTGTCTCACTATATATCTTTTCATTAACTTTCATTTGAAATTTCTTTTTAGACCATTCTAATAACTTAACATTTGTATCAAGGTCTTCATTTTGTACTTGGTCCACTATTTTATAAATTTTCTCCATGATGGGCTTGGTTTCATTAGGTATAGGCAAGTTGAATGCATGAAGGAATATTTCTTTGATTTCCACCAATGCTTGCTTTTGTCTATACTCATTTTTGAGTTTCTCCCACTTCTTCCTTCTCTCTAGTGCCTCTTGCACTTCAGTTATCTATGCTAGGTTCATTGTATTAAAGTCATAAATAGGTATGACTATTTCCTCATCAAGTGTAGGGTCTCCATAGTGAAGTACCCTTCCAACCTTGGTGGAGCTTGAGCTTGGTGTTGAGATTTATAGTGGCACTACATTAGTCCTTGACTTTTTTCTAGGAGTCCCTAAGGTAGGCAAGTTCACCAATGTCTGTATTACCTCCTACTCTTTTTATTTTGCCGTGTTCTCCTCTTCCTTCTTTTCTTCTATACTACCTTGGTCAATTATAAAAATTTGAGGAGGTGCACCTTGGCTTTGTGCTATAGGAACATTTTGTCCCTTTTTTTCTTTGTTGGCTCCTTAGTAGTTGTTGTTGTTGTGACTGTATGATCAACCTTAGCAGTTGTATCCTGTGATGCTCTCTCCTTAGGTTGATCCTCTGTAGCTATGAGAGGTTTTGAAGGTGGTTCCTCTATATTCACCTTCTCCCTAGTAATCTCTACTACAACCTTTTTTAATTCTTCCACACTCACCAAAATAGGATTTGTACACAATTGTGATTGCAATGTAGTTTGCTGAAGGATCTTTTTGAGATCCTCTATAGTTAATGTATTGATGTTCTAACCTAAGGTGTCAAGAACATCCTTTACAATTATTGTTTTTGTAGGTGTTGTATGTGGAGGACTTGGTGGTGGTAGTTGGGTGTCTTGGACACTCTGTTCTAACTATTGCTCTTAGCCTATTGCCTCTTCATGTTGTTGTGTCTTCTACACTATTTCCTCTTCTCTTTATTTTTATCCTGCCTCATTTTACTTATTTTTCTCTTCTTCCTCATCATGTCTTCCTTCAAAGGGGTCTTCCTACCATTCCTTGATAGTTTTCAATCCATAAATTAGTTTCCACATTTGTGTGGACTTTTGCACAACATCTTCAATTTGATTTTGCAAAATTCTAAAGGCTCTGTATTTAGGTGCAAATTTCCCATGTTTCTTACTAGCCTTAATTATTTGACCTTTTGTAAGGTATAGCATTACATGAACCAATGTTGGCTTCCTTATTTATTTCTCCATATTAAGATAGTAATGCCATTTATTCTCTACAATAGAGCTTAGCTCTAGCATAGAATTGTCTAGTTCAAGTGGGTGGTCTTGAACTTAGCCATCATAGTGTAGATGGACTCTTCCACTATCTTTTATTCTTCTCTTGAAAATTTATTAAAATCAATGGTCTTTAAACTAGTTAGATCTACATTATCTCTAATGTTATTATAGACATTTTCTAATTTAGGCTTGGTAGAATGCCTTACCAATCTAAATTGGTCATTATTAGACTCTATCTTTTCTTCATTTGATTCTAGAGGTGCAACATCTTTTCTTCTCTTCTTTTGTTCTGTATGCCCTCCTTGTTCTGTGGCTTTTTTTTTCCCATATTCCTTTTCCACTTGTGTTATTGCCATAGTATCTGCCCTTGTAGTTGCCTTGGTTTGGCTTGGCTTTGTTGCCTTCTTCTTCCCCTTGAGTTGTGTTGCTGGCTATTTTTGTGCCTTTCTCTTCTTTGGCTCAGTGTTGGGTGCTTCTTTCTCAACACCTTCCTCTTCTTCTACATCCTCCCCCATTCCTTGGGTCAAAGAAAGTTTTTCCTATCCTTGTTCTTCTTCATCATCTTTTGCTTCTTCACCTTCTTCTTCTTCTACAATGCCTTAAAAAAAATTGGCCTTAAGTTTCTTTACAAGTTTTGCTTTCTTCTTCAGTGTGGAGGTAGTATTTAACTCCATATACAACTTTGATCTTACCACATCATAGGTTCCAAAATGTGGTGCACTCTTGTCCACTTCCTTTGCTAGTAGTGCAGTTATAGTTGTTGATGCCTCATCTATATTTATTTCATATCCAAGAGGTCTTAACCATATAACTCTTGATATGGAAGCTTGTATGTATGTATAATCAATATCTACAAGAAAGCATACATCATTTACATGTTTCTCTACTAATGAAACTAGTATTCTTAGCCTTTTCTTCATGGTCTTCTTGTAGTCTTCAAAATAGCTAGTTATAAGGGTCTCAAAATTAACTCCCATTTGCTCTTTATATTTGTTAACTTGAGCTATAACAGACCTATTTTCTTTCTAGACAACTTTACTAAAGGAAGGAAACTTATTCTCAATATAGAAGAATATACAAATCAAAATAGCACCAAACTTGCACTATGCTCCCTTGGTTCTCCTTATTGCTACTAAGTTTTCATTAATTTGAGACATATGTAGTTCTACAAGATCATAAGTATGATCATGTTTCAAAAATTTGTAACCCACATCCACTGCAATGCATGGCACACTATTAAGTCTGCTAGATTGGTAGAGCTTATGTGTAATAACTCTAACAAAAAAGTCAACAAGAGGCTCTTGAATGGTGTCTATTGTCATTCATCTCTTGTTCCACTTGGCACTAGTGTTTTTCTCAATTGCTTCCTTAGAATCACTCTTAAGGGTCTTTGGCCAATCTAGGGTTGGGTAACCTATCACTCTATGTATAATTCTCTTTATGATTTTCACTAGACCATCCTCCAACCATAAACTTCCATCATGTATTCTGCTAAGCACTATCCTTATCCATTTAGTCTTAAAAATTTTAGGGAATTTTAAGGATTGCATCAAACACTTCTTCTCAACAATCTAGTACTCATCTTTTAACACTCAATTTTCACACAATTTCTTATAAGCTTCACTCATCTCCATGTCTCCTATGGCTCCAATCTTGCAATTGTAACATTTCCTAACATCCTAAACCATAACTAGCTTAGGAGGTATGATAGATAGCGCTCCAACTGGGTCATTTTTATATGACACTTTAGGGATAGGGTGGAAATTAGGCTATTTCACTTCATTGGACACTAACTAAACCTCAAATGGCTCCTTTTCCTATGTCTTCCTAGAATAGGAAGCCATTTTTGCAATCTAGGGTTTGTACACAAAGAAAATATGAAATTGTGTAAGTTGGGACAAATTTCAATACCTTGAAATTGATAAAATCATGTTGAATCATTGTTGAAATCTACTTAAACACTGGACTTTATGCTTTGGATTTTCTCTATGCTCTTTTTGGTCTTTGCTCTTCATTTGCAATGAAGAAAAAAATGATTGAAAATGTGATAATATTCCCTATTTTCATTGTATTTAATGCTTAGTGCATTTATAACTATCCACTTAGCTTCTTACAAATTTCTACATTACTTAGCTTCCATTTTCTTTTCACCACTTGACATCGAAAAGAGTATCCCTCACTCAACTTCAATTGAGATTTTTCTTTACTCAGCTTCCTCTACCTACTCGACTGCAAATAATCATTTGACTTCTACTAATTTGACAATAAACTCACCATGTACTATATTTTTACTCGGCTTCTAAGGGAAACTCAACAACAATTGTGAAATCTTGAAATTTTAAATTTGCTTCTCTATTCATGTTGATATCTTCTTATCAGTACTTACTTGTCTAAGAACTAATGTATGATAAATCTTTGTAAATCTATCCCTCATGCCTTCTCTTTGCTTAGTTTGATGAAATGTGACCACTTGACCTTTTAGGTGAAGTAATTACTTCATTTGTTGTGTTATTCCTTCATTTCTCCTTTGATGTGTTCAACATCCACCTTCTCTTTACCCTTGTTGTTCTTTGAGTTGGGTGCCTTTGACCTTGTTGGGCAATTCCTACTAATATGACCAGTCTTCAAGCAACTGAAACATGTGGTTTGGCTCAACCATCTACTGTAGTTCTCTCTAAAATGTGTCCTTATGCAATTTTTAGGAATGTGTCCATATTCTTGATAGTAATGATAGGTATACCTAGTTTTTTAGTCCCAATTCTAGTGATGTCCATGGTTGTTTCCCCTTGCTAGCTGATTAGGTGTCAACATAGGCTTTGATCTACACTCCAAAGCTCTATGTTCATACTTCTTGTTATTATAGCAGTGATCTTCAAAACTTGGTGTTCTTATGGTTCTAGTTTTGCAATCATGTGCTTGATGTCCTTGCTTTTGCACTTATGACAATTACTCACATTCTTAGGTTTGTCATGTTGATGGGTATTCTTTCTCCTTCATACATTAGAGGTATCTCCCTTTTTACCACATAAATGAAAAGTAGGTTTAGTGTTCTTATCTTTGTTACTCATTTCTTCTGTAGTCTTGGATGACTCTCCTTGTTTAGTGCTGATGTATCCTAGTCCTAAAGTATCATGACTAGCCCTTGGTGATTTTAGTAGGTACTCAAAGTACTTGATGGCCTCATTAGGTTTATTGAAGCTCTCCGTAATTTCTTTCTCTCTTTTTAGGTCATTTTTCATTTGTTCATTTTGCATCTTTAATGTAGAGATCTCAATGTCCTTGAAATTCAATTCATGATGTGCATTCATCATCTAAATTAGGGTGTCTAATTTTATGTTTGAAATTCTTGCAAGCTCAATTGACTTTTCTTCTAGTCTATTGGCTAGATTTCTCTTGTATTCTTCTAGGATAGGCTTATCTTCAATGGCTCTTTTCTTGTGTTTAGTTACCTCACAAAGCATCATGGATTGTGATTCTTGTTCAAACTTGAGTGTTCTAATTTCTTCTGATTGAGCTCTATTCTTCTCCATCATATCTACTATTGCTACATCAAACTCTTTGGAATCTCCATTTGCAAATAGTTTTGAGGTGTCAATCTCCTTGTATTGTATATATTTCTTAGCAATTGCAATCTCTCTTCTTCCCTTTAAGGATTTTCTTAGTTCCTCTCTAGCTTCTTCCAAAGCATGTAAAGCAAGTTGTATGTCAATTGCTTGATTGTCTATGATCTTCCTAATTTTGTGGACTTCCATTTCTAGATCTTTTCTCCAAGTTGTAAGGCTCCTTCTTGTTAGAACTTGTCTCTAATACCAATTGTTGGAATTTACAATTAGGAAGATTTAATTTTGAGGGGGTAGGTGTGAATCAAAAGTAAGTAACTTTAACCTTTTCAAAACCATTTAACTAAAAACATTCACATGCATCTAATTCATCTAATAAACATGAAAGTAAAGAAAAAGACATGCATGAAAATAGATAACACAAGAATTTGGTAACCTAGAAACCCTCCAAATGAGAAGGTAAAATTGTGGTGGGGGTGACACCCAAAAAGCATCACTGCAACAATATGTAACTATTTAAGGTTACAAAGTTTGACCACTTCCAATGGTCTTCCCTATGAAAGTCCTATGCTATTAAAGACTTTACACCTTGTTAAAAGTGACTTTGTTAAAGGATTTAAAAACATTCACTTGGAATGTTACCTTTTTAAAGGATTTAGCTCCTTGTTTAAAGGCTTATAACATGGCTATTAAAGAAACCTATCATCATAGGATTTTCATTCCTAATATAATTTTTAGAGAGTATTACAAAGTCTTGACCTGATGACTTGGAATCCTTAATTGCTAATTCTAGATCCTTGTTTTGCTTTATCTATTATGATCCTTGCTTGATTTTATATGTCTCCCTTTGAAACTCTGATACTCTCTTCTTGATCAACTAAATTCTACAATGTCGTTCTATTCTTTCTAAGTCCTTATACCCTTATGTAGTTCACTATAATTCACTCATACACTTCTCACATGCACACACATAATGGGATTTTATCTTCCTTTTAAATGCTTTGAAGACTTAGGGTTAGGTATGAATCTACAATCAATATCTATTCTTCATTTCCCACTCAATTCTTGCACTTTTCCTATTGGTTTCATGCCTTCTCCATTTTTCTTATTGATTGCATGTTGATTACATAGGTAATGCAAAAGATTCTATCTTATCTTCAAGATCCTTTGAGATTCATCTTGAGTCAACTCAAAAAATGGTTTACATTTGAGTTTGTGAAGGCACAAACTCATATGTTGATTCTTTATTACTCAACACTTACTAATTGTTGATGCTCAATACATATAGAAATTCTTTCTCACTCAACTCCTATAGCAATTCTATTTCACTTGACATCTTTACTTTGCTTGGTATCTATAGTGACTTGGCATCACTTATCACTTGACACTTGAACTTCACTTTATACCTAAAGTTCATGTAGTGCTTGAAGTTCACTTGGCACCAATTGAATCTCTAGCTCGACACACACTGTAGCTCAGCTTCTGTATTATACTCGACATTATCTTGAGAATTGATTAAGTGTGTTGACACTCAATTGTCAAAACCAATCTAAGACCAACACTATGATTTTTATGCATTAAACACCCTAGGTCCAAAGAGAATGTATTATTGCTAGAATGTTTAGAATAACTAGGGGGTAGGAGGTGAATTAGTTATATAAAGTTGAAATTTATAGATAAATTTTTCCACCACTTAACAAATTCATATCCATATATCCATACCATTGCATGCATCATGAGATCATCCAATATCTAAATACTATGTAGGCTATTGTCCTAGGTCAAAATAACTTTGTAAAAATTTAAACATGAAACACATCATTCAAAATAGACATTTGACACAAGAATTTTGTGTGGAAACCCAATTTAGTAAAACCCACTAGTAACATGCTACTAATTCTCACTCTTTTGAAGTGATGCCTGTGAAAGGCCAACCATGATAAAGGTTAAAATACACATTGTTAAATATGAATTGGTTAAAGGATTCCAATCACCTTGTTAGGAGTGAGTCTGTTTAGAGGAATTTAGAACATTCCTTTAGAATGTCACCCAAATAAAGGTTTTACAAATGATTGTTAGGTCAAACTTAATCCAAAGGATTTATCCTAATTAATACAATTTTTAGAAAGCAATAACATGTCTTTGATTTAATAATAAAATAACTCACTTGCAAATTAAAAATATTAGATTTATTCCTCCTTACTTCTTTGCATTCATCCTCTTCATATCATTAGCTTGTTCACCCTTCAAGCTCTAAAATCATTAAGCTTCCTTTCTTAGTTTGACAACATCAGATTCATTCACTTAGCCACCATATGAAGGAACACCTTAGATTTTCTATCTTTCATAGATTTAGACCCATTTTCTCTACTCCACACTTTTCTTCAAGCTTTTCATCTCCTTAAATAGAGAATTTAGATCTTTATCCACTTTATAACAATCATACATCTTAGGGTTATGTAGGGTTCATTGAATATAACCACCTTTCTATTTTGTTCTTGCTTTATAAACTTCCTTTACAATCCTCTTTGAATTCACCTCAAAATAGTTTAGGTTGAATGTTGTGCCACTATCTAATCAAACTTATCTTCCGCATGCCTCAAAATATTCACAAAATCCACCATGTTGGCTGAGATTCAATGAATCTTTGATCAAACACATTTTACTATCACTTGACATCAAGTTGCTATCACTTGGTACCAATATTATTCTATCATTCAGCCAACGCTAGTTCACTCGACACATACTAAATTTTTCTAATGCTCGATATCAACTAAACTTTACTCGACACATACTAACTTTCACTTCACTTCTACTATTTTTCTTCTTTGCTTGGCACCTATTGATTTTCACTTAGCTTCCACTATTTTCTACTTAAATTGAACAAAATTTTCTCAACTTGTACTATTCACTCGGTCAAGTTTGGTAGACACTTTTCTTTACTTAATCTTCTTTCATTCTTTTCTTGGGTAATCTTTCATTACATACTTAAGTAGATAGACAATACACTATATCATAAATTTCTTATTTAGTCTTTGTGTTCCTTTTATATACCAAATAACTCAACCTTTCCTTAGGTTCTCTTTTTATCTTCTCTTTTCAAATCATTTTCATCAATCAACTCTAATGATAGCATTCAGACCAAATTAGTAATTGTCTCACCAACAAGTTGTAGGTTTGAAATCAATAACAAAATAATGATTGCTCCATACAAGTGCCATCAATCTTATCTCTTTCATTAGTCATCAATATTTCTCTTAACAATCTCCCTCTTTGGCATTGATGGAAAAACAATACCAACACAAATAGCAAAAGGAATGGTCTCCCTCTATTATATTTTCTTGATTTTGCTATAAGCTCCCCTCTAATCTCTGTATTTCTATTATTTTTGTATTTCTCCCTCTTGGTGTAATTTATCCTTCACATATCCCCCTCTAAGTAAGTGCTTCCTATTTGTTTTGTCTCCCTCTTATTTAGGAATATGTTTCTTGAGTAATTTCTCCCTCATAACTATATCTCCCTCTTTGAAAACAATGCCAAAGACTTGACATCTTATCATGTTGATTTGTTCAATTCAATTTCTCCCTCTGTCACCTTGTATGTTTCTATAGAATCTTTTGTTTCAACTCCTTCCATATTTTAGGAAGTTCCTAAAGTAAGATCCACTGCATTAATTTGTAAGATACAACATTCAACTCAATTGATGCAAGGTACTACTCTTTCTTCTCAAGTAGCATTAGAGAGGGGTATCAACCCTATTTACCTGTAAGATATTCTTGTGCATCCTTAGGTAAATATTTTGTAAATATATCATCTATTTCTTCTTTTGTATTCACATATTCCATTCTAACTTAATTTTCTTGAACCAACTCTCTCAAGTAATGATACTTGATTACAATATGCTTTGTCTTTGTATGCATCATAAGGTTCTTATATATGTTTATAGCACTTGTATTATCACAATAAATCACAATAGGTTCAACAATCTCTTTCTTTATTCCTTTGAGTAACTATTTGATCCATACCACATTTTTGTAGTTCATAGTAGAAAAAAAATATTCATCTATAGTAGTAGCTTGTGAAATACAATTATATTTCTTACTAGTCCATGCGAGTAATCTCTTTCCCAAGAAAAATTCTCTACTACTTGTACTCCTTTTGTCATTAATATTTCAAGCACAAACAACATATATATATATATATATATATGCTTTCAAATCAAATTTGTCATTCTTGTTGTTGTATAAACCATAATCTTAAGTTTCTTTCTAATATCTTATAATTCTTTTGATAACCATGAAGTGACTTTCCTTAGGATTTGCAAAAAATATTGCAATAATGTCGACAACTAGTGCAATATCAGGTTTGCAATGATCTACATATTGGAATTTCTCAATCATATACCTATGCAATGTTTGGTTCACCTCCATAGAATATCATTCTTGGACAATTTATGTCTTGCCAACATAGGCGTACTAATTGCTTTCGAATCCTCCATACCAAATGTCTTGAAGATTTTCTTCACATACTTTGATTGATTAATGTAGATACCATACTTCATCTGATATACTTGTAAACCTACAAATAATTTAATCTCTCCAAAGATAGACATCTCAAATTCTTTCATCAATTCATTTGCAAATGATTTTCATAATGTATTTTGGCCTCCAAATATGATATCATCAATAAATATTTTAGCTATCACAATACCTTTTCCTTCTTCAATCTTCAAGTATAAGTTGATGTTGTCATCAATCTTCTCAAAACCAATCTACACAAGATAATTATGTAGTCTTTCATACCATTCTCTAGCTGCTTGCTTTAAACAATATAAAGCCTTGTGTATTTTACATACCATGTTCTTCCTATTTAGATCAAAAAATCTCTCTGGTTGTTCAATGTAGACCTCCTCTTCTAGTATCCCATTCATAAATGTAGACTTCACATCCATTTGATAAAATTCGAATCCTATGTATGTATAGTAAGAAAGTAGAGTTCTTACTCCTTGAAGTCTTGCAACTGGGGCAAATATCTCTCCATAATCAATTCCCTCTTCTTCTACATATCCTTTGTAGACTAATCTTGCTTTGTTCTTTGTCACTTCACCATTCTCATCTGGTTTGTTTTGACATACCCACTTGATTCTAATAACATTCTTGTTCTCTACTCTAGGAACCAATGTCCTAGTTTTTTTCTTTTCAATCTAATCAATTTCTTCTTTCATAGCTTGGATATAGTCTTCATTTTCTAATGCATCATTAATTGATCTAGGTTTATGCATACTTAGTAAACACAATTCATTTCTCAAATTATCTCTAGTTAGTGTTCCACCTTCTTTATCTCCAATAATTTTTTCAGCTGGCTGATGTCTTCTAACATACTTTCATAGAACTGGTTTTATTATTCTTTCTCCAATAGATCTTTCATCAACTTTAGAATCACAATGTACTTATCTATTAGGTAATTCAACATGTTTTTTTTGCAAATGGATCTTTGTATAAGAATGAGTTTTTGCATCTATCTATAACTCAGCTCCTAACTACAACTTGACACTTGAATGCAACTTGCAATCCATATGTGACTTAACAGTCACTAATTCTTGTGGATTTACAACTTGAGTCATGAAACATTCATTAATAGGCATATCTTCATAAAATTATATTTAAAAAATTGTATACTTTAGGTTCCTTCATAGGTTCAGATTCATGTACCTTTGTATATTCATCAAATTTTACATTTGCACTTTCCAATCAATTACATAATAGGCCTGGATTAGGACTTATAAGATTTACTTCTTCTAGAATATCCTAGGAATATACCTTCCTCACTTTTTTGCATCAAATTCGCCATTCCTTTTGTCCTTGAGAATGTAACATTTACTTCCAAATACCTTAAAACATTTGATATTGGGAGAGTATCCATACCATAGCTCAAAAGGTGTAGCTCTTTTACCTTTCTTTACTTGTATTATGTTCAAGGAATAAATAGTTGTACTTACAACTTCTCTCCATTATTTCAAAGCAACATTGTTCTCCATCATCAGTATTCTGGAAAAATCTATCAAAGATTTGTTCCTCCTTTCAGAAATTCCATTTTGTGGAGGGTTTCTAGGTGTAGAAGTTTGTATTTTAATTCCTCTATCATTATAGAATATCTCAAAATCATTTAATGTAAATTAACCATCTCTATCAAATCCCAAATATTTCAATATTTTACCTCTTTCCTTCTCAACTCTAGCCAAGTACCACTTAAACATTTGAAAAGTATCATATTTTAGTTTCTAAAACATAACTGTCATTATCCTAGAATAATCATCAACAAATAGGATAATGTACTTCTAACCTTTGTATCTTTGTACATCAATTGGCTCACACAAATCAATATATACTAATTCCAAAATTTCCTTAAAGTATGAGTCTTACTTTGAATGTATATTTTATCATTTTTATTAGCTGGCATTGCTTCTAAACCATATTGTTAGGTTTCTTTAACTTTGGTATACCTCTGACTCTCTTCACTTTACTTATTTAGATTAGGTTATCAAAATTTATATGACACAACCTTTTTTGTAATAAACATACATCACTAAATTCTACAATAAGAGAAGTATCATTATTAATGTCAAGATAAAATATATTACCTCTAGTATGATCTCCATTTCCAATAAGTTTTCCATCATTTTCATAGATATTTTCTTTCCTACTATCAAATTCAACCTTGTAACCTAAACTATGCAGTTGTGACACACTTAACAAGATATAGTTAAGCCCCTCCATAGTAAGCATTGTTACACCTAATCTTATCTATCATTCTGATTGATCCTTTTCCTTTCATCAAACATGGTGCATCATTACCAAACCTTACACTATTACCATTATAATATTCAAGGGTAATGAACTTAATTTTGTCTCTAGTCATGTGATGTGAACATCCACTATCAATGTCCCATATGTCACTTTTGTTCACATAAGACATTAACATAGTTGCCTCATCTTCATCTGAGTCATCTTTCATAGCAACATATACCACTTCATCATGATCATTAGATCCATAATTTGATTCTTCTTTAGCAATACATTAGGCTTTCTTTTGCTTGTCTTTATAGTCCTTGTTGTTCTCATCTCTCTTACTTCTATATTTGTCTTCACTTCTATTGTACTTCTTTTCTAGACACCTTGCAACAATATGACCAACCTCATAATAATTGAAACATATGATAGGTAAGTTAGCTTTGTATTTTCCCTTGCCTTTGTGATCTAATTTAGAACCTATAATTTTATGAGTTAATCCTAATAATTAGATATAATGTCTTGATCTAGGCAATAAATGCATGGCTACGTTCCTTAAACTATTGAAATTACAAAGAAGAAGATTAAAGAATTGATACCAAGGAGTTCTAACGAATTATTTACATTTAATTACTATTTTAACTAAAAAAAATTAATATAACTAAAAAATGTAGAAAAGAGCAACATAACTCAACCGACAGAAAGAAATGCGAGACAAGAGGTACAACACGATTTGATCTAGGAGTTGACCCTATCAAGACTACCTCTCTGGGTCCAACTCCAACTAGTGGACTGATCTGATTAACTCCAAATCAAGTACAATGTGTTACAAATTCAACCCCTTGTAGAACAACAACATGGCACTGCTCCATTGTTTGGGATAGAAAAACACATCCTTTAGATTTTCTCTCTCCTCAAGGATTTAATTGAAAAAAATCCTCAATATTCCATTAGCATAATGCTCACATTAATTGCCCTATCAATTTTGCATCAATTACCTTAGCTCCATCAAATGGATCAATTGAATCTCTTATGTTCAATGCTGAAAATGAACCTACCCCGTTCTTTTTATACAAAAACTTTTCCCAAAATGGCCTATAACAAAAAATTACAATAATAGGCCTATTAACAAACATACTTCATCATTAAGCCCTTTGCCATTTTCATATTTTGGCATTTAATCAATTTTGAGGGATTAAATAACAAAAACACCCTATTTAAGGTAGAAAGCAGTTGATGGTTTAAACTTAAATATAAAATAAGCCACATACATTTTAAAGAAGTCTCGTGGCACAATGGCCACACAAGATTTTGCACCGCCCATAGGTCAAACATTCAAACCTAGCTAGTGGTCTTTAACTGAACCTGATGGCCAGTAATGTTTAAATAGTATGTAGCGCATTAGGTTGTTAAACGGACTCAGTGGCTAAACGACCACTGGCTTATTTTGGAAGTTGGTGGTTGTGGGGTCAAACCCCCTCTAGCCACTTGCCATTTAGTCCTTTCACCAACTTTTTGATGACGTGTATATTGCCACCTATGCAATGAACTTGCCACATTGATGCCAAATGGAATACCATGTCAGTTTCCTACAAACCAATATTTTGGTTCCACGTGGGCTTCCTTGCCATACATGTGGCACCCATTTTTTTCTAGAAACAATTCCATGTTTCAACACCTACTTGGCTAGTTGACTTGAAGCTAACATCACCATATGTTCATGCTAACATCATTAACCCTATTTGGTCAACTAAACTTTGACTGAGCATAACTTTCACGTACAAGCTTCAGTTTTGACAAAATGAACATTTTTGAAAAGCTCTCAATGAGACTCTCATTTTGATGCCAACTTTGACCAATTTTGGAGAGTTCAAAATTTTACCTTTCTAACGACCTTTGACCAAGGTTTTACCAACCTTTGATTGGCCATATCTTGAGCATACAAACTCCTTTTTCACTCATTCGAGTTACATTGGATTTAGAATTTTGAGCACTTCAATCTAGTACTAATTGTTGGAGTTTTGGAGATACTTTAAAATTTAGTGAAAATATCCTCTAGATCAAGCCTCCCCACTAAAAAGAAGCTTTTAGACCTCCAAAAGTTTATTTTTACATAGAATGCAAATGAGGGCATGTTCACCTAACTTTTCTAGTATCATATGTACAAACTACTAGAATTCTAAATATCTGAACCATCAAACACATTATAAAGAATGACATGACACTATTAATACAACCAACCACACATCCACTAGTTTACACTATTACATCCATCACCCACATAGTACCAGCTATTAGAAATAGAAGCAACAAAATTGATGAAATGGAAAAAGTATCAACATGTTAGACCTCTCGTATAGAAACATCATTAGAAAATGAGCCTGTCAAATCCTCTTTTACCATCACTAGCTGAAGACTTAATTGTGCTTGCACTTGATCCTCACTAGCTATTGCAAACATGAGAGTCAATTTACTGCTTGCATTAACAGTCATTTTCAAATGTCAAGTGTTTAAAATTGATCCTTCATTCTTCATGAGATGAGCTCTTATAATGTATTCAATTCCATCTTTAAACAAATGATACTTGTTATGTTCCTTGTAGAAGATAGCTTTCTTATCAAATAAATATGGGCTACCCAACAGAATCCCATAGATATCAAGTGGAACCACATCAAACTCAACCTCATCTATGACCTTAGATGTTATTTCAAATCTCAACTTACATTGCTTAATGACTCGCAATATGTTATCATTGCAAATCCAACCTAATGAATAATGTCTTTTATGTGGCTTGGTTTCCAATCCTAACTATTTAACAACTTCCTCTAAAATTAGATTAACTTGGGACCCACTATCTATCAATGTGTCAATTTTAGTGTTCTTTTAAATAACCCTTATATAAAAAAGTTCACTCCTTTTACTATCTTTAGGAAAAGCATGACTTTTAGAAGTAGAAGCACATGAAATATCAATGGTAGAATCAACATAAGCTTTAACTTTCAAACCCACAACCGATATTGTTGCTTCATCACAAGAATTTGATCCAAGATCCTGAACAAAAACCACAAACTTTTGTTTACCCTTACAATCCTTAAACCACTTTGGTTTCAATTCTGGATGCAATTTCCAACACTTTTTTTTTGCATGTCCTTTCTTCTGATAATGCAAACACATAGGCTTGTCACCTTCCTCTTTCTTTACTATGGCTTCCTTCTTTCCTTTCTTGATGTTGTCAGGGGGAGCAAATTCCTTCTTTGAATTGAAACTTATGTTTCCTCCACCTACTTTAATATAAGTCTCTTGAACACATGCTTCATCAAAGTTAGAAGGACTAAACATCAATATTGTATGCTTCAAATACGAATGCATTCCACCTATATACTTTAACAAAGTATCTTGTGTATAAAGAGAAATTCCAAGAGTTAATGCCTTCTTCCTAAACACTTGAGTATACTCTTGCACTGACTATCCTTTACCTTACCTTAGATTTTTCCAATCCATAATGGTTTTTTGCATATAAGCCAATGGATAAAATTGTTTCTTCAAAGTAGAAGTAAATTCATACCAAGATGAAATGATTTTACCATGTGCAGCAAGATCATTCTACATCTTACTCTCCCACCAGACTAATTTAGTACCTCCCATTCTGAGAGTAGCTAGTTGGATTTTGGAAGAATCATCCAAAATATTCTAAACCTTGTAGTACACTTCAATCTACTTAAACCAATTATCCAATTTCTTTGCATCCAATTAACCATTATATATAGGTAAATCACACTTAACATACAATTTTAACAAAGGCACATTAACTTGCTTAGGTTTCTTTGAAGAATAAGTAAACAAAGAAGATGAAGAAGATGAAGAAGCTGAAGAAGATGGAGATAGAGGTTCAAGAGGGTCACTACCACCTCCTACTCCTTTACCTTTTGCATCTTCTGATGAGGATTTTACTTCCTCCTTCTTTTCTTTATTTTCTTTCCTCAACTATCGTTCATGTCTCTCTTGGAGAAGAATGTTGACCAAAGACTTTAATTCCACAAAAGATATCTAGAATGCTTCTGTATCAAACTCAGGTAAATTATGTTTAGATGCCATCTCTAATCGAGGAAAAGTCCTAATTTTCCCAATTTCATGATTGAACTCTTCAAGCTCACTTTCTCCTTGTTTTAATCTCAACCTAGTTAATATTCACCACATGCAATTTATCTGCAAACATAGCTTTGATACCAAACTTGATCTGACTTAGGACCTATAAGTTTATGACTTCATCCTAACAATTAGATATAATGTCCTGATCCAAGTAATAAATGTGTGGCTATGTTCCTTAAACCGTTGAAATTACAAAGAAGAAGATTAAAGAATTGATATAGAGGAAATCTAACCAATTATATGCATTTAATTAATATTTTAACTAAAACAAATTAATGTAACTAAAACATGTAGAAAAAGAGCAACATAACTCAATTGACAAAAAGAAATGAGAGACAAGAGGCATAACACGATTTGATCTTGGAGTTCACCTTGTCAAGACTATGTCTCTGGGTCCAACTCCAACTGGTGGATCGATCCGATTAACTCTAAATCAAGTACAATGTGTTACAAATTCAACCCCTTGTAGAACAACAATATCACACCTCTCTGTTGTTCAAGACTGAAAAACACATTCTTTATATTTTTTCTCTCCTTAAAGGATTTAATTGCACAAAAATTCACAATATTCCATTAGCATAATGCTCACATCAATTCCCCTGTCAATTTTGCATCAATTGCGTTAGCTCCATTAGCTAGATCAACTGAATCTCTTATGTTCAATGTTGAAAATGAGCCCACCCCCTTCTTTTTATACAAAATTTTTTCCCAAAATTTCCTATAACAAAAAATTACAATAATAGGCCTATTATCAAAAATAATTCATCATTACCCCTTTGCCATTTTCATATTTTGGCATTTAATCAATTTTGAGGGATTAAATAACAAAAAAACCCTATTTAAGGTAGGAAGCGGCTGGCAGTTTACACTTAACTAAAAAATAAGTCACATATGTTTTAAAGAAATCTCATGGTGCAATCACCACACCAAATTTTTCACCACTTGTCGGTCATGGGTTCAAACTTGGCTGGTGGTCTTTAACTAAACTGGACAACTAGTAATGTTTAAATAGTATGTAGCACATTAGGTTGTTAAATGGACTTGATGGCCGGAAGGCCACTGACTTATTTTGGAAGCTGGTGGTTATGGAGTCGAACCCCATCTAGCCACTTGCCATTTAGTCCTTTTGCCAACTTTGTGTTGACATGTATATTGCCACCTATGTAACAAACTTGCCACATTGAAGCCGAATGGAATGCCACACCAATTTCCTACAAACAAATATTTTGGTGCCACGTGGGCTTCCTTGCCATAAATGTGGCACCCTTTTTTTTCCATAAATAATGCCACATATTAACACCTAATTGGATGATTAACTTGAAGCTGACATCACCATATAGTTATGCTAACATCATCAACCCTTTTTGGTCAACTAAACTTTGACTAAGCATAACTTTTGCATATGAGCTCCAATTTTGACAAAATGAATGTTTTCTAAAAGATCTCGATGAGACCTTCATTTTGATGTTGAATTTGAATAATTTTGGAGAGTTCAAAATTTTGCCTTCCTGATGGCTTTTGACCAAGGTTTGACCAACCTTTGATTGGCCATATCTCAAGCATACAAAATCCTTTTTCACCTGTTCAAGTTACATTGGATTCAAAATTTTGAGGACTTCAACCTAGTACTGAGTATTGGAGTTTTGGAGATACTTCAAAATTCAATGAAAATATCCTTTGGATCACTTTGTGAAATCTCATAGCTAGCAATGCTTCAAGATCTTCTACGTCTTCCTCATCTTTATTACTATCACTTGAAATATGCTTATTATTTTTCTTCTTCTTATCTTTGGGTTCTTTTAATGTCAATTTAGCTTGGAAAGTAGAATCAATACTCTCGGATTTGAAATTATCAAAATTAGAAAGCTAAAAAGAAGTGAGTCTACCAACCAAACCTTTAAGCATAATATTTCTACTAGGGGTACACGTCGATTCTTGAATCGTAGAGACTTTAATAGCATAGATAGGTAGCACGGTTCTCAATATTTTTCATATCATAGTCTCATCATCAATGATTCGATTTGATCCTTTGATTACATTAACAATGTCCTTGACTCTTGTGAAATATTGTACTATGGTCTCACCCTCTTGCATTCTCATTTCATCAAAATTAGAAAGCTCAAAAGAAGTGAGTCTACCAACCAAACCTTTAAGTGTAAGATTTCTACTAGGGGCACACGTCGATTCTTGAATTGCAGAGACTTTAATAGCATAGATAGGTAGCAAGGTTCTCAATATTTTTCATATCATAGTCTTATTGGAAATGGTTCCATTTGATCCTTTGATTACATTAACAATGTCCTTGACTCTTGTGAAATATTGTACTATGGTCTCACCCTCTTGCATGCTCATTTCTTCAATCTTTCCTCTTAAGCTTTCAACTCCGGTTCTCAACACATTCTTATCTCCTCCATAATTTTTTTGTATCACATCCCACATCTTCTTTGTAGTGTCACATCCTTCAACATCCTCAAATTTTGAGTAGCTTAGGGAAGACACGATCTCTAACATTCCCTAGTTGTGCTCTTTATTATTTTTCAAATCATTAGCAATTGCAACACCAACATGATCCACATGTTCAACATCAATAGTTCACTGAGAATATTATCCAAGTCCTCCTAGGTGATGTTTCATCAAGCTTTTCCAATGCAAGAAAAGTGTCTCTATTTAGTTTGGGCACCTCCTTTCTGTACATCTTGATCTTTAGCTTCTAGTGCCTTCAAACTATCCACTCACAAGTACAAATCTCTAATACCAATTGTTGGAATCTTTAGAATAACTAAGAGGGAGGGGGTTGATTCAGTTATCCAAGGTGCAAATATAAAGATCAAATTTTATAGAACTTAATAGATTCATATCCTTATATCCATACTATTGCATGGATCATTAGATCATCTAATATCTAAATACTTTGTAGGTTATTGTCCTAGGACAAAATAACTTTGCAAAAATTTAAATATGAAACATAACAAAATCAAATACATATTTGACACAAGAATTTACATGGAAACCCAATTTCAGATAAACTACTAGTAACATGCTACTAATTCTCACTCTTTTGAAGTGATGCCCTATAGAAGGCCAACCCTATTCAAGGTTACAATACACATTATTAAATGTGTCCTAGTTATAGGATTTCAATCACCCTATTAGGAGTGATACTTGTTAGATGACTTTAGAACATTCTATTAGAATTTCACCTAGTTAAAGGATTTATAAATTATTGTTAGGTCAACCTTAATCCAAAGGATTTATCCTAACTAATAGAATTTCTAGAAAGTAACAAGAGGACTTTGATATAAGAAAAAAATAGCTCACTTGTAGATAATATGTCTTGTATTTAGTCCTCCTTCTTGGAATTCATCCTCTTTGTCTCCTTAACATTTTCACCCTTCAAGCTCTCAAATCCTTAAGCCTCCTTTCTTAGTTTTCTAATTGTAGATTCATTCACTTTTCCACCATATGAAGAAACACCTTAACTTTCTATCTTTCATATATTTAGACCCATCTCCTCTACTCCACACTTTTTTTCTAGCTTGTTATCTCCTAAAATAACGAATTTAGATTTTTTTCACTTCATCACAATTATCCATCTTAGGGTTGGGTAGGATTTATTGAATCTAACCATCATTATATTTTCTTCTTCCTCTTGAAAATCCCTTTACAATCCTCTTTAAATTTTCCTCAAAATGGCTTACCCTGAATTCTATACCACAAACTCATCAAGCTTTTTTTCTACATGCTTTACAAATTTCAAGAAATCAATTGTGTTAGCTTAGATTCAATGAATATTTGATCAAACTCTTTTTACTATCACTCAACATCAACATATTGTCACTCGCTACCAATAGTACTATGTCATGTGACTAACAGTAGTTCACTCAACACATACTAAAGATTACTAATGCTTGGCATCAAATAAACTTTACTCAGCAGTTACTTACTTTCACTCAACTTTCACTATTTTTCCTTTTTGTTTATCACCTATTGATTTTCATTTGGCTTCCACTATTTTCTACTCAGATTGAACTAATTATTCTTGGCTTGCACTATTCACTTAGTCAAGCTTGGTAGACACTTTTCCTTTCTTAATCTTCTTCTAGTCTTTACTTTGTAAGCTTTCACTCCAGACTTAAGTAGATAAAAAGTATACTATATCATTGATGTCTTACTTGGTTTTAGTGATCCTTTTATTGCAAGATTATTGGAAGCATGAATGCTGATGATATTCCTATAGGGGAATATTGTAGATATGTTACTATGATGATATGATAAATTCATGACTAAGTTTGTTATTGATGTCAACATAGCAGTTTTTTGTTGTACTTGACAAAAGAAAAACAAAAAGATCAAGTTGTTATAGATGGCTAGTTAAATATTCTAACTATCAGAGGTTATGGGAGATACTTTTGAGTATCTAGTATATGTAGTTGACATTGAAAGAAGAAATAATATGTCTAGAAGAAGTTATGTAAGTTTTGGTGATGTCTATTATGAGATAGAGTTTATAGAGGCATATTTTGGTAAACTTTTTATATCTCTTAACAGGGTTGTTATTCCAAGAATCAAGGTTGAGTATTTGAAGAAGACATATTGATGATGATGTGGCTAAGATCGATCATTATAATATTGCATGTACAATAAGATATTCAAGATGCAAGGTGGAAGATTAATGCTATCGCTAAGTGTAACATGTTGTTAATGTGGTCCTATAATGATTAATTGAGAAGGTCTAACAGCTAACTCAAGGAATTTGTTTATGGACTCAGTATAGAGGAAGGATATTTTCCTTTATCATGATGTATGGAATAGCATGTTGATGATGACGATAAATAGCAGTAAGAGCAAAAAGTGAAGTTAATCAAAGTAGTGCAAAAGTGAAGGAAATTTCATTACTGAGGTTTTGCTAAGTGATCCAAGCTTTGATATTTGGATCCAAGGTTTGTGACCTAGTCTAAAATTTCTAATAGTAATTGTTTTAGTTGATAGAAAAAAGGAAAGAAGAACATAATAGTAAATTATTTATTTGAGATGTGAGCTCTTCTTGTAGTTGAAATTACATGTTTGGGCAATGAGCTCTTCCTGCATAGATTGTACTACAACTCTTAATAGGGTTGGCACAACTCCTAATGGGGTTGGAATCTCCTAACAAGGATTCAAAGTCTCCTAATAGGGACTCTATTTACTAAATGTTGTAATAGAATCCTAACAAGGTCCATTCTCTAACAAAGAATATTTATATTAGTACATCATCTTGTGGGCATCATTCCTATTGGGGTTTTCCCTCTAATCAATGGTTTCCATAGTCAACATATCTAGTGCAATTGTTTATGTACATCTTATTGTTGTTTACTTTGGTTGAATGGTTAAGTTTAAAAAAAAAAAAGATAAATGTATTAATTGTTGGATAACTAATTCAAACTCCCCCTCTATCAGTTATCTTAGTGTACTATTGTTTCTAACACCTTTTATATACCAAATAACTCAACCTTTCCATAGGTTTTATTGTTATATTGTCCTTCCAAATCCTCTTCATCAATCAACTCTAATGATAGAATTTATACCAAATTATCACTTGTCTCACCAACAAGTAGTAGTTTTGGCATTATTGACAAAATAATGATTCTTCCATACAAGTGTCATCAATTTGAGCTCTCTTGTTAGTCATAAATATTTCTCTTAATAATCTTATTGCAACAATTCTAAATATCTAGAAGAACATATTCCAGGATTCAACACATAAACCTAAAATTTGTTCTCCACCTACACATCCTCCAAGTTATCATTTTGTAAACTCTTTCTTTTATTTTCCATTTCTATAAATCTTTTCCTATAATAAATACCTATTTAATTTTCTTGTTCACATCCTTCCTTAGTGTACCCTAGATATATTTCTCATGCTAATAACTAACCCTTTGGGAATCCTTCAACTCAACTCAGATACAAAAACTTAGGTTCCTCCTACCAAGTTTTAAATTCTTCAAAGGAATCTATCAAAAATTCTTATTGCCCTTCTCTACTATAAACACACACTTGACTAAATCATACACTTCCTTACAATCACATTTTTAAGGTCTACCATAAATTATGTGATAACTACTCATGCTTACAATAGCACACAATACCCAATCAACATATTGTCCACTCTGAAAATTAACAAGAAATTTCTCTCTCACCTCCAAAGTATTTTCATCTTTCAACCAACTAGTCCTATAAGGAAAAGGATGCATCACTCTCTTTAAACCAATTTTTTCAACCATCTCCTTCGATACTAGGTTTTCAAGAATACCACCATCCACACTTGCATTCTAGCATTTACTTATAGACTTATAATGAGTCTTCCAACTCCTTCTTACACAACAATACTTGTAAAACTAGAAAGTTGTCTTCTACCTTAGGATCACTCACTAAATCTACATTCTTATTTACTAAAACATGTTGTCTATGAGAAAGCTTCCTCTCTGCATTAAGACATTAAAAAGATCTATATCCCTCTTCATCACCTCTGAAATAAGTACCCTTAAACACAATGTTGGAAATACAATAGGTAAAGTAAACTCAAAGAAGGGAAGGGGGGTGAATTAGTCCTCTAAAACTTTAATCTTAAAATTATTAACCACACATTCATCTCACAAATTGCATGTAAAATGAAATAGCTAGCTAAACATATTCATCCATAGAATGAAAGAAAATAGCATTCACACATATATGACACAAGATATTTGGTTATCTAGAAACCTCCCAATGAGAAAGTAAAACTAGGGTGGGCATGGTCCACCAATAAATCTTCACTACTATAGTAATAAAATGTATCCAATGAAGGCTACAATGTTTGATCATAAACTATGATCTACTCTATGGAAGGTATACCCTATTAGAGGCTTACAAGATCATTAGATCTTACCCTGTTAAAGGATTTCAACATCCTATTAGGAGTATTCTTGATTAAAGGACTTCAAAACTACAATGAAATAAGCACCCTGTTAAAGGATTTACAACAACCTACTAGGACTATTATGTTAAGATATTTAACTGATTCACCTTCTAGAATGTCTCAACAATGATCCTATAGCTAAAACTCTATTGCTTGATAACAAATCACCTCTTTACTGATGTGTACTTGATCCTCTCTAATCAGATGTATCACTTCTATCCTCTAACTCCTTTCCTCTATTCTCCTCTAACTAATTTTACAATGTATTTCAATTCACAACTCCTTAGCCACCCTGAATGGTTTTTTTGTACATGTAAACCTCTCTCTTCTCACATTTCACTCTTGCATCTTTTAGGATTTTTCCTCCTTATGAAGACTTAGTTTTAGGTATGAATCAACTATTTTGATTGACCCATTTTTCCACTTAAATGATGCCTTCAATTTATTGGTTGTATGTATTGCATATGAACCTATAATATAGATTCATCCTTATAATCTTAGAATCGCAAAATAATCCTTAAGTTGGCTCAAAAATGGTTTACATAGAAGTTTGTACCATTACAAACAACTATGTCCAAAATTGTTTACTCAGTACTTGAAGTGTCTAATGCTCGACATCGACTATATCTTTAGTGGTATAACTTTACATCCATTAATCACTCAACATCAAAATAACTTAGCATATACAATCTTCTTGGCATGTGATTGACTTAGAACTTACTTGTTACTTGGAACATAATGTATATCTAACATCTTACACTCATCATACACTACTTGTTCTACATCAACTAAGAAAATGACTTAAGTGTGTTGTCACTCCTATGTCAAAACCAATCTTAGATTAACAATCTACCCCTTTGACATGAGTGCCAAAAACACTTGGTCATTCCTAAATAACCTTAGCCCTTGAACATAACTCAAGTAATCTCCATTTCAGTACTTGGCTTACATACAAAATTTCAAAATTTTTCAAAACACTTATGACTCTATAGTCATACCTTAAAAATTCTACAACTCCCCTTGAGTTTATTATTCTATTCTAATTCTAAAAATGAATACTCCTACTAAGTAGATCACTTTGTTTCTAGTTTTGTCTTGTAGTCTCCATCTATGTTTGGTCTCCTCCAAAACTTATGCTATTATTTGGTTCATTCTACCCCTTTCTTCATTCTCCAATCTCATTCTCCACCTTTTGACACTTATTTCATGGGTGGTACACAAATTGTGTATTTTCCAAGAATGGGTTATTCACCTCCATTATAATTTTTAGTGTTGCATCCTAGTTGTCACATGCTACCTCTAGAGATTTGACCTAAATGTCTAACTTGGTAGCAAGTGTGACTAGGCCTTGATGAGTAGAAAGATGGGGATCTTTTTCCATCAATATATTTGCATAGGCTAGTTCCTTGTGTAACACCTCCATGTGAGGGGTTAACATGGACTAGATTGTGATTAGTGTAGCCCTAATATTTTCATCTTGAGCTTGTAAATCTACTAGCTAACCTTGTGTTGATAAAAAATATCTAAATTAAGACTAACCTTGACTAGGAGATTGTTGTATAACGTTACTTGTTTTCTTCAAATCTCCATCCAAATGATCAATATGTCTTTGCACTTCTTTTGTGAACAAGCTAACATCACATAGATTGGTGTAAAAAGAGAAAATATTCTCCAACATCTTTACACCATTAATTTTTGTTGCTAACTCAACCTAGTGGAGTGCAATAGCACTTGATATATGTTCATTCACCTTTGTTTGAAATTTCTTCTCAAACCACTCTAGTAATTTAGCATTAGTATCTAGGTCTTCATCATTGATCTTTTACACAATATTTGCTAATTTCTCAATGATTGGCATGGCTTCATCAAGTGCAGGGAGGCTGAATGCATCAAGATATATATATCCTTGATGTCATAAAGTGCTCGGTTCTACCTATGCTTCCTTCTAAGCAGTTCTTGTTATTTCTTGATTGCTAGAGCATCCTACAATATTATCATTTTGTTTATTATGATTGATATAAGATCAAAATTTAGTAGCTCAATATCCTCATCTAAGTTGCTATCCCCATATGGTGTCATCTCATCAACCTTAGATGTGCTAAGAATGGGCCATGATGCTTACAATGGGGTAGCTTCTATACTCATCCTATGAAGTGCTTGACTAGGAGTAGGAGTAGTAGTATCTGTTAAGGAAACTGGTGTTTTCATAGCTATTACTTCCTCTATTTTTTTAGTCAATACTAAATTTTCATTCCTATCCTTCTCCTTTATTGTACTTTCTACTCCACCTCGCTCTTGTGATGTAGGTGTAGGACTAGCTTCCTGACCTATTTGGACTAGTGTCCCTTCTTTCTCAATTATTATAATTGTTTGTATTGAAGCATTTTGTAATTGGTGATAATATGTGAGGGCATTGTGTCCTTCCTTTGGTATACCACAATAGAAATTTTAGGTTGCACCTCTTTAGATTAAAGAGGTGTAATGTATATTGCTTGTATTTCCTCCCCTTTAGATTCCAATTTTTCCTTCTCAATCTCATCCACACTCACCAAAATAGGATGTTTGCATAGTTGTGCCTTGGTGGTAGAATCGGTTAATATTTTTTGCATATCCTCCTCTATTAGGGGATTGATGTTCTAAAGATTGTTTTCAGAGACATCCTTAATCTTTACTATATTTTTTTATGAACTAAAATTTGACATTTTTATTTTTGGTACACTTGAGTCTTGTTGTTGCTCTTCCTCAGCTATTGCCTCTTTAGTTCCTTCCCCATGTGCTTCCTTTAAGGATTCATCATTAGCTACTTCAATTGACTCATGTTGTGCTTTGTCTTCACCTACTTCCATAGGTGCTTGCATAATAGCCCTTTGTGTTCTCAACCCATAGATCACCTTCCATATATGTGTCCTTTATTGAACAACAACTTCAATTTTGTTTTGTATGTTTTTAAGGCTCGGTATTTTGGAGAAAATTTTCCCTTATACTTATTAATAGCCTTTGTCATCTTACATTTTCCCAAGTCTAGCATCACTCTTGCAAGTGTGCTCTCTCTAATAATGTTTTTCTTTGTTGTGAGACTGTATTTCAATCTTTTCTCAACTCTATGATATAGGCTCTTGGGTAAACAGTTGGTAATCTCAATTGGAGTCATCTTAATTTTTCCATCATGGCATATATAGACTCTGCTACTTTATCCATATCTAACTTTCCAAGTTTATCAAACTCAATAATGTGTAAATCCACTTAAATCAACATTATTCTTGATATTTTTGCACAAGTTTTTGAAATCAGAAGAGGGACTATGGCTTACCACTTTGAATTGGTTGTTATCATCTAACTCGGTCCTCTCCTAATCTAATTTAGTAGGGGCAATATATTTCCTTCTTTTCTTCTGCTCGGGTTCATTTTCTTTTATAGTTGTGCTAGCTCTTTTTCCTTTAGGATTCTGAACTTCCTAAGTCTTCTTGGTAGTAGCTCTTGTGCTAGCCCTTGTAATAGGAATTGTAGGTTTTTTTCTTTTTTTTTTTTTTTTTTTTTTGTGTGTGTGTGTAGGTTTCACAATTTTTTAGGTTTTCTTGTTGTTGGCTTCTTTTCTTTCCTCTTCTTCTCTTCTATGGCAATATGTGCTTCATTGGATTCTTCTCCCTTGACACCTTTATCAATTTTTGCTTCTTCTTCTCCTTGGTCCTCACCTTGACCATATGCAAGTGCTAGTGGTGCTTGGATAGGGGTAGAAGCAAGGAGTTGGGTCTCAATTCTATGGAAGTTTGTGGATTGAGATTGTACTCCTTTAGAAATGGATACCTATTTTTCGAAACTAGGCACCCAATTTTTTTAAAATTGGGTACCCATTTTTTATTTTCAAAAAATGGGTACCTATTTTTGAAAACGTAAAAAAATTGTATTTTTTAGAAATGGGTACTTATTTTTGAAAAGTAAAAAATGGGTAAAACAAAATTTAAAATTAAAAATTTTAAAATTAAAAATTAAAAATTTTGTTTTTTTGGGGGCTTTTGTATGCTGATTTGACATTTTCAAAATGGGTACTCATTTTTTGAATTTCAAATAATAGGTTCTTGTTTTGCACAACATTGGATGGGATTTCTTTCTCCCACCTCGGATTTTAGTTTGGGATAGGCTTGGTGAGACGAAGCCTATGCCTTGACCTCTCAAGATTTGGTTAAGGCATTGAACTGAAAAATTGACTCCTTGCCATAATTTTTAGAGGGTCTTCCCAATCAAATTTTTTTATAGTGTAATGATTTTTAAAAATATTTTTGCATTATTTTTTAATGAAAGGTGGTACCTAAATTTAAAATAGTGAAGTTCACTAAACTTTAATAACATTTTTAGCTTATAACATTTCTTAAATTAATTTATATGTCATCAATCTACATACAATTCTTTTGAGGTTAAAAAAATATTTTTTGAAAAAAGTGAAATTTTGATCAAATTATGGTGTCCATACATGAGAGGTTTTAAAATTTATCTTTATAGCTAATTAATAATTAATAATAAAAAATTACTAAATAAAAAATTACTAAATAAAAAATTAAGGAAAAATATTTTCATCAATCTTAGGTGTATTAGGTAACTCCTTTTAAAAGGATTTACAAAAATTTATTTAATTGTGTCAAATTATGGTACCCATACACGAGTCTAGTATGGTCCTGAAATAGGCATTTTGAAAAAGTGGTTTTTAAAGATCCATACCAAAAACAAAATTTATCATATGGGTACACAAATTATTACATATTCAAAAACTAGATTCTGAACAATAAAATTTTTATTCCTAAAGTTTTTTTATATTCAATCTCTAAATGCCTCAAAATTTGACATCAATTGACAAAAAATTTCAAAAATGGGAAAAACACTTCCACACTTTTTACCCAGAAGTGAGACCCAACTTCTTGCACTTACCTGCAAGTGTATCTTGATCATCTTCATTTTCCTCTTCTTCTTCATCTCCTTCTTCCTCTTCATAAAATTGTTCTTTGGGTTTCTTCACAATCTTATTCTTCTTCCTAAACATAGATTTTTTCTTCAAATCCATTGTTAGCATTGACATAGCTACATCAAAATTTTCAAAAGTAGTAGCATCCTTATCTTCTTCCTCTGCTAGTAAAACAATGATGGCTATAGATCCCTAATCAACATTAATCTTAGAAGGAAATGGTCTAAACCATCTCACCCTTGGAACCAAATTTTGTACATATGTGAAATTGACATCAACTATAAAATAAACATAATTGAAATGCTTCTCTACTAGTGATAGTGGAATCCTCTATCTTTTTTTCATTTACTTCTTGAAGTCTTCAAAGTAGCTAGTCATCACAAACTCAAAATTATATCCAACTTGCTCTATAAATTTACCAATTTGCACTAAAACTAACCTATTAGTCTTCCAAGCTATTTTCCTAAATGTGAGAAATGTATTCTACACATAGAAAAATTTACAAACAAGTATTGAATTGAATTTGCATTGTGCACTTTTTGTCTTTCTTATGGATCCCAAGTTTTTAGATAAGTACTAGAATTGTAACTTGGAAAGGTCAAAAGAATGTTCTTTCTTTACTATTTTGTAACCAAAAACCATAGCCATACATTTACACTATTCAAACTATTGGATTAAAAAAAATTATGTGCAATCACTCTCACTAGAAATGTAATTAAGGGATCAATATTAATCCCTCTCTTGTTCCAAAGTGCCCATGCATTCTTCTCAATTTCCTCCTTTGCATCACTCCTCATAGTTTCTGGTCTATCTAGGATTAGATACCCTGTCACTCTATGAATAATCCTCTTTGTACATTTGATAGGGCCATCCTCTAAACATATAGAATTGTCATGTATTCTACTAAGCACAATCTTAATCCACTTTGTCTTGAATACATTAAAAAATCTGTAACATAGGTTAACTCTTTTCTCTCTAAAACCTTGTATTCCTCCTTCAATACACCATTCTCACACAATTTTCCATATAAATCTCTTATTTCCATGTCTCCAATTCTTTCAACCTTACAAGTGTAGCAAAACCTTACATCTTTTAACATTAAAACTTGTGGTGGTATCATAGATAATGCACCAGGTGGGTCTCCTTTATATGCAATGTTAGGAATCACCCAAAAATGTGGTTATTTAATCTCATTACTTATCAATTGAAAATTGAAAATTTCCTTTCCTTCCTTAACCACATCAATAGAAGAGATAGACACCATAATGACTAGCAAGAGTTTGCATTAATTCAAATAATGTAGCTTGGTACATGATAAATGCCTTGAAAAATATGATGTCTGGTGTCGAGTAGCAGTTGAATTCAGTTTGCAAATACTTCAATCAATTTCTCCAATTTTCCTTCATTTGTTTGTGCTCTCTTCAATCTCGAATAATAAAAAATGAGTCAAAAACTAATCATATAGCCCTTGAAACTTCATAATATATGCTCAATGTATACATAGTTGTAATCTTAGCTCTAATAGAAATTTTGACTCACTTGGCTTCTATGTAAATCCTACTACTCTTGACACCCATAGAAAGCTCAGCCAACAGTATCACCTTTGATAGCTCGACAACCACCAAATTTTCACTTAGCAACAATAGTTAAATTTTTCATGCTTTTCAAAAACATGAAAACTTATAATATTTCTTCTAAGTTCTAACCAATACTTTGCATCTTACTTCATGCTTATATGATCTTTTTAGAACTCATTCCTTGGAATTGATGTATAATTGTACTTTGAAATATTAGTCCCACACATTTCTCTTTATTACCTAATTGGGGGTAGTGTGATCACTTGATCCATTTGGTGAAGTGATCCCATCTAAACTTGATGTATTGCAATCTTCCTTTTTGTTCCATATCTTGTTCATGTCCACTCTTACTTCTTCAACATCAACCTTTCATTTTCCTTCATTAAATTTACTACTAGGTTCTCTTGACCTTTTTGTATAATTTCTGCTAATGTGACTAGTCTTCAAACAACTAGAACATGTAGTATGACTCAAACATCTATTGCAGTCACTTCTAAAATGTGTTCTAATGCAATTTGCAGCAACATGTCCATACTCTTAACAATAGTGACAACTATACCTTGTATTGTAATCCCAACTATAGGGTCTATTAGCATGGTTTACCTTGGCTTTCTTGTTTGATGACTAGTTAGGCTTTGATTTACACTCATATGCTCTATGTTAATATTTCTTATAGTTGTAGCTATAATATTCAAATCTTTATGTGCTTGATGTCCTTAATTTTTTCACTTGTGACAATTACCCATGAATTTCCTCTTAGGGTTTTGATTTGCATTGTTTCTTTTGCACTCATTTTCTATATGACCTATCTTCCTACAATTATGATAAGTGGGTTTGTAGGTCTTATCTTTTTTGCTTCTTTTTTCACCAATTTTACATGATTCTCCTTCTTCAATGTTGTTGTAACCCAATCTAGTAGTATCAATTTTAGATCTAGGAGATCCCATTAATTGCTCAAAATACTTGATGGCTTCACTAGGTCTATTGAAACTTTTAGCAAATTCCTTTTCTCTTTTTAGATCATTTCTTAGTTGTTCATTCTACAACTTTAGTGTTGTGATCTAAATATCCATTCATTTCAATTCACGATTGGCAATCATCATTTGATTTAATGTTTATAGTTGCATGTGAGAAATCCTATTCACCTTTACCCTCTTCCCTTCCAATGTGTTGGTCAGTATCCTTTTGTGATCTTTAATCATAACTTTGTCCTCTTCAAGTTTCTTTCTTTTTCTTGGTAACCTCACATAGCAATACTAATTGGACTTCTTTTTCTATCTTAATATTTCTAACATCTTTATTTAGGGCACCATTCTTTTCCATAAGATCTTTAATTGCTACATCAAATTCACTTGATTTTCCATCTGTAAACTCTTGGTAATGTGTTCCATTCTCTTCAATAGCTATATCTTTCCTTCTCTTCAATGATCACTTCAACTCATCTCTTGCTTCTTTCAACTAATGTGGGGCAAGATGAATTTCAATTGCCTAATAATTAATATCCTTTTCCAACTTGTAGACTTCCATCTTCAAAATCTTTCCTCAAAACTACAAAGCTTTCTTTTCTAGAGAACTAGTGCTATGATACCAATTGTTGGAAATACAATAGGGAGGGGAAAATCTAATATGGGGGGAGGGGTGAATCAATCCTTCAAAAATTTAACCATAAAATCATTCACCACACATCCATCTGACAATTTGCATGTAAACTAAAATAGCTAGCTAAACATATTCATCCATAGCATGAAAGCAAATAACATTCAACACATATATGACACAAGATATTTGGTTACCTATAAATCCTCCAATTATAAGGTAAAATGGGGTGGGTATGACACCCACAAATCTTCACTACTATAGTAATAAAGTGTGTCTAATGAAGGCTACAATGTTTGATCATAAACTATGATCTACCCTATAAAAGGTCTACACTTTTAAATACTTACAAGATTGTTAGATCTTACCTTGCTAAAAAATTTCAACACCCCATTAGAAGCTTTCTTGATTAAAGGACTTCAAACTTATAATGAAGTAAACACCCTATTACAGGATTCACAATATTCTATTAGGACTACTCTAGTAAGAGATTTAACAAATTCACCGACTAGAATGTCTTAGCAATGATCCTAGTGTTAAAACTTTGCTAGTTGATAATAGATCACCTCTTTATTGATGTGTATTTGATCCTCTCTAATTAGATGTATCAATTCTTTCCTCTAGCTCCTTTCCTCTACTCTCTGTGAATTGATTCTATAATGTATTTCAATTCACAACTCCTTAGACATCATGAATGCTTTTTTTGCGCATGAAACCCTCTCTCTTCTCGCATTCTACTCTTGCATATTTTAGGGTTTGTCATTCTTATGAAGACTTAGGTGACTTAGGGTTAGTTATGAATAAATGATTATGATTCACCCATTTTTCCACTTCAAACATCCCTTCAATTAATTCGTTGTATGTATTATATAGGGTTCTACAATATAGATTTGTCCTTATCATCTTAGAATCATGAAACAATACTTAAGTTGGCTCAAAAATTGTTTTCATAGAAGTTTGTGCCATTACAAACAACTATGTCCAAAACTATCTACTTGACGCTTGAAGTGTCTGATGCTCAACATCTACTCTATCTTCAATGCTATAACTTGGCCTTTGAATGACTCGATATCCATTAATCACTTGGCAGTAGAGTAACTCAATATATACTATCTTCTCAATACATGAGTGACTTGACACTTACTAGTTACTTGACACATCTTGTATATCTAACAACTTACACTTGACATACACTATCTGTTCAACATGAACTAAGAAATTGACTTAAATGTGTTGTCACTCATATGTCAAAAGCAATATAAGATTAACATACACCTCTACCTATTCTTCTCTTCTACTCAACAGGTTTTGGTTTATCTTCAACAATTTTTTTATCCTTCACCAAGCGTTCTTTCTTCTCTTTACCTTGGGAACTACCTTGATTCCTATCTTCAACTTATCTTCATACCTTAAATTATACTTATTATTATACTCAATGAAATCAATATTCATCATGCTAATCTCATCCTAAATATTTCATTTCAAACCATTCATATATGTAGCTACCTTTTCTTTGGAAATTTCTCTACACTGAGACTAAATAGTCAACTTGTAAAACTCCTTGGGATATATAATCCTTTATAGTCACATCATTATATTTTATATTTTTTTATCTCTTAAATAATTCAAGCTCATAATCAATGAGAATCAACTTGGCCTTCAATTTTGTAACCATCAATCTCCAACTAGTGATCTTCATTTAACTTTTATCTTATCTATCTCTTTTCAATAATTTCCACCCTAAAATAACATGTCCTTTTAGCTTAGTCTATGAAAACCTCACTCTAAGATCTCCAATATCCACTAACTAAAAGTAGTATTTTGGGGGCTACATTTTGGAAAGGGTGCGATGATTGGAAAAATGATGCTAGGAAATGCACTTTGCTTGAGATTGTACAACTTCTACCTCAATCCTTTCCATTTGGCCACTTTTCATACCACATTTACTATGGGATTAATTTTAGGCTATAATGGCTTCAACATTCTCTAGAATAGAATTTGAAACTATTACTAGGGCTATTACTATTGGCGAAAATGGTTCTTCCAAACAAAAACTAGTGTGAGTTCATTCCCAAAGTGTTTTATGAGTTTATTCCTCTCTTGATATTATTTTGAATGTTAAGGAATTTGATACTGCATGTGCATGGTTAGAGAAAAAAACCTTGATAGGTTACTTTTTGGGTCATACCATTTCTGAAATCATGCTACGGGAATGGGTTTCCTAGGTTTGGACACTAATGGGTGCCTACCTTAACGGTTTCCAAAGCCTTACCAAGGGATTTTTTTCTTTTTTGGTTTGGAAATCCTAGCCAAGCTGAGCATATGTTTGTTCTAGATTGTTGGTCTATCAAGTCATCTCTATTTTTCTTTCAAATATGGTCACATGACTTTGTCTTCTCTGATGACCAAAAACTCAATGTCCCCATTTGGTTCAAGTTCCATAGGCTTCTCATTCCATGTTGGTCCTTTTTGCAAGCTATTTCATAAACTATCAACAAGGCTATCTATATTTAACTTGGTAAGGTTTTTAATGCTTAGGCTCAACATAGGGTTTGTGTTGATGTTGACCTATTCAAGGACCTAAAGAGATTTATGAAAATTGAGATAGGTCATGCTACTTTAACCAAGAAGGCGCTTTACCTAAACCTCCCAAACACTTGCTATAGGTGTCTATCTACAAAGCCCAATATTACTGATTATCCCTTATTGAAACCCAATTGTTAGCCAACCCTAAAAGACAAACCAAATATAACTATCAATAAGGAGGATTGTACTACTATTTTCAAGAAGGGAAAATTCTTTGTTGTGGCAAAGCTGGGATATTTTCCTCAAGATAATGGCTTACCCAACTCAAGTCTAGTGCCACTAGCTTCATTAGTCCCTTTTCTCATGCTTCAATGTATTTCAAACCCTAGTGCTCAAAAGATGATGCACACTCATATCCTAAAGTTTTGCACCACTTGGGCTCAAGTATGGAAAGTGGTTTTGATGATTTATTCATAATCCCTTCATCATTCATGTATTCCAAAATGTTGAGATGATATTTTTGATAATGGGGAAAAGATACCGTGGGTCACCTCTCTTGGTGATCCCTTGTTGGTTTCCTTTGCATTTGTACATAACAACTTCTCCTCTCCTAGAGATGAGGAATACATGCAAATGATGTTACAACAAATTGTCTCTCATGGAATGTATGGGGGCTAGCATACCTCTCTATAAAATATTCTATTCATGATACTAGCCACTAGCTTGGGAAGTTGTTGGGTTTCTTCTCAACTCAGCTTTTTATGTTATTTGGTTAGATAGTGCCATGTTGTCTTCATAGCATGAAGCTTGTTGAGGTGGTGTAGTTACTTTTATCTCCCCTCATTTACTTTCTTCAATTATTTGACATGGTTCTAACCCCATGCAAATATTTTTTTGGTTCTTGCTATGTTTTCAAAATCATTTTTTTGGTATTGTTTATATTTATGCTCTTAATGATACAATGGAGCGCTCAAACCTATGGTTCTAGTTGGTGGATGATCTGTGACTTGCCACTTGAGTTTTTTGTGGGGACTTCAATATGGTTGAGCTAGATTCTAATAAGGAAAGACTATTTCCTTTTCAATGCACAATAGATGAAAGATATGCCTAGTTCTACATGCATAATAAGTTGGACCTTTTTTAGCCCAATGCTAACCATTGTTAATCCGGTGGGGTTTGGCATACTTGGTCTAATTTTCAAGTGGGCTTTGACAAGATATTTAAGAGACTAGACTAGGCCATGCCTATGGATCAGTCCTTTTCTTTTTCTCAAGAGTGTGAGTTACCCATCACCACTTTAGTAGATGTGACATTGTTAGATCATTTCATCATTTTTTGTATTATTTGGCACTCAACCTAGCCCCGTACTTGTAAAGCCCAATTTTATCTCAATACTTACTTGCTATAACATTTATCCACCATTTCCTAATTTATTTGTATATAAAACCTTGAGCCTAGGCCCCACACCTTACCTAGATGGATTCGTTGGTGGAATTATGTCATTAGTCATATTGTACAAGATTTCTTTGCATTTTTGGGCAATAGTTGGCGAAGTACGACAAATGATTTTATAAAGACACAACAAAAGCTCTTTGTAAGACCTCTAAATCTCTTTCCATGAATCTATTTGATACAAAATTATAGTTTTTTATTGACAATATCTATCATGAAAAGTAATTTGTAGATAGTTATGTTTCTCGGGGAGCTTAGATCAAAGCCTACCTTTATTGGTTGGAGGTTGTCGATCAAGATTCTAAAGAATTTTTTAATGTCCTATAGGCTTGAAACTCTATTGTAGGCATCAAGAATATTAGTTTGGACTAACACATTATTTCTAATCTTCCTAACATCCTCTAGGATTTTGTGCACCATTATGAAAAGTTTTTCACTATGCAGGGTCCTTTTGTTGTGCATGATTGAGCTCTCCAAGTCTATGTTGTTGTCACTTCTAATAGGATTTCTCCTCAAGAATATGCCTTTTGTGAGAAGAATCTTATGCTTGCTAATCTCAAAGAGGTTGTTCTCTCCATGGATGATGAAAAGGCTCCTAGGTGTGATGGCTTCTCTTGTGAATTTTAAAAGGTCATATGGGATGATATTGGCCTTGATCTACATAAAGTCTATCTTGAAGACTAACATTTTCATTCCTTAGGACATATTATTAATAAGAGAAATATTAATTCATAAATAAAGCTAGGGATTTGGAAGACATATGCAACTGGAAGCCCATCACTCTGTTCAATGTCTCTGACAAGATAAATTCTAAGGCCCTCTCCCTTAAAATCAACCATCTGCTATTACAAATTGTTCGCCCTTAACAAACTAGCTTCATTAAGTGTAGATATGATGTAGAAGCATCCTAGGTGTAAGGGAAATCTTTCATCAGCCAAAAATATTTGATTTTTAGTCTTTTCTATTTTAATAAGGACGAGTAGACACGGTGGTTACTATTTATTGTAACTTGTGATTTTTAGTAATTTTTTCATATGAGCTCAAAATATTATTATTTTCTACAAGAAGGTTCATTTTAGAGATATAAGCCTATCATAAAAATCTCATTGCTACAACTTAAGTATTAGAGAAGTTATTGTGGATTTTAAGTGGAAAAATTTGCTGAAAAATCTTCATGCTCACCATTAGAGCCCTTAGAGTGCCTAGATGAGGTCCTAAAACCTAATGAAAGGGTACTATCCTAGTTCCAAGCCTATAGATCAAGAGCTGATATTTGTGAAAAGTGGTAATAATAGCCAATCAGAGCAACAATTTGTGAGTTATGGCCTTTTAATGTTGGGTTACTTGAAATTTCTAAAATAATTGTCAAAGATGTATCTGGTTGACTATATATGTTTTTGTTAGGGTCTATTGGCCCTAGGTATTAAGTTTGAGAATCTAGAACCTTCGTAGGCAACATAAAACTGCATATTTAAGAAAGGCTTGAACATTGTATAGCATAGTTCTAGGTGATAGATCGTAGCTTGTCTTGCAAATTATTATACTAAAGGCACCCATGTGGGTTAGCATATTGTGCTTATGAATTTTGTAATTTTCCACTTGTGGTGCAAATAAGAAGTCCATATTTTGTTCTCACATTTTCTATTGTTTCTTTGTTTTTGTTATGAGTTTATCATATTAAGGGGAGCACCCTACATCAAGTGGTATCAAAGCTAGAGTTCTTGAGTGTGTGTAAAAATCACTAAATGTGAGGTAGTTCACACCAAGACCATGGTTTGGGCTGAGCATAGATAGATTATCGATTGTGAGGTAGTTTTCACTAGGGTTTTAGTAGAAGTGTGAAAAAATACCTCCACAAAGAGAGTGTAGTGGAAGAGCTGTAGGAGTTACACTTGAGGGTTCTAGAGCCCTCTAAAGACATATGCAAGAATTGGAAGAACAAATGCATAGAGGAATAAATATTTCTATAAGAGATGAAAGTGATGATGAGGATGAAGTGGAATAAAATGCCAGAGTAGAGGTAGTTATAAACTTAGAGGAAGAGAGGCTTTTTAGGGCTATCTACAAGATTATAAAAAGACCTAAGTTTGAAGTTCCCACATTTTTGAGAAATCTTAATCTAGAGGAGCCAATCAATTAGATCAATGAACTAGAGGATTAATTTGAATATGAAGATATTGAATATCCTAATAGGGTCAAGTTTGTGAAGGAAAAACTGAAGGGACATGCAAAGATCCAGTGATAGGAGGTTTAGTTGTGGTGAAATAGAAAGGGAAAGGACAAAAATCACTAGATGGGAGCAGATGGTAACTAAACTAAAGTGACAATTCATTCCTCTAAATTATGAGATTGATCTATTGAAGAAAATGCATGGGTTGCAGCATGCAGGAAAATCTATTCAAGAGTATACCAAAGAGTTCTACCAAGTTCTCATTAGAACCAACCATTCATAAGCTGATAAGGAGAAAGTCACCCATTATCTTAATGGGTTAAGGCCAAGCATTTAGGACAAGTTGAGTCTAGTTTGAATGAGTAGTATTGAGGAGGTATACTAATTTTCCCTAAGAGTTGAGGAGAAACTAACCAAGACATTTGACAATAAGAACAATGGAAGAGGTCATGGTGGAAGATCTACTAATGATCTTGTGGTGGTCATAATTATGATCAAAAGAAAAAGGATGAGGCTAGAAGTAGCAATCTGAACTAGAGGGGAAAGAATTCTAATCATTTCCATGATCAGAATAATAGAGATTAGAGAGGAAGAGGAAAAGGATGATCTAAAAGAGGAGGCTTCCATAGGAAATGTTATCATTATGAAGAAGAAGGGCATAGAGAATTTGAATGTACCCAGTACCAAGGAAGGACAAATCAAGTAATAGAAGGCTAGGCTAGAGTTTTACATGTTAACGAAGATGCTAGATCCTCACATTCTAAGGATGTTGAAAGAGGATAAGTCCTAGTTAACCGAAGAGTCATTTTGAGTGGTGACTAATCTAGTGTCAAAAATGATGGTCACCAAGTTGAAGCTAAAGAAGCAAAAACATCCATGTCCATACCATATTGCTTGGGTGAGGGATGACTGCAAGGTCATGGTCAATGAGTAGTGCTCAGTGAAGTTCAAGATTGGAAGCTACTAGAATGAGGTACTACATAATATCATACCTATGGACATATGTCACAAATTGTTGGGTAGGCCATGGCAATTTAATACACATGTTGTATATGATGGGTGACCAAATACCTACACTCTAACTAAGGATGGAGTGAAACATAAGTTGAAGTCATTGAAGGATAAAGAAGAAAAGGTATGTAGTACTGCCAAAATATATTTTGTTAATGGAAAAGAGTTTCTTAAAGGTGTGAAGCATGAGCATATGTGTTTTGCTATAATTCCTAAAGATAATAAAGAAGAAGTAGAGGAGGTACCTACTGATATTGTATTAGATAATATACCTGATGGATTTCCCCTAGTGAAAAAGATCAATCACCTAATGGATTTGGTTCTAGGAGCCAATTTTCAAAACAAGGTAGTGGACAAAATGACACTAACATAAAGTGACAAATTGAATAGACAAGTTCACAAGTTGTTACAGAAGGGGTTGATTCAAGAGAGTCTAAGTCAATGTGCTATACTAGCAATATTAGCACCAAAGAAGAATGGAGAATGGAAGATGTGCACATATTCTCATGCTATCAACAAGATCACAATAAAGTATAGATTTTTAGTGCCAAGGATGGATGATATTATGGACTATTTGAGTGGAGCTAATATTTCACAAAGATAGATTTGAAGAGTGGGTACCATTAGATTTGCATCAAAGAGGGTGATGAGTGGAAGATTGCTTTCAGGACAAGGGAAGGACTGTATGAGTAGTTACTCATGCCTTTTGGGCTAACCAATGCATTGAGCACTTTCATGAGGCTTATGAATGAGGTACTAAAGGAGTTTCTAGGAATGTTTGTTATTATTTACATAGATGATATATTGATCTTTAGTAAGACATTGGAGGAGCATTTGATTCATATTCACAAGGTGTTTGATAAGTTGAGGGAAGAAAAGTTGTTGATAAGCCTAAAGAAGTGTAGTTTTGTAAATAATGAGTTGGTGTACCTAGGAATTGTAGTCTTAGTAGAAGGGCTAAAAGTGGACTTAGAGAAAGTGAAGGCTATCCTCAAATGGCCTACTCTAAAGAGTGTGATAGAGCTAAGATATTTGCATGGACTAGCTACATTTTATAAAAGGTTCATAAGAGATTTTAGCAATATTTGTGGACCCTTGACTAAAACAATGAGAGGAGATAAGAAAGAGTTTAAGTGGACTATAGGAGTAGATAAGATTTTTATTCTATTGAAATGGAAAGTTACTGAGCAACCTATTTTAACACTTCCTAACTTTAACAAGGTGTTTCAAATAGACTATGATGCTAGTGGTACTGCAATAGGAGCTATTTTGAACCAAGAGGGTAGACCTATTGCTTATTTTAGTGAGAAGTTGAATGATACAAAAAGAAAATATTCTATTTATGATCAAGAATTTTATGCTATAGTTCAAGCATTGAAGAAGTGGAGACACTATCTTCTTCCTAAGAATTTTTTTTTATACTAATCATCAAGCTTTACAATATTTGAATAGTCAAGAAAAATTAAAACAAAGGCATTTAAAGTGGGTTGAGCTTTTGCAGAGTTATACATTTATTTTGAAACACAAAAGTGGGAAGTCTAACAAACTTGCAGATGCTCTTAGTAAAAGAAAACTTTTGCTGATAGAAATGTAGATAGAGGTTGTTTGGTTCAAGGAACTCATTACTTTGTATCCATATGATCCTAATTTTGATAAAGTGTGGAAGGCTTGTACAAAACATTTTACAATCAACAAGACAAAGTGGTTGGATTTTATTATCCAAGATAGTATGTTGTTCAAAGGAAACTAGTTTTACATTCTTAGAAGTTCAATGAGATAGAATCTCATCAAGGAGAAGCATAGTGGAGGATTGGATAGACATTTGGTAGAGATAAAACCATAGCTTTGGTTGCCAAAAATTATTACTGGCCATAGTTGTAGCAAGATGTGACAAAGTTTGTACATAGTTGAAAGTATGTTAGATTGCAAAAGGAGTAAAGTAGAATATAGAGTTGTATTAGCCATTACCTATACTAGAGAAACCATGGGAGGATGTAAGCATGTATTTTGTTCTTGGATTACTAAGGACACAGTGTGGGCATGATTCTATTTTTGTGGTCATTGACAAGTTTTCAAAGATGACACATTTTATTTCTTGCAAGAAGACTAGTAATGTTGTTCAAGTAGAAAAGTTGTTTTGTAGAGACATGGTGAGATTACATGGTTTTCTAAAGAGTATAGTTTCAGCTAGAGATACCAAATTTTTTGGGTATTTCTAGCATACATTGTGGAAGAAGTTGAAGACAAATTTGAATTTTAGTTCATCACATCAGCCACAGACTGATGAATAGACAAAAGCTATGAATCACAATTTTGAAAAGTTGTTCAGATGCTTGGTTAGAGATAAACTAAAAGTATGGGATATGAATTTATGATAGGAAGAATTTGCATATAATAATTCTATCAATAGGAGTAAAAGTAAATCATCATTTCATATTTTATATGGGAGTAGTCCTAGAAATGCTTCTAAATTGAGGTAGTTGGATAAAGGAGAGATAAGTAGCACTAAAGCAGAAGATTTTGCTGAACATTTGAAAAAACATCCATGAGGAGGTGAGGAAGCACATCATAAAGATGAATACACAATATAAGGATAAGGTAGATGTAAAAAGGAGATATTAATTTTAGAATGGATATGAAGTCATGGTTCATTTGAGAAAAGAGCATTTTCTAGTGAGTACATATAATAACCTGAAGATGAAGAAGTTTTCACCATGCAAGATAGTGTAAAGGCATGATTTTGGAAATGTGTATGAAGTGGAGTTTCCTACTAAATTTATTTCACCAATATTTAATATTTTATATTTCATAGAGTATTATGAAGGAGGTGATGGAGATGAAGTTGCAAAAGTGTAGTGGAGTATTCTAGTAGCTAGTTTAGCTACAAACGAGATTGAAGAGATACTGGATAGTTGTTTTAGAAAAAGTACCAAAAATAGAAATTATGAGGAATATTTGGTCAAATATAAAGGGAGGCCAATTGAGGATTCATCATGGCTAGAAAAGAAGGAGGTTAACCATCTTCATTTTCCTCTAATGTAGGAACATCCAAAGTGTTTGATGTAGGAGCATCCTGGGTGTAAGGACAATTTTACATCACTCAAAAATATTTTATTTCTAGTCTAATCTAATTTAATAAGGACTAGTACACATGGTGGTTACTATTTATGGGAACTTGCTATTTTTAGTAAGTTTTTCATATGAGCTCAGAATGTTCTCATTTTCTATAGGAAGTTTCATTTTAGAGATATAAGCCTACCATAAAATTCTCATTGCTCCAACTTAAGTATTAGAGAAGCTATTAATTTTGTTGAAAAATCTTTAGGCTCACCATTGGAGGTTTTATAGTTCACAGATGAGGTTTGAAAACTCGAAAAAAAAGTGCTAGAGTTGTTTGGATCCTATAGATCAGAAGCAAGCATTTCTGAAAAAGCGGTTATAATAGCTAATCAAAGTAATAGCTCATGAGTTATGGTTTTTTAAAGTTGGGCTACCTAAAATTTCTAAAATAATTGTCAAAGATGTATTTGGCAAACTCTATATATTTTTTTTGGGTTTGTTAGCCCTGGGTATTAAGTTTGAGCATCTAGAACCTTCCTGGGCAACATAAAACTACTTATTTAAGAAATGCCCGAACATTGTCAAGCATAGCATTGGGTGATAGTTCACAACTTGTCTTGAAAATTATTGTACTAAAGGAACCCATGTGGGTTAGCATATTGTACTTATGAATTCTTTAATTTAACATTTGTAGCACAAATAAGAATTCCATATTTTGTTCTTACATTTGATGTTGTTTCTTTTTTTCTGTTATGTTTTTATGGTATTAAGGGAGCACCCTACTTCAAGATATATTCTCGATAATATTATTATTTTTTGGAAGGTATGTAGTGGGCTCATTACTCCAAAAATAGGCCTTGTTTCTTAAGATTGGCTTTTCCTAAGCCTATACCTAGATTGAATGGCCTTATATTTTGGCGATGCTACAATCACTAGGGTTAAGTACTATCTTTATGTAGTTAGTTCAAATTCTTTTTGGGGATACTTCTACTAGTATTACCATCAATGGACAATAATTTAAAGCTTTTAAGATTTTTAAATCTATTTGTAAAGGTTTTCCTTTCATGCCTTCTCTTTATGTTCTTGTTGCTTAAGTGTGTGGCTATCTTCTTGTTGATGTCATTTCTCAAGATCTCATTCCTCACACCTCCCTTCCTAATTCCACTATGTCACTTGTGAATGACCATTTTATGGATGATTCTTTCCTTATCCTTCTTGAAGACAAGGAGCATATTGTACTTATGAATTCTTTAATTCTGCATTTGTGGCACAAATAAGAAGTCCATATTTTGTTCTCGCATTTGCTATTGTTTGTTTGATTCTGTTATGAGTTTATGCTATTAAGGGGAGCACCCTACATCAAGATATATTCTTGATAATATTTATTTTTTGGGAAGGTATTTAGTGGATTTGTTAGTCTAGAAACTAGGCCTTATTTCTTAAGATTGACTTTTCCTAAGCCTATGACTAGATTGAATGGCCTTATATTTTGGCCATGCTACAATCCCTAGGGTTTAGTACTATCTTTGTGGAATTAGTTAAAATTCTTTTTGGGGATACTTCTACTTGTATTACCATCAATGGAAAATCATTTGAAGCCTTTTAGTTTTTCAGATCTATTTATAAAGGTTGTCCTTTAATGCCTTCACTTTATGTTCTTTTTGTTTAAGGGTCTAGCTATCTTCTTGCCAATCTCATTTGTTGAGACCTCATTCTTGGCATCTCCCTCCCTAATTCCACTATGCAACTTGTGAATGACCATTTTGTGGATGATTATTTCCCCACCCTTCTTGAATAAAATGAAAATATTTCCAATTCTTTGCAATGCTTGGATAGTTTTTGTCTCACCTCAGGGTCCTCTATTCAATGACATAAGACCCTATACTATAGATAGTCTTTCTTTCTAGGGCCCCAATGGATTCAATTCTATAAATAAAAATGGGTGTAGCATGGATAATTTTTTCACTTTCTAGGAATCCCCTTTTCCTTCTAGGTCTCCCCTATGGTGTTGTGGAATGCGATCTTGGCCCAGATTGAGAAGAAATTGGAATATTGGATCACCAAACCTCTTTCCCCTATTGTTAAATTTTAGATATTTTCTAAGGTGTTGGATGCTACATATGTTTATTATTCCTTTTGATAGGTCCTGTGAAAATCCTCGCACCTCAAAATTGAATGCCTTTTGAGGAACTTCCTCTTGGCCTTTGATATGTTGCATTATGGCTTCAACAAAGTGGCTTGGGATTTCTATTCTTTAGACAAATACTCTAGTGGGATTGGACTAGTTTCTACTCAAAAGAAAGGTATTTCCCTTTGTGAAAAATGGGTCATTCAGGCTTTCACTGGCAGTAAGGCCTAGAAATTTTTGTTGTGTCACTACATTTCTTTAGGAACTCCTATTAACAAACCAATTGTGAAGGAGATTGGCTTTCAAAACCTTCTTGTGACCACTGAAGCAATACAAATTCAAGGTACCTTTGTTACTAAAATAATTTAGAAATCTTGGGAAGCCATTAGGCATTGCCTTCATTGTGTAGGAAATGGCTTTGGAGAGCTATCCATGTTGGTCTCAGAATGGTTTTGACATTTGAGTGTCAACATACTTAACCACTTTCTACATAGAAGCTGAGTACACTACACATGCTGAGCTATAGTATGTGCCAAGCTAGAATTCCAACAGGTAACGAGTGACTTTAGGTGCCAAGCATTATACAAGTGCTGAGTGATATATAGGTGCTACATCATAGTTAATGTTGAATGAGCTAGAACTATACATGTACCAAGCAAGACAGAATGTAATAGGTGTCAACCAAACTAGGATCAAACATGTGTTGAGCACCAATAATCTAGTATGTGCTGAGTAACAAAAAATCAACATATGAGTTTGTGCCTTCACAAAATTAGATGTAAACCATTTGTTGTGCTAACATAGAAGGATCTCAATGGATAATAAAGATAAGAATGAATCTTTTATATTTCCTATGCAATCAACATGCAACCAATCAAAAAGTTGGAGACAACATGCAACCAATAGGCTAAATCTAAGGATTTGAGCAAGAAATTTGAGTTCATGATTTCATTGCAAACCCTAAGTCTATGAAGTCTTTATAATAAGGTTTAGACCCCATAACTTTGAGCTGCCAAGGACTAGTAAAAAAAGGGAAAAAGGAAGTTGCCAAGCAAATAGCAAAATTGTAGAACAGGGCAAATAGTAGGGGTGTCAAAGACTTAGTGAATTGAGTGGCAGTTACTTATCTAGTTGATCAGAATAGAATAAAGGCAATGCTCAACAATAAGATCAAGTAAGCATCACATCAAAATGAATAGATCAAGTGCCTAAAATCAATAATTGAAGATTGTAAGAAAATCAAATCAAAAGATTTCTAATAGTTTCCAACAATTGTATTAGAAATTGGTAAATCCTATGTTGATAGGTTAGCTTAACAACTATTTTGTAGATCCTTTGAAGAGGTGACTAAATCCTTTAATAGGGTGACACTTCATGCAATTTTTTTAAAATCCTTTAACCAAGTCAATATTGACACAATGTAAAGCCTTTAGTAGGGCAGGTCTTTAATAGGGCAGACCATCAGAAGTGGTTAAACAATTATTGGTGCAGTGATTTTGTGGGTATCATCACCACCCTAGTTTTACCTTCTTATTCCTAGAGGGTTTCTGGGTTACCAAAATTTTTGTGTTATGTGTGTTGATGCATGTGTTTACTTTATGTTTATTTAATATGTTTGCATGTAGTTTACTTTCAGTTATTTGCTTTAAAGTATTTGAAAAGGTTAAAGTGTGGTACTTCTAATTCAGCCCCCCCTCTCAAAAGTACTTCTCCCATTTGAATATTCCAACAATCCAATGTGTGCCCCTTGGTAAAATTCATGGAGCTAGAACTTTATGATAATATATATGGGGAGTCAAGATATCCAATGATCTTATTTTCTAGAGTTATTATGATATTTCAATCATGGGAAGACCTATAGGTGTAGTTCTAGCTTAACCATCTAGATTGGTAGATAGTTCATCTTTTAGTTTTTGTAATTCCTCCCCATATGTTGCACAAGATTGGTATTTAATCAGATTTCTCATGGTGAAAGGATTGGAAGTGGTATATTGCCACTCCAATAAATAGTTATAAACCCAAGCTGGGTTATCACTCATGGGTTCCCCACCATCCTATGGTTGAGATCCTCAACCAACATTAGCATTTGCATTCCTCTCACAAAACTTGGAGTCTTAGATTTGTCATGTTTTGGAAATCTATTACAAAGACAAAGATAGCTCACTTTGTCTAGTGTATTCTCTTCCAAGGGCTACCTTTTGGCCCTTGACTCCAACATTTGGGTGTATCAAACCCTAGATATATTTTTTGTGGACAACTAGAAGGCTTCCTACATATTTTTTGGTTCTATAGGAAGGCCCAAAATTACTTGCACTCAATCTATGATATCTTCAAACCTTTTCACCTAGAGGGCTTTTCTTAGCATATGGCTATTCTGTGAGATTCAACTAGACTCCCTTTTAAATATTTTGAGATTTATCATGCTTTTAGAATGGATATTTTTTTTATTATCTACACATGTCATAATGTTGTTTTATTCTCTCACATCTTTCTTGATATAAATTTTTCTATGTATGCTAAAGTGTGTATAAATTTAGTAATGCCATGATGTAGATTCAAGTACAAAAATACAAGGTGGCACTAGAGATGACCCACTTGCAAGAGATTTTGGTTCACTTGGTTAACGCCCCTTGTATGGTTTTCAAGGTACCACTACACACTTTATCCAGTGATTATACACCTCCTTGTAGTTACCAAAGAGGTCATAGCTTGTTATCTTGCTTCTTATATACTCCCAAGTTGTAGCCTTCATGCCACTCTCCTAGTGGTGGTTTTGGTTGTCATTGCTGCTCATCTTCACCTGCATGGAGGTTACATTCAAGCTTTTCTACAATGGCTCCTCATGCTACCCCTAATATAAAATATCTCTATCTACAGAGACCCTAAGTGAGAATTTTGTCTATTGAATCTGGCTATCTCTCCTCCCAAGAAAGAGGGAGAAAAAGATAAAGATGATGTTGCCACTAGTGCTGATAGATGGACTCCCCTTGATCCATCCACTAACCCTACTTATTTCTAGGGTCTTAATGACAAATATCCTCCCTAAGTTAGTACTACTCTTATGGCCTAAGGGCTCTACTCTTTTTTTTTTTTTGTTATTCCATCTTCAACCTTTGACTTTTTATGTCTTTTGGTGAATAGTTGATATATCCAACCACATGCCATTTGAACTTGCAAGGTGATCTCATATCCCATGACCCTTTTTTTTTAATATATCACTTTAATATTTAATTAATAGAGAATGGATTATTCATCAAAAAAAGTAGTATTCCAACCCACAAATCCAATTAGCTAGATCCTTAAGATTCAAACTACTTGAGAAATTATAAACATCTATCTTATGCTTTAATTTTAATGAAGCTCCAAATCTATCTAAATGACTAGTTTCATAAAATTCATAGTCTTCAAATACTTCTTCATAACCAACTTTAGTGCCTATATTCATTGGTACACCATCTCTAATGATCTCAATCAAAATATCATTCTTCACTAGTTTCATCTCGATTCTTAAATATGATTCAACCTTCTCTAAAATATTAGTCTTTATGGCATCATAGAGATCTAAATTCACCCTAGGGTCCAATATTTTTAGAGGCATTTCTAGGATCTTCAAAATCCCAAAGCAAAAAATTATTGGCAATGGGCTAACGCCCCTTATAGGATTCACAAAATGGCTTAACCACCTTGTGTGGTTCTATAAGACTATTGCTTTTATTGGACATTGATAGGTCAACCTTTTGGTGCAATGAAAACCCTATCCTTTCTACCAATTGGTATTAGAGCTTGGTCAAATTTTTGAATCTCATAGGCCATGGTGAGTGATGCTAGGATGGGGATTGTTGGAAATGGGCTAGAATCCCACATAGAATGAATGACATGGCTTAACCTCCTCTTGTGTTTCTATACAACAATTGGTGTATGAGACATTGATAAGTCAATATTTTGGTGCAATGAAAACCTTGTCCTTTCTAAAAAAATAAATAAATAAATCTAACTCTAATACTAATTAATGTACTGCAAGGCAAGGGGAGTGTCCAAAGGAGATGATCTAGCCTCTAGATAATAGCTACACATCAAAATATAAATAATAAAAAAGAACATACAGATCAATTGCAATATATATTCTCATAATAAAATTATAATACTTATATCCATCATGCTTAGCTATAAAGTCCTCTAGGTTATGACCAAATACATAAGTAATTAACAACAATTTTACAAGACATCAAATGATCCAACTTTAGCTAACCCAAATCCACAATATAGTGGAAATTCTAAGAAGAATATAAATGTGGGTGGGCAAGCTGCCAAGAAACCTTCTAATTTCCCAAGTCCACACTTAGCTACTTGCTCCACTAAAATCACTCCAATCCATTATTGCATCTTCTATAGGTTGAGTTCAATGACTCTAAAAGTTACAAGTCCCTCTAATTGTACTAAAACAAGTCATAGGTTGGCCTAACAAGTTATATTAAATAATTAATCATATCAAAAAAACATAGCATTATGCATATCCCTAGCCATAGGACCACATGCAATGTAATGATCTAGAAATCTACAAGTGTGCATTCTAAAGTGCATGGAATGAAGATCATAAAAAAGTCACCAAGTCTCTCAAGGAAATAGGAACATGTTACTGAGAGTCACCAAAATGACTTTAACTCTAATATAACTACTCAAACCATTATGTGAACATATAAAAAGGTCCACCAATATGCCTCAAACATAACCCTAACTGTGTAAACATAGGATCAACAAAATCTAAGCTTGATGCTCCTTTGAGATTTCCCACTACCCTAGGATGCTTCTGCATTAAGCATCCTAGGTCCAAAGAGAAGATATTCTTAATATCTAGAAGAACATCTTCCAAGATTCAACACATAAACCTCAAACTTGTTCTACACCTACACTTCCTCCATGTTATCAACTTGTACACTCTTTCCTTTCTTTCATTTCTTCAAATCTTCTCCTATAATAAATAGCTTATTAATTTTCTTATTCACATACTTATTCAATGTAGCATAGGTATCTTTCCCACGCTCATGTTTAACCCTTTAGGAATCCTTCAACTCAACTTGGCTACAAAAATATAGGTTCCTCCAACCAAGTTCTAAATTTTTCAAAGGAACTATGGAAACTTGCTATCACCCTTCTCAACTATAAACACATGTTTGACACAATCATGCACTACCCTACAATCATATTCTCAAGGTCTACGGAGAAATATGTGCAACTACCAATGACCAAAATATCACATAATTCCTAATCAACATATTTTCCACTCTTAAAATTAACAAGATATTATTCTCTCACTTCCAAAGCATGTTCATCTTGCAACCAACTAGTCTAGTAAGGAAAAGGATATCTCACTCTTTTTAAACCAATTTTTTGAACGATATCCTTAACAACTAGGTTTTTAAGACTATCATTGTCCACAATTGCATTCTATCATTTACCTCCAAACTCATAACAAGTCTTTAAAAAATTTATTCTTTGACAAAGTTCCAACACCTTCTTTCCCAACAATACTCAATGAGTTAGTAGGTTGTCTTCCAACTTAGTCTCATCCATTAAGTCCACATTCTTATTTACCACAATAGTTTGTCTATGACCAACCTTCCTCTCACCATTTGTGCATTCAAAAGATCTATTTCCTTCTTCATTACATCTAAAATAATTACCCTTAAACATACCTATTCCTATTCTTCTCTTGTACTCATTAGGTTTTGGTTCATATTCAACAATTTGTTTATCCTTCACAAAGTTTTATTTCTTCTCTTTACCTTTGGAACTACCTTGATGTGTTATCTTCAAATTTATCTTCTATCCTTAGAAAATACCTATAATTATCCTCTAGTGAATCAATCTTCATCATACTCATCTAATCCTAAATATTTAATCTCAAACCATTCATATATCTAGCCACCATTTCTTTGTAAATTTTAGTCTATTTTTTTTAAAATATAATCCTTCATAGTCACATCATTATGTTTCATATTTTGTAATCTCTTAAATAAAAAAAGTTTAGAATTAGAGGGAATGAACTTAGCCTTTAATTTTGTCACCATCAATCTCCACCTAGTAATCTTCATTTAACCTTCATCTTTTGTATCTTTTTTCAATTATTTCCACCCTACAATAGCATGTCCTTTTAGCTTGGTCTATTCCAAACTCACTCTAAGAGGATCTACAATATCTACTCAGTTAAAGTAGTATTCCAATCCACCATTCCAATTAATTAAATCCCTAAGATTCAAAGTACTTGAGAAATTAGAAACATCTTGATCTTATTCTTCAACTTTAACTAAGCTCTAGATCTATCTAATTTACTAATTCTTCCTTCCGTAGGTCTCTCCATCTAATCAGCTCTATCTTATCATCAGAAACATCTTCTTAACCATCTTTAGGAGCTACATTGCTTACACCAACTCTAATGATCTCATTCACCATATCATTCTTCATTAGTTCCATCTCAGTTCTAAATCATGATTTAACCTTCTCTAAAATTTTAGTCTCCACAACATCATAGAGATCTACAATGTCACTAGGGTCCAATATTTTTAAATGGATCCTCCAAGGTCTTTAAAAACATAAAGCAAAAAATCCACAAGATCAACCTAGCTCTAATACCACTTGATGTAGTGCAAGGCATGGTGAGTCAAGAATGTTTTTATGGTTGAGAAAGGTGGAAGGAAGAATTCCCTGATTCCTTTGCAAAATTAAGAACTCAATAGGAACCTAAGCATTGGTAGCCAAGTTGAGTTGAAGTATTTTGAAAGGGGTGGAGATTGGTGTGGAAAAAAAACCTATTGTATGCCAAAGATAGGTGTAAAGATGATAGTTTTAGAAAACAAGTTGTAGAAGAAGAGGGTGGTAGGAAAAATTCCCTGACTCCTTTGTAGAATGAAGAGATCAATAGTAACCTTAGTTTTAGTAGCTGAGTTGAGTTGAAGTATTTTCAAAGGGTTAGAGATTAGTGTGGAAAGAAAACCTATTGTACACCAAAGATATATGTGAAGATGACAGTTGCAAAAAAGAAGTTGTAGAAGAAAATAAAGGAAAGAGTGTACAAGTTGATTTTGTGGAGGACATGTATGTGAATAATTACTATGGGGTTTATGTGTTGAATCCTGAAAGATGTCCTTCTAGCTACTAAGAACATGTATTCTTCTCAACGAGGGGGTTTGATGTAGGAGCATCTTATGGAAGTCAAAAATCTTGTATGAAGGGGATTTATGATTGGATTCATGGAGTTCTAATTATTTTATTTGAGTATTATTTCAAGTCATAATGGCAAACCTTTCCTTAGGTGTACATGGGGATTGGATGGATCATTAGGGTCATTTTACCTTGCAACTAGAGTTGTATTTTAGTGTTTTCATAGGATACTTGTAGGTTGTGTAACTAATTATACTTAATGAATGAGAGGTTTCTTATTTTAGGTATTGAAGAGGGCCCAGGGTAATACTTTTCATTAAAGGTGCAAGTTCTAATGCATCTTGAGTTTAGAGATATGGTCATTATCCTTGGGCATAAATTTTCTATTAGTATACATTTTAGATTTCTACATGTCACTTTCAAGATGTGTAGAATATTATCCTCAATGGGTCTTAAAGAGAACCTAAAATTATATCTTGAGTTAAGAGCACAAGTCTCAATTCATTTGTAGTTGAGAGATATCATGATTTTCCTCAAGTATCGATTTCCTGCCAATTTTCATGAAACATGTGGATTTTTCTATCTTGCATGGTTTTGTATGATGAAATGGGATCTTTTTAAGTTAGGGACATTTAATAGGGTCATGTGTGGACATATATATAACTTTTTATTAGGATTTGTTCATTTTTTCTCTAGTTTTGATTTACTCTTGAAATGTGAACCTATATAATGTAATTAAATACTTGACTAGCCAACTTGTGGCTTAGGTGGCCATATAAGGAGCTTGTGTTGATGTAAAAATCATTAGAGTGGATTATCAGAGGATAATTATTGTGGATCATGATGACTAGAAGGCAAAAGGTAAGAAATCTTGTTACATGGCTAAGGTTTCTAATAGTAGTGAAGAAGAAGAAATGGTTTACATTGTTGGTAAGGATGAATTAGATGATGAGAATGACAAGATGGCCCTCATCTCTCCTGTTAGTAAGAATGATACATGGATTATTGATAGTTTTTGTTCTAACCATATGACTAGTTATAAATCTAAATTTGAGCATTTGGAACACTATGATGGTGGGAGTGTAAGATTTGGAAATGATGAACCTTGTTATATGAAGGTTGTATTTCACTAACCAATGATCTTATATATGACAATGATTATTGGATTGAAGTAATGAAGCATAATATTCTTAGTGTGGCACAATTGAATAACATTGGATACAAGGTAGAATTGATGAATAGAAAAGCCAAGCTTTTGGATGGAAATGGAAATCTCTAGTTGGGACTGGTAGTCAAATAAGAGGTAATCTATTCTACCTAGATCGAATCATAAATTCATGTTTCATAGATCAAGTAGAAAAAAAAATGGTTATGGAATAAAGGGTTTTGTCATGTGAATTTTGATAACTTGGTCAACATAAGAAAGAATAAAGGGGTTAGAGGTATTCCAAGCCTAAAGAAATGTGATATGGCCATGTGGAAGAATTGTCAAACTAGAAAGATGCAAAAGAAAAGTTTTAAAAGAAAGAACTTTCATTCTAAAGAAGCCTTTGAGTTGGTTCATATAGACATTTGTAGACCTATTGGTATACAAATATAAATTGGAGATAAATACTTTTTTTTTTTATTGATGATTATTCTAGGATGATGATAGGTATTTAAAAGACACATCAAAACATTTTTATAAGTTCAAATGTTATCTAGCTAAAATTGAGAAAGAAACAAGTAAGAAACCAAAATATTTAAGATTAGATAGAGGAGGTGAATTCATCTCAAATGAAAGCAATAAATTTTGCAATAAAAGAGGAATCAAAAGATAGTTATCTACAATTAGTATACCTTAGTAGAATGTCATTACTAAGAGAAGGAATATATCAATCATGGATTGTTCAAGGACACTGATGATAGAGAAAAATGTTGATATCAAATACTACAAGGAAGCAATCAACACTACAATTCATACCTCAACCTTGGTTCGGTTGAAGATGGACTCAAATCATTTGAACACCTTTTGAATTATGGTATGGCTATAAACCTAATGTTTGTTATTTCAAAGTATTTGGAAGCAAATTTTATATTCTAAAGGAGTCAAGAAAAGGAAAATTTGATGTGAAAAGTGATGAAGGAAGATTCTTGGGATAGTCCAATAAGAGAAAAGTATACTAATTTTTTAATCTATCTACTCAAAAAGTTATAGAAAGTGCACATATAAAGATTTATGAGTTTGTAGAAGAGTTTGAAGAAAAAAGTAGGAAATAACCTAAAAACTACAAAAAAAAATTTTACTATGAGCTCAATACTTTACCTAAATTTCAAGAAAATGATAATCAATAGTTTTTACCACTCAAGTCCTTGAAATTTCCAATTCAACCCAACTTGCAGCTAGTGAAACCTAAGCCATAGTTTGAAGGATTTGAGTTACAATCAGAAGGACCTAAGTTTCAACAAGTAAAAATTGAGACATTTGATGGACTCGAGGCAGACATAGTGGGACTAAGCATGATATAGAAGATCATGGTGAACCTAGTGAATTTAGAAAGAAGGAGCCCAAACTTGTTGGATGTGTCAGAAGGCATCATGTACCCAAACAAATAATTAGAGATTAGTTCAATGGTACAATGCTAAGAAAAAAATTAAAGGTACATGTATTCTTACTGAGTTTGAACTTAAAACTATCAAAGATGGATTAGAAAATGAAAATTGGATTAAGGCAATGTATGAAGAGATTGATCATATTGAAAGGAACAAAACTTGGACTCTTGTTCCTAGAACGAAGGACAAGAATGTAATTGGCACAAAATGGGTATTTGTAAGTAAGTCAAATGAGAATAGAGAAGTTTTCGAAAATAAGGCAAGGTTAGTTTGCAAGGGTTATGTTCAAGAAGAAGGTATTGATTATGGAGAGAAATTTTCTCATGATGCTATACTAGAAGGTATTAGAACACTCCTTACATATGCAACACACAAAGGATTCAAAGTCTATCAAATGGATGTGAAATAAACATTCTTGAATGTAATCTTGGGAGAGAAATTCTACATTGAGCAACCAAAAAGTTTCATTGATCCTTTCAAAAAGGGACATGGTTTGTAGACTAAAAAAATCTTTGTATGCTCATGAACAAGCCTTAGAGCATGGTATTAAAGGTTATATAATTATCTCATAAAGATTAATTTTGAAAAAACTAATGACAACAACACTCTATATTTCAAAGAAGGACTTGATAAGAAGATTGTGTTGGAAGAAATATTTGTGGATGATACATTATTTACTAGAAATGATGATTTGTGCAAATCTTTTTCTATGGAAATCAGTAAGGAATTTTAAATGTCAATCTTTGGAGAGATCAATTTTTTGTTGTCTTACAAATTCATTAGATGAAGGATGGTATCTATATTACTCAATCAAAATACATCAAGAAGATACTAACAAAATTTAGAATGGAGGATTTTAGATTAGTTGGAACACCTTTGTCTACTGGACATAAGCTTTCCAAAAAGGATGATCCAAAGAGGTAAATCAAACTACATACAAATCAATGATTGGGAAACTTCAATATGTAGTGCACACATGATCTGATATAGGATTAATAGTTGGTATGGTGGCTAGCTTCTTTGCTAATCCTAAAGAAAATCATATGATGGCAATCAAAAGAGTCATGAGGTATCTAAAAGGTATTGAAGAATATGGTTTATGGTATAAGAAAGGAGGAAACTTTGAATTAACGACATTCATTAATGTAGATTGGGTAGGAAGTGTTGATGATAGAAAGAGAACTAAAGGTGGAGCACTTTTTCTTGCAAAAAGGCTAGTATCTTGGACAAGAAAGAAGTAGAACTATATCTCTTAGGCTAGAGAAAAGGCAGAATATGTTGCTACATCAATCGATTATTCCAACATTGTGTGGTTCAAGAAACTTTTGTCAGGTATGAAGGAGGAGATCAATGACCCTGTTGTTATCTTCTATGATATTACCAATCCAATCAACATATCCAAGAATCCAGTGATGCATACCAAGACCAAGGACATTGTAATAAAATATCATTTCTTGAGAGAATTGGTGCAAGACAAGGAATTGAGATTGGAATATATGAATACAAAAGAACATATTGCAAACATGTTGGTCAAGCCATTTCCTAAGGATGCATTTTTGTATCTGAGAGGTAAGCTAGGATTTATTCCATTATTTAAAGCTCACTATAATATTTAGTGATGCATCAACCAAGCATGTTGAAGATTAGACAAGTTGATGTAGTATTGTCAGAGAAAATTGCATATGAATATGTACATCAGGTACATGGAAACTACATTGATTGTTATCTTTGGCATAAGATGTCAAAGAGGGAGAAGTTTTTTGTCATATATCAGAGAATTTTTTTTAAATGTATAAGATTCCAAAGAGGGAGAGTTTTTCATATTAGAAATTTTGAGTTGATATGAAAGAGGGAGAGTTTTCTATTATAGTCATTGCAATCAGAGATTGCTGATAGAGGGAGTTCACATTGATAGAGGAAGTTATCATGGATTAGCATTAGAATTAAATAAAGGCTATTATTCTTTCTTCTATTTTTCTCTAAAATTTCTATGTATAATGACATGTTGTGTTGTCATCAATGTCAAAGAGGGAGATTGTTAGATATGATCATTCAATTGCATGTTGTCTTTGATGTTATACAAATATCAAGTATATATCAAGAAATCAAAGTATGTAGATCTCACTTAGGAGTCAAAGGAAGTTCCAATGTATGATGAGTACTTAAATGTTAACCAAGTTAAGAGCTAGTGTTAATTGAGCTCACTCAATTACCAAATGGAGTTTATAGGAAGACAATATCTACCAAGCTCATTCAGTTACCAAAGAAAAGTTGGCATGGAACAAGTGTTAACCAAGCTAACTTAGTTACCAAAGGAAGTCTAAAGGAAAGTCATTTTTGAGTTAGTGTTGACTGAATTTGGTCATCTAAAAAATGATTTTCTTGTATTAGTTTTGTTGGTTAGTTCTAGCCAACTCATGGGATGAATTTCCTTTGCTTGAAATTGCAGCCAAGCCAAATTGACAAGGTAAAACATATAAATATAAGGTCAAGTTGAGGATTGAATTGTAGAAAAAGCATGGGATTGAAAATATAAATCAAGGAAGTGAATTAGGAGTTGATCAAGTTGAAAATAACATTCTAATCAAGAAGGATCAATGATTCAAGCCAGAATAGAAATATGAAATCGACAAATTTCATTTTGTGGTGGTTGATTAGGGATGTAGTTTTCATACTCCATAAATTTTTTGGGCCCTATTTTATTAGGATGTTGGGCCAACATGTAATTATTAATTATAACCCTAAAGTATTTTAATACTTGTATAAAGAGCTTAGGGTTAGGGTTATTTTATAAGGTGATGCAAAAATTGGTTCTTGTGGTGTTATTGAGTTGTAAGGGATAATAGATTGTAATCAGGTTGTAATCATTGGATCATAATAATATTGGACTTGTGCTTTGGTGGACGTAGCCCAAGATTTGGGTGAACCATGTTAAATTTTGGTGTCTTGTGTTATTTTCTATCTGATTTATTATTTTCTAATATGGTTTATATTTGTATGTAATTGATATTTATGTCTGAGGTTCAATGCTAATAGAAAATACAATAGCATCAAAAATAAAGCCATATCATTGTTACTCTCTAATAATTGTAGGATTAGATAAAATCTCCTAATAGAGTTAACTTAATAACTATTTGTCAAATCCTCTAAGAAGGTGCATTTCTAGATTAAAGTGTCTATAGACCTCTAACAAGGCAACTCATAATAGGGTGAACTAAATCCTTTAATAGGGTTACACCTACCAGTGTGTTTTGTAACCTTTAATAGGGTTGATTATTAGCAGGGATCACTTTAGAAGAGTGAAAAATAGTAACTAGTTACAATTGGTGTTTTTTCCCAAATTGGGTTTCCACGTTAAATCTTGGTGCCTCTTGTGTTCATGTTATTTTATTTATTATTCTCCAACTAAGTTAATTAAGTTTAATCATACTTAATACCATAATATCTTCTTGTTTAATTTTAACAAAGTAACAATGCATATATTCAATATTAACTAAGTGTTTACTAAGTGAAAATTATTGTTAGTGTAAACCTAGTTACTGTGTTAACCAAGTGTTTCAGTGCTAACTAAGTTATAGTAGTATTTCAGTTTCAATAGAGTTTGGTTTTGTCTTAAGGAATTGGGATTTTTTTTTTGGTAACTAATCTACTCCTCCCCTCTCAGCTACTCTTACATTTCCAACAAGTTCCTACTATCAAGGAAGAAGAAAATAGAGAGAAGAAAGTTAAGGAAGAGGTATATAATATAAGAAAGTGTAGTAGAGTGAAGAGAGAAAAATTATAGGTTATTTTAGGACACCAAGTGAGAGATGAGAGTGTATAAATCACCAAGTAAGCATGAACATCAGTGCATCTTCAAGGAAATGGAACACATATCTATAATTTAAGACAATGCCACTCTTAGAGGTCAAACACTTAGAATGCTTTCTTATAATTATATCTATTTATAAGATACTAACAAGGTTAGATTTGTTGGTCTGACTTTTTCTACAGTAAAAAATTTTTCAGTTAAACCATAGAAAAGTCAGATGTTCTATGTCTAAGTGAAGTATAAGGTTTTGGATAAACCATTTATAAGAAATATTCGCCATATAAGCCCTATATTCATCCCTATTCATAAATGGTCGGGCGCAAAATTTTCAAATTTCAAAAGGAGTGAATATGCTTTCGTATTCCTTTTCCTTTCTCTCGGGTTACCTTTCTCCCTATTTGTCCCAACCGTCAGATCCGATTAGATCTACCGCTGGCGTTACCTCGCTATTGAGAGTTGCATGCTCATTAAGTATAGCGAGATAGCGAGTGTTGAGTTTTTAAGCGGTGGGACCATGAAGTGAAGGTGCGGCGATCAGAGATTTTCTTTAAATGTTTTATTGTGCAGGTACACTTTGCAATTTGCCATAAAAAAGGGAAGGAGAAGGACCCACTAGAATATCTGACATCAGAGCCAGAATGTTGATTTTTTCGAAAGTTCCACCACCTCGCTATCGGAAAATTCAGGCACTTCACCGTTAGCGAAGTAGCGAGGCCAAGTGAAAATCTAAAAATGATGACATTGCATCTTGCTTGTATCATAATTACACCAGGTGGCATGACCAGTCATAAATACCATTGTCAGAATCAGTTTTAATTAACAGAAGTAATTACTGGGTACCCCTTGCATTTTCCGGCACAGAATCCTTTTAAGTGCCGAAGCTCGCTACCTCGCTATCGTAAAATTGAGGTGCTTCACCGTTAGCGAGTTAGCGAGGCCCCGTAAAATGGCAAAAGATCAGCAAGATCTTTGATGACGTGTAATGACAGATGACTGTGATAAATTTTGACATGTGCCAGCTATGCAGAGATCCGATTCTCATTAATACCTACCTGACCAAATGTACAAGAAATCTGGAACGTCAGCTTGAAGTGGATCAACGGAGCTCGCTACCTCGCTATGAAGAGTTGCAAGGAAGATAATTACAGCAACATAGCGAGATGGGCCCGCCGCCTTCTTTCTTAAGAAGTCCTGTAGCGTATCTTTCGATCATTTCTTGATCCAATCAACGGTTGTCGCCGCCTTGTCATGGCAAGGTGCTTGTTCTTTATGCATAACGAAGTAGCGACATGCTGACACGTGTTCTCCGTCGTCAGTGGGTCTAAATGTAAGCGCCATCAAAAGAAAGAATTATGTACGTGGCAAGCTCTCATTGGGTAAAATAACTGACATGGCAAATATAACTCCTAGTTGTTCTCTTTGTACCGCATGATCGTAGGATCTTTGAAGATCAACGGCGTAGTTTTAAATAAAAAATATAGTGCCACTCTCTGTATTAATTAGACAAGAAAGCTTCATCTGTGAGGAAAAACAGAGTATAATATAGAGCGATTGCATCAGTTTCATTTCACGCGAGAAAAGATTTGAAGCCATTCTTGTGCAGAAGCTATTACTGAAAGAAAAGTGTGCCAAGGTTGATAAAAAATTATCAATTTATTTGTTCGCTGAAATTTTGCAGGAATACAAAGGAGAATTGAGACAGAATTCAAGTAAGTAAAACTGCCATCATCTTTGTGAGCTTCTAAGTTTTAAAAAGGATAGCCCAAGATGCCTCCTAAGAAGGGATTTACAGGTGCAGTAAACTACCTGGATAGAAATGTGCATGATGATTTGCTTGAGTTACTTCCTGAGTCCACTGTAGAAACGGTGCAAGTTAAGAGGTTAACCTCACTCAACCCTAGGCTTAGGGTAGCTGATGGATTGTATGATAAGGGTAATTGGGTCCGGGATGCTCAAACTTCTCAAACTGGTTTGAGTTTATTCAAAAAATGGTTTGCAGAAAGGAAGTTATATGCCCCTCATGCCAATATATGGAATTTTGATCTTGGGAAGCTTGTTGTCCCCAGCGTGTTTATGGATTTTGACCTGCTTGAAGCTATAGCAAAAAACTATGACCAAGCTACTAAGGTAGTGAGAAGAATAGATGGTGAGGCTTTAGTTACCATCAGTCCCGAGGAGATTAGGAAGGTTTTCAATCTGGGACCCCTCACCATGTATCATGTGCCCATTAATCTGATAGATTTAGAAAAAGAATATATATCCAAGAGGGATGTAGTTAGACAGGGTGCACTGAAAGCCCACATAGGCCGGATTGGAGGCCTCCCAACCATAACATCATCTTCTAAAGAGCCCTTCAAGAAATCATGTTTTAATGCCAGGGCAGTGGAGATATATAGGACCCTGTGCAGAGTCTTCAGAGAGGGCGAAGAAGACTTTATTCCGGTGAGCTTCATGTAGATGATCACCCAAATCTCTTCTTTTGGTGTGGAAATAATTTTTGATTTTGCATCTTACTTGGCAAATGAGATTCATCATGGATTGGTGGGGATTGCACAGGGCAAGGTGGAAAAGGTTTGGGGTCAGTATTCCTTACTGATGCATATGTTTCTTTTTAAAGGGGCCACTTATTTTGGTAAAGAAATGGTTTTAAATAGAGAACAAGAAGGGGAAGCACTACCAGTCCAATTATGGAGTGCAGAAATGACCTGGGAAGCAGAAAATGCTAGCTTCGTTAGATTTGATAGGCACTTTGCCTCCAAACTAAGGTGCCTCATATTGAGTGACAATCCCAGAATCCCTAAGGCATTAATGCACCTTGTCAGGCCTATGGACAAAACCCATAATCTAAAAGTTTCACATAATTGGGGAGATATTATCCCATATTCAGTCTCAACGGTCATCAGGGTCTATGGATTCAAAGGAACACCTCATGTGTTACCCTATCAGGTACCTTTAAAGGTAGGGATAGCTGAATTTTTGTGGCAGTTGGGAGGAGTGGAGGAGGCCTTTTTGCACAAAAGGGGGACAGGATCAATTTTTCCTACTTGTATTATAGCCCACCAGTTTGTGATAACTAAAGAAGGGTGGGTCTTTCTCCATAAATTTTTGGATCAATATAAAATGGCAGTGTCTCACTCTCGTTTTTGTGATACTGAAGGTTTCTTTAACTCTGCCCTTAGATTAAGAATCAAGCTTCGTCCAGTTCAGCATGAATTCTATTTTCTTGAAGATATAATAAGAAATGAATACTCTCTCCATGAGCAAGAAATAAAGAAAGAAAAATGGAGAGTCTATTCAAAAGTTTTGGAATTCATTAATTGTTTTGATAAAAATTTCAGTCCTCTTAGTAATGCTGCAAACAATGCAGATAAAATACATAAGCTCATGAGTACTTTCTCTGAGATAATGGAAGTAATGAATGAGAAAAAATAGCATTTTATTAATTCTTTTCCGGATAAAGCCAGAGAAATTATGAGAAAATTGGGTTTCACCCCCAACATTGGAATAGGTCCACTGGTGGTACGGAAGAAAATAGGATATACTATTGTCCGACAGCAGGTGCCCGTTGTGCATAAAGAAAAACAGATAGTTGGATCCACCAGCACTGTCCTAGAAGAGAGACCCCCTGAACCTTCCCCCAAAAGAAGGAGAATAATAAGGGAGGAAGAATCCCCTGATGAAAGTGGCTCACCTTCTCAAACCCCAATAAGAATTGAGGAAGAACAGCTCACCAATGAGCAATTCGAACAAATGGGGTCACAAGGAGAAATTTTTGTTACACAAGCAGAGATTGATGAAGGGAACCGACAGGAACCCCCTGTACCAAGTTTTGAATTAACTACAGTAGATTTCAGAGGAAGGGAATTGGACCCTATTTTGGAACAAGCCAGTCAGCATTTTTTGTCTGATAACAATTTTGTAAGATCTAGGGCTTTCCATCAGTTTGCGTGGAGAGTAAACATGCACATTTTTGAGCAAAGGTGCAATAATATGAGAGCAGAACATCCAGAAATGGATGAGACCTCCATTCAAAATATAATAAAGGAACAAATGGTGCAAGGGTTCCAAAATATAACCCCTGATGAGGGAAGACAGATGGTAAAAAATGCTAATGTTTTATTATTGCCCAATTGGGACATTGCGGATGCATTAATTTTTAATTCTGTTTCAAATAATTTAGGACTCCAGGATCCAAATAAAGAGGAATTCTTGGGTACAGCATTCAGCAATGATCAAGCTTCCCTTGTTATGTGGTCCCTGAGAAGAGGATCCAGAATTACTTCATCACAGCCTGATGATTCAGGATTAACAGGGAGTATCATTGTAAGAAGAGTTGCTGACACTTCAAATGTATAGGCAGCCCACATGAATGTGGATTATTCTAAATTTTCCCTGGCTACTGCGGAAAGAGAAGAGAGGGAAATGATGGATATGCATAATAAATATGAACTAGTGGTGGAAGCCTATAACCAAGAGGTAAAAAGGAGAATTGAGTTAGAAAACAGGGTATCTCAATTAGAAAAGGTACTTGGAAAGAGAAAAGTGGAAGAATCCAGTACATTAAGAATTGCGTATCCCCCACAGTCATCTGTGGGATTAACCCCTATTATTGAGATACCTGACACCCTTGAAAGACCCCAATTCTATACTGCAGAGGAATTTGAAGCAGAAAAAACTAAATTGCATGAGTGGCAGATAGAATTTAGAAATCAGCAGGAAGAGAAATGGAGGCAGGGTATGACATACTTGAGGGATAAAATAAAATGGTCAAATTTTTATGATCAGTTGACAAGGATTGTAACCCTCATGGATGAGTTAAATAAAGAAAAGAATGGACTAGATTCTCTTGCACAGAAGTGGAGACAGAGGAATAATGATGTTACAATTATTTGTATATCTACAGTTCAAATGCCTTATCATCAGGTTGAGAGGATTTTTGATTTATTGAATCAATTAGATAATTTTGAAAATAAAGGAGATTCTTTACAGAGGAAATTGATACTCTGTTTTTCAAGATATCTTGCTAAAAAATTCACCCTATTTCCTTGTGCCTTAGAATCTGTTGATACAGTAAAGGAAAAGGACAAATGGAAAAAGGAAATGGATGAATTATTCGATAACAGAATAACAAACATCATCAGTGAGACTGGCTATTGGTTTTGGGCAAAGACAAATGAAGAGCTGGTAAAAATAAAATTGTATTATGCTGATATAAGAAAAGAATTCGATGATTTAGAAGAAAATGCCAATTCTTTAATAAAGATACAAAGAGAAACCCTAAGTTTTGATTGGCCAGATGATGATACTTTCAACAGATGGAAAGACAGTTTAGTGAACAGATGTTAGGAGAAGCTGACGAGGAAGATGTAAGAGTAATAGTTACTCTTGTAGTCAGCAATGATGACATAGAAAATCCCCAGGTTAAAGTGATTTTGCATGTAACAGAAGATGATACATCACTTGCAGACCTTATGGGTATGTACTCTGAAGATGAGGAATGATTGCGAGAGCAGATCATAACAACCAAGAAGCATAACAGAAAGGGACCCACCAAGAAGTGCTATTGTAATCAACCTTTTTGTTATTCTTGTTTTTGTTTTTCAAAAGAAGGACACCTGTCACCTTCTGTAGCCTGAAGCTTGTTGCATCTCACATTATTTAAGTGAGATCCCAAGGCTAAAGAGGGGTCCGAATTTGGTTTTCACTAAGTATTGTGCTTAGTTCTTTTTTGGTCCAAACATTTTGGGAAAGAAATTTATAGTATACTTTTTCTGTCAAAATTTCTGAGATATGGATGAATGTAGAAAGAACTGTGCTTCTTCTCTGAAGGTTTTTCTGGGTCTTTTGTAAAGGATGTACCATTTTCAAAGGAAATGAATACAAATTATGAACTGTCCCCATATCTGTTCTTCTCTGAATTTTGTCTCCTTTTCAATACTTAGCTACCTTGATGTTGTGTGAGTAAAAGCTTATGCAATTGATTGCAATTTAGTAAGACTGTACACCCATTTGTTATTGCTGTTAATTCAATGGATTAAATAAAGGCTTTGATGAATGTGATGAGGTTGCTTGGGTGTTAATAAGGATTTTTGAATGATAAATTCTGGTAAGAATTGCTGATGAAAATTCGTTGCAAGGCAACAAATTAGATCTAAGAATTTACTTGACTCTGAATTCCCAATGGATTAGGCACTGATCGAAAGTATTTCAGCCAAAAGAGAAGTATATTATAACTAGCTTTTTCAAAATACATCATAAAATCAATTTTCACTTATCTTTCCTGTAAGATTTTCAAAGTTGGCCAGCACTTGCCTGCATGGATTGTTTTAGCTTCATTTAGCCATTGTTGTTGGAAACATCTGCAGAGCTATAGAAGATTTCTTGGCCATATCTGTTCAAGGGATGTTTTTATCAGTTATTTACATATATGTTTGAGGATTTAGAGATGAGAATCAAAATGAAACTAAGGATAATTCTCATACAACTATTCCATCTTTGAACCATCCCCGGGTGCACCCGCCCTGGTTTTACAGAGCCAAAAGAGTAGAAAACCGTCTAAGGTTTTGTTGGAGTTGGGCCCTATTACTTTGCATATGCAAGTGATAATGAGAATTGGCTATTCTTTAGGTTGTGTATGTACTGATATCTAGGTACTAAGCCTTTTGTCGCCTAGTAGTTTTAGCACTGTTAACATCAAAATAAAACACCAACAAAATGGCGACTCTGCTGGGGAATGTCTAACACATCTGTAAAAAGTACTGCAGTTGTCTTTAGTCTTACTAAGTAAGTATGTGTCGTGTGATCTTTATTTTGCCCGTAGCTATAGGGGAATCTTTAGTGTCAAAACTTGAGAATTTAAAGAAGATATAAACCCAAGTACCATTGCTACACACTGACGCATCCAGCTTATCCGAGTGTCTTATCTAACAAGCAAGAGTTGCAGTCTTACAACATCAGTGATTGATCTCTTTGTGCCATATTTTTATTCCCGCTCGTGTATTGTTTTCTTTCTGTCAGTAAGAAGTGTTATTATATTTTCCCAAAAAAGGGTGGAGACTCAGTCAAGGTTTTGAAGCTAGTGCTTATTGTAACAAAAGGAGAATATGGCTGACAAGAGAAAAAACACAAGGGCTTACATGAGAGCCAATCCCGATGTATCAATGTATACTGATTTACCCCAAGGTGGTAGGAAGAACCAAAATAAGAAAAGAATAGATCCAAATCCTACTTGGAAGCCTAGCGGTAATGCCTCTATAAATTCCCATTATCAATCGATAATAGCAAGAGAATCATCTTCGCTTAGTTCTGAATCCGAAAATACAAGACTTTTAGGAGGTATTTTCAGTACCCCATTACCAGATCAGAGAGTTTTTCAAGATAAAGACATATCTACTATGGGAATTGCTTCACCAAGACCAGGGCCTGTAGCAGATATAAATTGTAGGCTAGGATTTAGGAGTTCATCTGATACCCTTTTTAATCCCAGAGTAGCCCCATATATGGAACCAAACCTTATAGATCTAGATGATCCTACTGATTCCGAGGCAACCTCTCCTGATTCTAAAGAAGTGCAATATGAAATAGGATTTTTGAAGAAATGGATTGCTGAGGAAGAAGCTAAACACATCCGTCTTGAAAAGGAAAGGGAGCAAGCCACTTTGGATGCAATAATAGAAAGAGATACTCTGCTAAGAAGGATGGCTGCTTTGAAAGAGCAAAATAAAAAATTAGAAGAGAATACCCCCACTCTCCATCAGGACGTCTTTGGAAATATTGATAATCTAAGAGCTAAAGTTCAACAACAGGAAAAAATCCTAAATCAAAGGCAAGAACCAATTATTGCTCAAGTTCAAGCTTATAAACCCATTCAAGTTAATCCAATAGAGCCCACTGGAACAGTTCCAGATAAAGGGAAAGGCAAGGCTATAGGAATCCAAATAAATGAGCCTCAAGCCATACCGAGCAAACCTATACAACCCTCCATATCAAAATTAGATATAGAGCTAGAGAAGGCTCGAAAGGAGAGGGAAGACCTTGCAAAAGAACTTGAGAAGGTTGAAAATGAAGCTCAGGCCGCAGAAACCAGAAGAAAAATCCAATTCATAAAGTCTAATTCTGCATTGAATTCATGGCCTAGTTTGTCTATCACACCTATAAATCCTGCACCAGTTAATGCTCCCATAATCCCGACTCAGAAAGCACCCCAATCTGCTCCTACCTCATCTTCCAATATTGTCACTCAAGTCCCATTTGTCCCACCACAGCTATCCCAAGCTGCTCTCCTAACTCAAGCTAATGCAGCTAGTACCTCTAACGCTCCTGGTTTCCAGAAGAAACCTATATACCTCGAAAAATATAAACAAATATCATTTTCCGATATTCCTGGTGCCCCCCATCCCATATCTTTTGATTTAAGGGATAAAGTGGTTAAGTTTTTTGGAAATAATGCTATTACTGGTGAAGAACATTTGAGAATTTTCATTGACATGCTCAATGATTATGAAGTTGAACATGAGGACATGGTGATGAAATTATTTGTGCATTCACTCACAGAGGATGCAAGGGATTGGTTCAGGAGGTTGCCTGATGATAGTATTACTTCATGGAGTGATTTGGAGAAATTGTTCAAAGAACAATATGGGGACAATACTAATGCAGGATTCATGTTGAATGAGTTCAACAATATCAAGAAGAATCCAAATGAATCCACATTTGATTTCAATGTGAGATTTCAGAAAGGGATGTACAAACTATTTCAATTTATGCGGTTAAATGAAGACATCTGTCTTACAACCTATTTCAATGCCTTTGATAGCAAAATGGCCTACCAACTGAGAGATAAGGATCCTAAAACTTTGAGAGATGCCTATAGAGTTGCAGTGAATATAGAAAATAATAGAAAGGCCTCTGGCAAATTAGGGAGGAGGGATGATCCTAAGCTTTTCAACCCTAAGAATAATAATAAAAGGGAAGGTGACAAAACTCCCATAGGAAAAAGGCCTGAAGAACCTACTATAGGCCATGTTTTAGAAATGCTCAAGAAGATGAATCCCACTATTTTCAATAAGACAAATGTTACTGAGAGAACCCTTGTGAATAACAACAATTTCAATAGACAGCCTAGGATGCAGAATTACCCTTACACCACCCAATGGAAAGATGGTAAACCAGTTCCCAACCAGATCCAAAATATGAAAGATAAGGGTACCCCAGACCCCCTACAAAGGAACACTGTAAATATGAATGATGATGTACCTTGGTGCATTATATGCCAATCACCTCATTCTGCTGATTATTGTGTTGTTGCCCAGTCGTTCGCCCAAGCTCAAGGAGTGCAAGCAGAAGAAGAAACAGAAGAAAAAAACCATGATGATATAAGCTGCAATATGGCGAACACATCTGATGATTTGATAGATTCTGATTCAGAAGAACCTGAGAATGATGTTACCAGCCAGAGAATTGCTTACCAGTTACATCATCAGCAAATATTTTTAGATGATGAAAAGAATGATACAGATAAGGTATGCAATACATTTTCTGAAGTAGGTTTCACAAACCTAAGAATCCCCTCCAAGGAGGAAATTGATAGAATTACAGCCGAGATGATTTCACAAGTCCATAGTAATTACAATTTGAGAAATAGAGCAATAAATAATGAGGCAGGAAGGCCATCTAGTATGTTCATCAAAGACACACTCATAAGACAGATGATCAACACAAGAAAGCCAGTATAGATGTGTCTAAGATCAAGGAGAACAAGGGTCATAAATGGGAACCAAAAAAGAAGGTTCAATTTCAGAAAGGTGAAGCAACAAAGACTGTAGTGCAACCAGAGAAATCAAAACCGGATGTTGTCAAGCAAAAAGTGGTACCCACTACTCAAAAGACTCTGATTCCAGGTACTATTGTAAAACCTACTGTGGTTGAACCTGTTGATATGATTGCCATGTTATCTCAAATTACTATGAAAGTACCCTTGTCTAAGCTTTTTAGAATTGAAGAGCATAAAAATAAGGCTTTGTCATGGTTGGGTGGAATAGCAAACAACAATAGTATTGATGATCAAGCTGTAACCCAACAGACCCCATTAATAATAGAGGACAATGGTATTATATCCCAGATTCCTCAGATGTTCTTAGATGATTCATTAGTTGCATTCATGCAAGATATTGATCCCTTTTTCCTTAGTCTAATCATAAAAGGGAAAACCTTGAAAAATTGTATGATAGATTCTGGAGCTTCCAACACTATAATGCCTTTTAAAGTAATGGAAGCCCTAGGATTGAAGGTGGATACTAAGCAAGGTAGATGCCGAGGGATGGATGCTAGAGAGGTTCCAGTAATAGGTACTATAAATGCCTTACCATTCAAACTGGCTGCATTTCCTGAGGTAGAATTAACCATGTCTGTCCTTGTAGTGGATATACCCCCACACTACGGGATGCTACTTTCCAAAAAATGGAGTGCCGCCATGGGGGGAAGCCTACAATGTGACCTTACTTATGCCACCTTCCATATAGGGGACAAAGCTGTTAGGGTAAATAGGGAACCAAGGGTTAACCACATCTTAGGTGAAGAAATTGACAAAGATACCACCTGTTTCCTAGACACGGGGATTAATGCTTTCAGGGCTAAATTAATTATTCAGGAAGTGGAAAACTTACCTGATATCATTGAAAATGAGGTTGAATGTTGCACGAATTCTCCAAAATTGTGGACAATGTTCTTTGATGGGGCTAGTTCTAAAGAGGGTGCAAGGGCAGGTGTAGTCTTTGTGTCCCTAGAAAATAACACCTTCAAGTATTCATTCACCTTGAAGTTTGCTTGCACTAATAACATTGTTGAATATGAAGCATTGCTGCTAGGTCTCAAAGTGGCCACACACCACAAAATTAAGAAATTGTGTGTCATAGGGGATTCTGAATTGATCATCTCTCAGATTAAAGGAACCTACTCCTCAAAAAATAGGAGATTAAAACAATATAGAAACGCAGTCTGGGATCAAATAGAATTCTTTGATGCATTTGGGATCTCATGGAGAGATAGGACCCAGAATAAAATGGCTGATCTTCTGGCCAATGTAGCTATCAAACCAAAAGAAATATCATTTGCAGGAATCTCCCAGATTGAGGCCCAAAACAGACCTTCTATACCTGACAACATTGAAAATTGGCAGGTGTTTGAAGATGACAAAGATATCACAAATTTTTTGCTAAATGAAGACAAATACCATGGGCAGGAGATGGACTGCAATGGACTGATCGAAACCATAAATGGGAAGGAAACCATTTTTGGTCAAGAAATCATGCAATTAAAAACAAATAAGATGCCTAAGGGGTTGGTAGTCTTGGAGAATATTTTTGATAACCAAGACAGAGTAAAATCGGGAATAAAGGACCCCAAACCGCAGGAGCTAGAAGAAATGAATTTGGGAACGGATGAATTCCCTAAAAGGGTTTACATCGGCCAAGATCTGCTAGTTCAAATTAGAAAAGCATTGATTGACCTACTTAGAAAGTACAGGCATGTTTTTGCTTGGTCATATGATGACCTTAAAGCTTATAGGGATGACCTTTTCCAGCATGTCATACCGTTGAAAGAAAATGTAAAACCTTTTAGGCAAAAACAGAGGCCAATCAATCCCACCCTTGCCCCAAAAATGCAGGAAGAACTGACAAAACTGAGAGATGGTGGAATAATCAAACCAATTAGGCATTCCACTTGGGTTTCAAACATTGTTCCTGTAAGAAAAAAGAATGGAGATATTAGGCTTTGTGTGGATTTTAGAAATCTAAACATTGCATCTCTAAAAGATAATTATGGCTTACCTAATATGGAAGCCATGTTGCAACAAGTGACCGGCTCTGAATTGATGTCAATGATGGATGGCTTTTCTGGATATAATCAAGTTCTGGTAAAAGAAAGTGAACAGTTCAAAACAGCCTTCACAACCCCTTGGGGAACGTATGTGTATGTGAGGATGCCTTTTGGCTTGATTAATGCAGGAGCTACTTTCCAAAGAGCCATGGATGTAGCATTTCATGAATATATTGACAAATTTATGGTTGTGTACCAGGATGATCTTACAGCGTATTCTAACAAGGCTGAAGATCATTGCAAACATTTGAAATTTTTTTTTATAAAAGCCCTGGAATATGGGGTATCCCTAAACCCAAAGAAATGCTCGTTTGGGGTCATAGAAGGAAAGTTATTAGGACACATAGTGTCCAAGGATGGGGTAAAAATAGACCCAGAAAGGGTAATAGCTATTGATAAAGTCCCTAAACCTAAAAACGTGAAAGGTATACAGTCCTTTTTTGGCCAGATTAATTTTCTGAGGAGGTTTGTTACAAATTTCGCTGAAATCAGTAGACCCATTTCAAAAATGCTCAAGAAAGGAGCTGTTATAGATTGGAATGGTGAACCTTCATAGGCATTGCAGGATATAAAGACTGCGATAAAAAATGCTCCAGTGTTAAGGACCCCAGATTATACAAAACCCATGCATATTTTTTCTTTTGCATCATTCCATACTGTAGCTGCAGTTTTATTACAGAAAAACCAAGAAGGGTATGAACAGCCTATTGCCTTTTTTAGCAAATCCCTGCAGCATGCTAAACTGAAGTATGAAATAAATGAAAAACAAGCATATGCTTTGGTAAAGGCTGTAAAGGCATTCATAAGTTATTTGGTAGGTGCTATTATTATTGCCTTTGTACCTAGTGCTGCAGTTAAAGATATTTTCTCTCAGCAGGAAGTGTCAGGAAGGAGATGTAGATGGATCAATAGAATCCAAGAATTTAACATTGATATGTAGATAACTAAGTTAGTAAGAGGTCAAGGTTTGGCCAAACTTATGGCCGAAACTAACCTGGAAGCTAATCAGATAAACCTAGTAAATGATGATTTCAGAATTGATTTATGCGACATGGACCAGTGTGACTGGTACATTAATGTTATACATTATTTGCAACATATGGAAGTCCCTCCCCATCTGCCTGATAATGAAAAAAGGAATATTAAATTGCAAGCCATCAGGTATGTAATTGTTCAAAATAACTTATGGTGGAGAAACTTTGAAGGAGTTCTGTTGAAATGTGTTGACAAAGAAAGGGCAAAAGAGATTTTGAAAGAAATGCATGCTGGAGTATGTGGAGGACATTACATGGCCAAGACTATTGCGCATAAGATAATGAGAGCTGGTTTCTGGTGGCCTACTTTGTTCAAAGATGCTCAAGTTATGGTTAAAAAATGTGATCCTTGTCAGAGATTTGCTAGAAAGCTGAAATTCTCAAGAAATACTCCACTGAAGCCAGTTGAAACTAAAGCACCTTTTCAACAATGGGGTCTGGACTTCATAGGAGAAATTTTTCCCAAGTCCAGTACTGGCTATTCTTGGATTCTGGTTGCTACTGACTACTTTACAAAATGGGTAGAGGCTATCCCTACCAGAAATGCAATGAGTAAAGTGGTAAATAATTTCTTATTGAATAATATCATTTCCAGATTTGGATGTCCACAGAAAGTTGTCACAGATAATGCTATGTGTTTTAGGTTTGAGGAATTCATCAAGTTTTGTGATAAATATGGAATGACAAGAACAACATCTGCCCCATATCATCCACAAGGGAATGGACAAGCTGAGTCCACAAATAAAAGCCTGTTGAAAATCATTAAGAGAACCTTGGACGATAATAAAAGGGCATGGGATTCCAAGTTACAGTTGGCAATATGGGCTGACAGAGTAACTGTAAAGAAGGCAATTGGGGTGGCTCCATTTGATTTAGTGTATGGAATTCAAGCTAGAATGCCCCAGAACAATTTGATGGGATTATACAATTACATCCAGTCATATGATGAAGATACTACTGATGAAATGAAAGAAAGAATCAATGAATTGGTAGGATTGACCGAAGCCAGAAGAGAAGCATCTCTGAGAAACCAAAAATTGCAGTTACAAGTCAAAACACTCTATGATAAAAGAACTGTAAACAAGAAATTTGAAAATGGAGACCTAGTATTAATGTGGAACGCCAGAATTGAAGATAAGGGAAAACATGGCAAATTTCATCCCATTTGGTTAGGCCCATATCTCATTGAAAATGCTTGGGGTGAAGATTCTTACATAATCAAAGATATGTTTGATAATACTCTTGAATTGCCAGTTCATGGACAGTTCTTGAAGAGGTATTTTTCTTGAAAAAATACTTATTTTCTTCCATGAACAATAGTTTTAGGTTTTCCTGGCGTCCTGTTTTCTGTAAATCCTTGTACAGTCTGAATTCTTGTTTTTGTGTGTTGCTCTGTGCTCTCTGAAGAAGTTGTCACTTCCCGAATGTGTGGTCTACTCTCCCATAGATTCTGAATCCTTGCATAGACTCAAGTAGTCTATCATCCCCAGACAGAGCCACTGTTGGTCTGACTTTTTCTGCAGTAAAAAATTTTTCAGTTAAACCATAGAAAAGTCAGATGTTCTATGTCTAAGTGAAGTATAAGGTTTTGGATAAACCATCTATAAGAAATATTTGCCATATAAGCCCTATATTCATCCCTATTCATAAATGGTCAGGCGCAAAATTTTCAAATTTCAAAAGGAGTGAATATGCTTTCGTATTCCTTTTCCTTTCTCCCGGGTTACCTATCTTCCTATTTGTCCCAACCGTCAGATCCGATTAGATCTACCGCTGGCGTTACCTCGCTATTGAGAGTTGCATGCTCTTTAAGTATAGCGAGATAGTGAGTGTTGAGTTTTTAAGCGGTGGGACCATGAAGTGAAGGTGCGGCGATCGAAGATTTGCTTTAAATGTTTTATTGTGCAGGTACACTTTGCAATTCGCCATAAAAAAGGGAAGGAGAAGGACCCACTAGAATATCTGACATCAGAGCCGGAATGTTGATTTTTTCGGAAGTTCTGCCACCTCGCTATCGGAAAATTTAGGCACTTCACCGTTAGTGAAGTAGCGAGGCCACGTGAAAATCTAAAAATGATGACATTGCATCTTGCTTGTATCATAATTACACCAGGTGGCATGGCCAGTCATAAATACCGTTGTCAGAATTAGTTTTAATTAACAGAAGTAATTACTGGGTACCCCTTGCATTTTCTGGCACGGAATCCTTTTAAGTGCCGAAGCTCGCTACCTCGCTATCGGAAAATTGAGGTGCTTCACCGTTAGCGAGTTAGCGAGGCCCCGTAAAATGGCAAAAGATCGGCAAGATCTTTGATGACGTGTAATGACAGATGACTGTGATAAATTTTGACATGTGCCAGCTATGCAGAGATCCGATTCTCATTAATACCTACCTGACCAAATGTACAAGAAATCTGGAACGTCAGCTTGAAGTGGATCAACGGAGCTCGCTACCTTGCTATGAAGAGTTGCAAAGAAGATAATTACAGCGACATAGCGAGATGGGCCCGCCGCCTTCTTTCTTAAGAAGTCCTGTAGCATATCTTTTGATCATTTCTTGATTCGATCAACGGTTGTCGCCGCCTCGTCATGGCAAGGTGCTTGTTCTTTATGCATAATGAAGTAGCGACATGCTGACACGTGTTCTCCGTCGTCAGTGGGTCTAAATGTAAGCGCCATCAAAAGAAAGAATTATGTACGTGGAAAGCTCTCATTGGGTAAAATAACTGACATGGAAAATATAACTCCTAGTTGTTCTCTTTGTACCGCATGATCGTAGGATCTTTGAAGATCAACGGCGCAGTTTTAAATAAAAAATGTAGTGCCACTCTCTGTATTAATTAGACAAGAAACCTTCGTCCGTTAGGAAAAACAGAGTATAATACAGAGAGATTGCATCAGTTTCATTTCACGCGAGAAAATATTTGAAGCCATTCTTGTGCAAAAGCTATTACTGAAAGAAAAGCGTGCCAAGGTTGATAAAAAATTGTCAAGTTATTTGTTCGCTGAAATTTTGCAGGAATACAAAGGAGAATTGAGACAGAATTCAAGTAAGTAAAACTGCCATCATCTTTGTGAGCTTCTAAGTTTTAAAAAGGATAGCCCAAGATGCCTCCTAAGAAGGGATTTATAGGTGCAGTAAACTACCTGGATAGAAATGTGCATGATGATTTGCTTGAGTTACTTCCTGAGTCCACTGTAGAAACGGTGCAAGTTAAGAGGTTAACCTCACTCAACCCTAGGCTTAGGGTAGCTGATGGATTGTATGATAAGGGTAATTGGGTCCGGGATGCTCAAACTTCTCAAACTGGTTTGAGTTTATTCAAAAAATGGTTTGCAGAAAGGAAGTTATATGCCCCTCATGCCAATATATGGAATTTTGATCTTGGGAAGCTTGTTGTCCCCAGCGTGTTTATGGATTTTGACCTGCTTGAAGCTATAGCAAAAAACTATGACCAAGCTACTAAGGTAGTGAGAAGAATAGATGGTGAGGCTTTAGTTACCATCAGTCCTGAGGAGATTAGGAAGGTTTTCAATCTGGGACCCCTCACCATGTATCATGTGCCCATTAATCTGATAGATTTAGGAAAAGAATATATATCCAAGAGGCATGTAGTTAGACATGGTGCACTGAAAGCCCACATAGGCCAGATTGGAGGCCTCCCAACCATAACATCATCTTCTAAAGAGCCCTTCAAGAAATCATGTTTTAATGCCAGGGCAGTGGAGATATATAGGACCCTGTGCAGAGTCTTCGGAGAGGGCGAAGAAGACTTTATTCCGGTGAGCTTCATGTAGATGATCACCCAAATCTCTTCTTTTGGTGTGGAAATAATTTTTGATTTTGCATCTTACTTGGCAAATGAGATTCATCATGGATTGGTGGGGATTGCACAGGGCAAGGTGGAAAAGGTTTGGGGTCAGTATTCCTTACTGATGCATATGTTTCTTTTTAAAGGGGCCACTTATTTTGGTAAAGAAATGGTTCTAAATAGAGAACAAGAAGGGGAAGCACTACCAGTCCAATTATGGAGTGCAGACATGACCTGGGAAGCAGAAAATGCTAGCTTTGTTAGATTTGATAGGCACTTTGCCTCCAAACTAAGGTGCCTCATATTGAGTGACAATCCCAGAATCCCTAAGGCATTAATGCACCTTGTCAGGCCTATGGACAAAACCCATAATCTAAAAGTTTCACATAATTGGGGAGATATTATCCCATATTCAGTCTCAACGGTCATCAGGGTCTATGGATTCAAAGGAACACCTCATGTGTTACCCTATCAGGTACCTTTAAAGGTAGGGATAGCTGAATTTTTGTGGCAGTTGGGAGGAGTGGAGGAGGCCTTTTTGCACAAAAGGGGGACAGGATCAATTTTTCCTACTTGTACTATAGCCCACCAGTTTGTGATAACTAAAGAAGGGTGGGTCTTTCTCCATAAATTTTTGGATCAATATAAAATGGCAGTGTCTCACTCTCATTTTTGTGATACTGAAGGTTTCTTTAACTCTGCCCTTAGATTAAGAATCAAGCTTCGTCCAGTTCAGCATGAATTCTATTTTCCTGAAGATATAATAAGAAATGAATACTCTCTCCATGAGCAAGAAATAAAGAAAGAAAAATGGAGAGTCTATTCAAAAGTTTTGGAATTCATTAATTGTTTTGATAAAAATTTTAGTCCTCTTAGTAATGCTGCAAACAATGCAGATAAAATACATAAGCTCATGAGTACTTTCTCTGAGATAATGGAAGTAATGAATGAGAAAAAATAGCATTTTATTAATTCTTTTCCAGATAAAGCCAGAGAAATTATGATAAAATTGGGTTTCACCCCCAACATTGGAATAGGTCCACTGGTGGTATGGAAGAAAATAGGATATACTATTGTCCGACAGCAGGTGCCCATTGTGCATAAAGAAAAACAGATAGTTGGATCCACCAGCACTGTCCTAGAAGAGAGACCCCTTGAACCTTCCCCCAAAAGAAGGAGAATAATAAGGGAGGAAGAATCCCCTGATGAAAGTGGCTCACCTTCTCAAACCCCAATAAGAATTGAGGAAGAATAGCTCACCAATGAGCAATTCGAACAAATGGGGTCACAAGGAGAAATTTTTGTTACACAAGCAGAGATTGATGAAGGGAACCCTCAGGAACCCCCTATACCAAGTTTTGAATTAACTATAGCAGATTTCAGAGGAAGAGAATTGGACCCTGTTTTGGAACAAGCCAGTCAGCATTTTTTGTCTGATAACAATTTTGTAAGATCTAGGGCTTTCCATCAGTTTGCGTGGAGAGTAAACATGCACATTTTTGAGCAAAGGTGCAATAATATGAGAGCAGAACATCCAGAAATGGATGAGACCTCCATTCAAAATATAATAAAGGAATAAATGGTGAAAGAGTTCCAAAATATAACCCCTGATGAGGGAAGACAGATGGTAAAAAATGCTAATGTTTTATTATTGCCCAATTGGGACATTGCTGACGCATTAATTTTTAATTCTGTTTCAAATAATTTAGGACTCCAGGATCCAAATAAAGAGGAATTCTTGGGTACAGCATTCAGCAATGATCAAGTTACCCTTGTTATGTGGTCCCTGAGAAGAGGATCCAGAATTACTTCATCACAGCCTGATGATTCAGGATTAACAGGGAGTATCATTGTAAGAAGAGTTGCTGACACTTCAAATGTACAGGCAGCCCACATGAATGTGGATTATTCTAAATTTTCCCTGGGTACTGCAAAAAGAGAAGAGAGGGAAATGATGGATATGCATAATAAATATGAACTAGTGGTGGAAGCCTATAACCAAGAGGTAAAAAGGAGAATTGAGTTAGAAAACAGGGTATCTCAATTAGAAAAGGTACTTAGAAAGAGAAAAGTGGAAGAATCCAGTACATTAAGAATTGCGTATCCCCCACAGTCATCTGTGGGATTAACCCCTATTATTGAGATACCTGACACCCCTGAAAGACCCCAATTCTATACTGCAGAGGAATTTGAAGCAGAAAAAACCAAATTGCATGAGTGGCAGATAGAATTTAGAAATCAGCAGGAAGAGAAATGGAGGCAGGGTGTGACATACTTGAGGGATAAAATATAATGGTCAAATTTTTATGATCAGTTGACAATGATTGTAACCCTCATGGATGAGTTAAATAAAGAAAAGAATGGACTAGATTCTCTTGCATAGAAGTGGAGACAGAGGAATAATGATGTTACAATTATTTGTATATCTACAGTTCAAATGCCTTATCATCAGGTTGAGAGGATTTTTGATTTATTGAATCAATTAGATAATTTTGAAAATAAAAGAGATTCTTTACAGAGGAAATTGATACTCTATTTTTCAAGATATCTTGCTAAAAAATTCACCCTATTTCCTTGTGCCTTATAATCTGTTGATACAGTAAAGGAAAAGGACAAATGGAAAAAGGAAATGGATGAATTATTCGATAACAGAATAACAAACATCATCAGTGAGACTGGCTATTGGTTTTGGGCAAAGACAAATGAAGAGCTGGTAAAAATACAATTGTATTATGCTGATATAAGAAAAGAATTCGATGATTTAGAAGAAAATGCCAATTCTTTAATAAAGATAAAAAGAGAAACCCTAAGTTTTGATTGGCTAGATGATGATACTTTCAACAGATGGAAAGATCAGTTTAGTGAACAGATGTCAGGAGAAGCTGACGAGGAAGATGTAAGAGTAATAGTTACTCTTGTAGTCAGCAATGATGACATAGAAAATCCCCAGGTTAAAGTGATTTTGCATGTAACAGAAGATGATGCATCACTTGCAGACCTTATGGGTATGTACTCTGAAGATGAGGAATGATTGCGAGAGCAGATCATAACAACCAAGAAGCATAACAGAAAGGGACCCGCCAAGAAGTGCTATTGTAATCAACCTTTCTGTTATTCTTGTTTTTGTTTTTCAAAAGAAGGACACCTGTCACCTTCTGTAGCCTGAAGCTTGTTGCATCTCACATTATTTAAGTGAGATCCCAAGGCTAAAGAGGGGTCCGAATTTGGTTTTCACTAAGTATTGTGCTTAGTTCTTTTTTGGTCCAAACATTTTGGGAAAGAAATTTATAGTATACTTTTTCTGTCAAAATTTCTGAGATATGGATGAATGTAGAAAGAACTGTGCTTCTTCTCTGAAGGTTTTTCTGGGTCTTTTGTAAAGGATGTACCATTTTCAAAGGAAATGAATACAAATTATGAACTGTCCCCATATCCGTTCTTCTCTAAATTTTGTCTCCTTTTCAATACTTAGCTACCTTGATGTTGTGTGAGTAAAAGCTTATGCAATTGATTGCAATTTAGTAAGACTATACACCCATTTGTTATTGCTGTTAATTCAATGGATTAAATAAAGGCTTTGATGAATGTGATGAGGTTGCTTGGGTGTTAATAAGGATTTTTGAATGATAAATTCTGGTAAGAATTGCTGATGAAAATTCGTTGCAAGGCAACAAATTAGATCTAAGAATTTACTTAACTCTGAATTCCCAATGGATTAGGCACTGATCGAAAGTATTTCAGCCAAAAGAGAAGTATATTATAACTAGCTTTTTCAAAATACATCATAAAATCAATTTTCACTTATCTTTCCTATAAGATTTTCAAAGTTGGCCAGCACTTGCCTGCATGGATTGTTTTAGCTTCATTTAGCCATTGTTGTTGGAAACATCTGCAGAGCTATAGAAGATTTCTTGGCCATATCTGTTCAAGGGATGTGTTTATCATTTATTTACATATATGTTTGAGGATTTAGAGATGAGAATCAAAATGAAACTAAGGATAATTCTCATACAACTATTCCATCTTTGAACCATCCCCGGGTGCACCCGCCCTGGTTTTACAGAGCCAAAAGAGTAGAAAACCGTTTAAGGTTTTGTTGGAGTTGGGCCCTAGTACCTTGCATATGCAAGTGATAATGAGAATTGGCTATTCTTTAGGTTGTGTATGTACTGATATCTAGGTACTAAGCCTTTTGTTGCCTAGTAGTTTTAGCACTGTTAACATCAAAATAAAACACCAACAAGCTTCATAGGTAATATTATTATAAAAATCCTTTAACAAGGTATCTCTTAAAAGAAGACACATAAATCCTCTAGTCAGGTAGCTTTTATAGGATTTTGTAACTCTAACAAGCTGCAGACTTTCCTAACAAGATATTCTTCTATAAGAAGCATTTTTAGTTCATAAAAAGGAACCCTTTCACATGCATTATAAGGGCTAGTGGGTATATTTTACACACCTTGGTTTTCTTCCTCTAATGGAGGGTTTCCATGTATAGAATATATGTGTCACCTAGATGAATGCTTTTGTGTGTGAGTTTATTTTCTATTATATTACCACATATATAGTGGTATTAACTTTAAAGTGTGTAGTAACAAGGTTATCTGATAAGGTTAGAAGTATAAACATTTCAGTGGATGGTATTGATTCACCCCTTCTATCAATACCTTTTGAGACCAGCAAATACAATAACACAAAAAGAAATCTTGTTTTAAAAATAACACATTTTTGTTGTAAGTGAAAAATGGAAAAATTATTAAATGTTAAATTATAAATTAAATTAAACATATTGTAATATATTACAATAAATACTCATTAACTTAGAAGTAATTATTCATGTGAATAACTATTTATGTAAATGTAACTTCTCACAAACTAACAACAAACTAACTATTTATTTATTAACCTAAACTATATTAAAACTATCTAATGTAGTATTCCAACATTAACCCCCCTTATTACATTATTAGGATAGATATTGGAAGTTTCAAGGTTTCTTAACCAACCCTTTGGAGAATTTGATGAAGTGTCTTCCCCATTCCTTCTTGCTTTCTTCAAAAAACATGAAACTAATCATATAGTGGATCTCATGACTAAAAATTATGAAATTGTCTTCATGAATGATCCCACCCTCCCTATACATTAGGATACATTTACTCTAAAATTATAAATATCCTCTAGGTGTGCCTAATTCCTCTTTTATTGCTACAATTGGGACATCTTTCCTATGAAAGTCCAACTCTCCTCTGAGTGTGTGTATTTACTTCTCTAGCGTTGTGTAAATAATTATTACTAATATGTCTAGTCATGAGATGCCTTTCCTCTAAAATTGGACATTTCCTCTGAGTGTATCTAATGACTCCCCAAGTGCTTGAAAAATAGTAATAAAAAATTTCTCCCTATCTCCATTGAAGAATAATCATGCTTCCAAGCCCCCTTGTCTCTTTATGGACATAAATAAGTAAAGTCTCCCCTTCTCTTTAGGAATATGTTTTCCAAGAAATGTGTTTATAAGGACATAGAAAGTTTCTTCTGATTCACATAGTAGTATTCTTGTGTTGGAAATATTGCATCACCAAAAAAACATTTTCCTTATTTCTATTTCCTATTGATTTTTTCGAGATGGTGATAACTTAATTTCCCATTAAATATTTTGCAATGCTTTTTTCTTAAGTTGGACAGATCTTGGATCACTCTCACATCTTTAAAATATTTAGTGTTACATATATTTGGAGATATGTTTCATCTTCTTAGATATCAATTTTCTATGGGGTTCTTCAAATAAGGATGATATATTGCATTTGTGAATTTCATCTCTTTATCTGAGGTTCCATGGCTTTGCATATGGTTTCTTGGATTATGTGAGGACCTATCTCTAAGGCTACATATTTTCTTATAATGTATTATATATTTAGTCATCCATTCTTTTTGGATCAATCATGTATTGTATAATATATTTCCTATTTTAGAGAATATGAACTCAAAGGAAGCACTTGTTTATGGATGGTTATATATGTAATTATGATGGGTCTTGTATATAAGTATGGTTTGTATAGAGAGAAAAGTGATAGTTGATGCTAGAAGAATGAGATTTGTTCTATAACCTAGAATGTATTGGCTATAACCATGAATGCCTTAGAGTACAAAATGTATCGTGTTCATTTGATATATAATCTATGATCTCTTCATAATAATTTGTCTTTAAAAAAAAAAAATCTTGTTGTAATTCTAATATGTTAACTTTTTTGGGGCTTTTAGTCATCTCATTGGTGATACACTAGCCACATGGTGCATCATATGGTATCAAAGAGTAGTTAATCATGGTGGAATTGTCAAGACTTGGACTTTGTACTTGGGAGAAGTAGATCATGGTTCTAGCCTGCAATTAAAAAGGACTTTCACAAGTTTGGGGTAACCTATTACAAACCTATTGAATTCTTGTTGGTGAAAAGATCACCAAATCTTGATGTAGTTACACCCTCTTTTGATTTAATATGCCACCTAGATGGATTAATCCTAGGAGGTTGGAACTTATGTTTGAAGAAACAAGGAATGAGATGTGTAATACCTTGAATGGCTTGAGAAAAAATCATGAGATAGAGGATGATAGTATGGGAGCTTCTAAATAAATTTAACTACCTTAAGTACAAATCCCTATAGAAGAGGAAATATTATTGAGTGTTTATTGTACAATTTTTTAAGATTAATAGAACAAAGGTATCAAATTATTCTTGTTCATTAGATCTTGAAGAATTAATAGATTAGATTAATAAACTTGGGGGTTATTTTGAGATTTATGTTATTGTAGATAAACATAGGGTTAGGATAGAATAGAGAAAATAAAAAGCTTGTGCTAACTTGTAGTGGAGAAATTATAGAAACTTAGAGAAGATAATGATGAACCTAAGATTAGTAGATGAAAATATATGCTTTCTAGACATTAGGCTAAATTTATCCCTATAAATTATGAATTTTAATTGTTTAAGAAGTTTTATAACTTGAGATGTAATGATATGACTATGAAAGAGTATACTAGATAATTTTACAAGGTACAAATTAAATCTAGATAACATTAATCTTCTGAAGAAAAGGATGCAACATATGTTACTGGTTTGAAAATGAACATTTAGGATGAGTTAAGTAGGTAAAAACATAGTTAAATGGAGGATGCTTATTAATATTTATGCAAAAATATCCTAGAGTAGTGAGAAGTCTAGCAAGAGCATCAAGATTTGATTTTGTGGATCCTATGTTCAATGAATATTGGTGGACCTTGTCCTATGTGCACATAATGATTGGAGTAATCATATTGGAGTTAGAGCCATTTTTGTGGTTGCTGGTAACATGTTCCTATTTCCTTGGTAGACTTTGGAGATTGTTTTAATGATGTAATGCAAGGTAGAAGAATCCCCAAAGGATATGTTCTATCCCCCAACCCATATTCAAAAAATGTAAATTATATGAAAATGCAAGATCTAGTACCAATTCACTAATATTTATTCATAAAATAAATTATTACAGACAATGTGCTAGGTTGTAAGGCCTTCCTAGTTATAGTAAAATACAAGACAATTATAATAGTTCTGCAAGATCCAACTCAAATCTTAGCTAACAATCAAAACTACCTTAGAATTTAGTTTCAATTGAAAGTAGGGTCAACCCATTTAACCACATGGGTTATCTTTCTTATGTTAGATAGAAACTTGCCAAGTTTGTTGCTATGCAAAGTAATATTTTTAATTTCGATAGAAAATTAGTTTCTATTGAAACTATGTAATTACCAATTTTGCCCAACTGTAAGAAGATTTATTGTGTTTTCATGGCTTCCACCCTCAATTACTAGGTCTAGATGGAGCACTAAAGTCATGTCATTTATCCCAATAGAAGTACTCTAAACAAGCTTCCTAATAACTATGAAATTGGTACATTTTTATATTTTTTGATATATGTTTTTGCATGCCAATTGAATAGAGGTTTGCTATAAAAAATAGATCTATAAATTGGATTCTTATGGAAAAATAGCAACTAAGAGAGAAATCTTTTTGAAAATTAACTATGGTCTCCATATTTGAGTCCTCTTTCAGCAAAAAAAACAAATTTTGAAATCAAGTTAATATATAATAAGTTACATGTGTCAAAAGCCATGGATGTCCAAATTCATGTCAAGTCAACTTTAAACATTGATAAAATATGAAATACTAAGGATATAAACATCAAATCACCTCCATGGTTTTGGTATGGATGTTAAAAAACTAAATTCAAAAGAATTACACTAATGTCTATTGTTGAAAACAGTTGTGTGTGTCAAGAAAAATGTCACTTTTTAAAAATTAGGTTTCTGATAACATACAAATTTTCATGGGAGAAAAAATAATTCAATCAAATCAATTAAAAAAAAATTATTATATATTTGGATTTTACATATAAAATCCTAAAAGACTATAATTTACTTCATGTTAAAATTCCTAATAGTTAAATGGCAATTTGAATCTAAAAGTGTAAGTTTTCTTGAAAATTCATAGTTGAGTGTCAGTTTAGGCAAAAATGTGTAACCCACTATTGGTGTTTTAAATGGTACTAAAACTACTAAGCGACAAAAAGCTTAATACCAGAATGACAGTACATACACAATCTAAAGACTAGCCTATTCTTATCAACAATTGCATATGTAAGGTATTTGGACCCAACTTCAACAAAACCACAAATGGTTTTCTACTCTTTTGGCTCTGCACAACCAGGGTGGGTATACCCAGGGATGGTTCAAATCTGAAATGACTGTATGAGGATTATTCTTAGTTTCATTCTGATTCTCATTTAAAAATCCTCAAATATATACATAATTCATACTAACTTTCCATACACATCCCATAAATAGATATGGCCAAGAAGTCTTCTATAGATCTGCAGATGTTTTCAACAACAATGGCTAACTGAAGCTAAAATGATTTCATGTAGACAAGTGCTGGCCAACTTTGAAGATCTACAGGAAATAAAAGTAAAATTTGATTTGATGATGCATTTGAAAAACCATTTGTAAGATACTTCTCCTTCAGCTGAAATAACTTGATCAGTGCCTAATCCATTGGGGGTTCAGAGTCTATAGCAAAATCTAAGATCTAATTTGTTGCCTTACAACAAATTGTATCAGCAATTCTTATCAGAATTTATCATTTAAAATCCTTTTCAATACTTGAGGAATCTTATCACATTCATCAAAGATTTTACTTAATCCATTCAATTAACAGAAATGATAGATGGATATACAACCTAACTAGATTGCATTCAATTGTACAGGCTTTTACTCATACAACATCAAGGTAGCTAAGTATTGAGCAGGAGACAAAATTCAAAAAGAACTGATATGGGGATAGTTCATAGTTTGTATTCATTTCCTTTGAAAATGGTACATCTTTTACAATAAACTTAGAATAGCCTTCAGAAATAAACACAGTTCATTCTATCTTCATGTATTTTCAGAAAATTTGACAGAGAAACACATTACAAACTTGCCTTCAAAATTTGGACCAAAAACTAGACTAAGCATAATACTTACAAGAAAAAGAATTTGGACCCTTCTTTAGCCTTGGGATCTCACTTAAATAGTGTGAGATGCAACAAGCTTAGGGCTAAAGAGAGTGAAATGTGTCATTTAAAAGATACTGACGAAAGTCTGTAGTAAAAGACAAAAAACAAATAATAGAGAAGCTAACACATCAAAACATCCTGGGTGGGTCCCTTTCTGTTATACTTCTCATTTGTTTTAACAAGAAGATAGGATCTGATTCTCCAATTATTCTTCATCCTTAGATTAAGTAGCCATGAGGTTTGAAAGTGATGTATTGTCTTCAGTTACCTGTAAATTTACTTCAACCTGGGGAGTTTCTGTGTCCTCAGTATTAACTTCGGGGGTGATTGTTACTTTTTCACTTTCTTCCTCATCATCTTCTGATATTTGTTCTAGAAACTAATTTTTCCATTTATTAAAAGCATCATCATCTGGCCAATCAAAGCTCAGAGCTTCTCTTTGTATCATTATTAAAGAATTTGCGTTTTCTTCTAAAACATCAAATTCTTTCCCCATAGCAGTATAAAATAATTATACTTTTACTAGTTCCTCATTAGTCTTAGCCCAGAACCAGTGGCTAGTCTAACTCATGATGTTTATTATTCTTTCATTTAATAATTCATCCATCTCCCTTTTCCACTTTTCTTTTTCTTTTAGCATATCAACAGATTCTAAAGCACAAGGAAATAGTGTGAAATTTTCAGCGGTGTATTGGGAAAAGCAGAGTGTTAATCTTCTCTGTAAAGAATCCCTTTCATCATCAAAATTCTCTAGCTTATTTAATAAATCAAAAATCTTCTCAATTTGATGATAAGGCATTTGAACTGCAGATATATATATGGTTGTAATATCATTATTTCTCTCCCTCCATTTCTGTGCAAGAAGAGTCAGCTTATCCTTATCCCTGTTCAACTCATCCATGAGGGCTATAATTCTGGTCAATTGATCAAAGAATTTTGACCATTGTATTTTATCCCTTAGTTATTATAACCTATTTCAACTTTTCTTCATATTGATTTCTCAATTCTATCTACAACTCATGCAATTTTGTTTTTTCTGCTTCAAAGTCCTCTGCAATATAGAATTGGGGCCTTTTAGGGGTGTCAGGTATTTCAATGATAGGGTTTGATCAAACAAATGACTGTGAAGGGTATGCAATTCTAAGTGTACTAGATTCTCCCACCTTTCTTTTTCTAAGTATCTTCTCTAATTGAAATACCCTGTTTTCCAGCTCAATTCTCTTTTTTACTTCTTGATTGTAGGCATCCACCACTATTTCATACTTACTCTGCAAATCAGTCATTTCCTTTTCTTCTCTTTCTACAGTGGCCAAGGAAAATTTAGAATAGTCCACATTCATGTAGGCTACCTATACATTTGAGGTATCAGTGACCCTCCTCACAATTATATTCCCTGTTAGTCCTGAATCATCAGGCTATAATGGAGTAGTCTTGGATCCTCTTCTTAGTGACCACATAACAAGCGCAGCTTGATCATTACTGAATGTTGTTTCCAAGAATTCCTTTTTATCTAGATCTTGTAATCCTAAATTATTTGACACAGAATTAAAAATTAAGGCATCAGCAATATCCCAATTGGGCAATAATAAAATATTTGCATTTTTCACCATATGTCTACCCTCGTCAGGGGTTATCTTTTGGAATTCTTGTATCATTTGTTCTTTTATTTGATTTTGAATGGAGGCTTCATCCATTTTTGGATGCTTTGCTTTCATATTCCTACACCTTTTTTCAAAAATGTGCATGTTTGCCCTCCATGCAAACTGATGGAAAGCCCTATATTTTACAAAACTATTATCAGACAAAAATTGTTGACTGGCCTGCTCCAAAATAGGGTCTAATTCCCTTCCTCTGAAATATGCTATAGTTAATTCAAAACATGGCATAGGAGGCTCCTGGGGGTTCCCTTCATCAATTTTTGCTTGAGTAACAAAAACTCCTCCTTGCGACCCCATTTGTTTAGTTTTCTCATTGGTGAGCTGCTCTTCCTCAATTCTCATTGGAGTTTGGGAAGGTGAGTAACCTTCATCATGGGATTCCTCTTCACTTATTATTTTTCTTCTTTTGGGAGAAGGTTCAGGGGGTCTTTCTTCAAGGACAGTACTAGTAGATTCAATTACCTATTTTTCTTTGTTTACAATGGGCATCTGCTCCCGAATAATAGTATATCATGTCTTCTTTCGGACAACCAGTGGACCTACTCCTGTGTTAGGGGTGAAACCCAATTTCCTCATAACTTCTCTAGCTTTATCTGGAAAAGAATCAATAAAATGTTGTTTCTTTTCATTCATTACCTCCATTATTTATGATAATGTACTCATGAGCTTGTTTATCCCATCTGCATTAGTTGCAGCATTACTAAGAGGACTGTAATCTTTGTCAAAACAATTAATAAACTCCAAAACTTTTGAATAGACTCTCCACTTTTATTTCTTTGTTTCTTGCTCTTGGAGAGAGTATTCATTCCTTATTATATCTTCAGAGAAGTAGAATTCATGCTAACTTGGATGAAGCTTGATTCTATATCTAAGAGCAGAATTAAAGAAGTCTTCTATGTCACAAAAATGGGCATGAGATATTGCCATCTTATACCAATCCAAAAATTTGTAGAGGAAGATCCACCCTTCTTTAGTTATTACAAACTGGTGAGTTATAGTGCAAGTAGGAAAAATTGATCCTGTTCCCCTTTTGTGCAAAAAAGTCTCCTCCACTCCTCCCAACTACCATAAAAATTCATCTACCCCTACCTTTAAAGGTACCTGATAGGGTAGTACATGGGGTGTCCCTTTGAACCCATAGATCCTAATGGCAGTTGAGACTAGATATGGGATAATATCTCCCCAATTATGTGAAACTTCTAAACTATGGCGTCTGTCCATAGGCCTAACAAGATGCATTAGTGCCTTAGGAATTCTTGGATTGTCACTCAATCTGAGGCATCTTAGTTTAGAAGCAAAGTGCCTATCAAATCTAACAAAACTAGCATTTTCTGCTTCCCAAGTCATGTTTGCACTCCATAATTGAACTGGTAGTGCCTCCCCTTCTTGTTCCCTATTTAAAACCATTTCTTTATCAAAATATGTAACCCCTTTAAAAAGAAATGTATGCATCAATAGGGAGTACTGACCCCAAACCTTTTCCACCTTGCCCTTTGCAATCCCCACCAATCCATTGTGAATCTCATTAGCTAGGTAAGATGCAAAATCAAAAAAAATTTCTACACTGAAAGAAGATATTTGGGTGATCATATACATGAAGCTCACTAGAATAAAGTCTTCTTCACCCTCTCCAAAGACTCTGCACAGGGTCTTGTATATTTCTACCGCCCTAGCATTAAAGCATGGTTTCTTAAAAGGTTCTTTAGAAGATGATGTTATTGTTGGTAGGTTTCCAATTCTTCCTATGCGGGCTTTCAATGCACCTTGTCTAACTATATCCCTTTTGGAAATATATTCTTTTTCTAACTCTATCAAATTAATGGGCACATGATACATGGTGAGAGGTCCCAGACTGAAAACCTTCCTAATTTCTTCTGGACTGATGGTAATTAAAACCTCACCATCCATTCTTCTCACTACCTTAGTGGATGGATCATAGCTTTTCGCTATAGTTTCAAGCAGGTCATAATCCATAAACACACTGGAAACAACAAGCTTTCCAAGATCAAAATTCCATATATTGGCATGAGGGGCATATAATTTCCTTTCTGCGAACCATTTTTTGAACAGACTCAAACCATTTTGAGAAGTATGAGAATCTTGAACCCAATTACCCTTATCATATAGTCCATCAACTATCCTTAGCCTAGGGTTCAATGAGGTTAACCTCTTAACTTGTGTTGTCTCTATAGTAGACTCAGGAAGCAACTCAAGCAAATCATCATGCACATTCCTATCCAAATAATTTACTGCACCTGAAAATCACTTCTTCGGAGGCATCTTGGTCTTATTTTTCACAGAACTTAAAAGCCTACGAGGATTATGGTAGTATTACTTACTTGAATTTTGTCTTTGTTTTCCTCTATATTTCTGCAAACTTTCTGCGAATAGACAACTTAACAATTTCTACTAGGCTTTGGCACACTTTCCTTCAGTAATTACTTCTACACAAGAATGGCTTCAAATCTTTGCTCGCGTAAGATGAAACTGATGAAATCTCTCTGTATTATACTCTATTTTTTCTCACAGACAATGCTTTCATGTCTAATTAATACAAGAAGTGGCACTACATTCTGTGTTCAAAACTGCGTCGTCGATCTTCAAAGATCCTACGATCATGTGATATGGAGAGAACAACTAGGAGTTGCATTTGACATGTCAGTCAATTTACCCAATGAGAACTTTCCACGTATATCATTCTTTCCTTGATGGCACTTGTATCTGGACCTATTTACATTTGAGGACACATGTCAGCATGTCGCTACTTCGTTATGCATATAAATGAGCATCTTGCCATAGCGAAGCAATGACAATCGTCAATCTGATTTGAAATTAATCAAATGATATGCTACTGAGTTTTCTCAGAAAGAAGGCAGTGGGTCCTATTCGCTATGTCACTATAATTATCTCCCTCACAACTCTTCATAGCGAGGTAGCGAGCTCCATTGATTTCGTTCCAAGCTGATGTTCAGGATCTCTTTGTACATTTGGTCAGAAAGGCATTAATGAAAAATGGATCTATGTATAGTTGGCGCCTGTCAAAAATTTACTGTAGTCTTAATTATCATTCCATGTCACCAAAGGTCCTACCGATCTTCAAATTTCACGGGCCTCGCTACTTTGCCAATGGTGAAGTGTCTAATTTTTTTAATAATGAGGTGGCGAAGCGTTGAAAAAATATCATTCTAGCTCTGATTTCAGATATCCTACTAGGTCCCCTTTCCTGTTTGGACGGTAGTTGCAACGTGTACCTGCACAATAAATCATTCAGAAAACAAAGCTCCGACCGTCGTATCTTCACTTTGCAGTCTCGCCTCATAAAATACTCAGCATTCGCTACCTCGCATGGCTTAAAAAGCATGCAATTCTTCATACGAGGTAATGAAAACGGTAGATCTACTTGGATCTGACGGCTAGAAAAATTGAGAAAAAAGGGGATCTCGGGGGAATAGAAAATAAAAAGGTACAGAATATTCGTCTCACTTGAAAATTCAAAAGTTTCGCACCTGATAGTTTATGAACAGAGAGAACATAGGGTTTTCATGAGTTTTTTTTTTATGGATGGATTATCCAGAAACCCTATGTTTCACTTAGAAATAAAAATTCTGACTTTTCTACAATTTAACAAAAACTTCTGTTGCACAAAAAGTCAGACCAATAGTGGCTCTGTCTGGGGATGATAGACTACTTGAGTCTATGCAAGAATTCAGAATCTATGGGAGAGCAAACCACACATTTGGCAAGATGACAACTTCTTCAGAGAGCACAAAGCAACACACAAAAAACAAGGAACCAGACTGCACAAGGATATTTACAAGGATTTACAGAAAAAGAAAAATGACAGGAAACCCTAAAGACTACTGTTCATGGAAGAAAATAAGTATTTTTCAAGAAAAATACCTCGTCAAGAACTGTCCATGAACTGGAAATTCAAGAATATTGTCAGATATATCTTTGATTATATAAGAATCTTCACCCCAAGTATTCTCAATGAGATATGGGCCTAACTAGATAGGATCAAATTTGCCATGTTTTCCTTTATCTTCAATTTTGGCATTCCACATCAAGACTAGATCTCCATTTTCAAATTTTTTGCTTACAGTTATTTTATCATAGAGTGTCTTGACTTGCAATTGCAACTTTTGGTTCCTCAAAGATGCTTCTCTTTTGGTTTCGGTCAATCCTACCAATTCATCCATTCTTTCTTGCATTTCATCTATAGTATCTTCATCATATAACTGGATGTAATTGTATAGTCCTATCAAGTTGTTCTGAGGTATTTCGGCTTGAATTCCATACACTAAATCAAATGGAGCTACACCCATTGCTTTCTTTATAGTTACTCTATCAGCCCATATTGCCAACTGTAACTTGGAATCCCATGCCTTTTTATTATCATCCAAGGTTCTCTTAATGACCTTCAATAGGCTCTTATTTGTGGACTCAGCTTTTCCATTCCCTTGTGGATGATATGGAGCAAATGATGATCTTGTCATTCCATATTTATCACAAAATTTGATGAACTCCTCAGATCTGAAACACATAGCATTATCTGTGACAATTCTCTATGGACATCCAAATCTAGAAATAATATTATTCAACAGGAAATTATTTACCACCTTACTTTTCACATTTCTTGTAGGGATAGCCTCTACCCACTTTGTAAAGTAGTCAATAGCAACTAGAATCCAAGAATAGCCAGTGCTAGACTTGGGGAAAATCTCTCCTATGAAGTCCAGACCCCATTGTTGAAAAGGTGTTTGAGTCTCAACTGGCTTTAATGGAGTATTTCTTGAGAATTTCAGCTTTCCAGCAAACCTTTGACAAGGATCACATTTTTTGACCATAACTTGAGCATCCTTGAACAGAGAAGGCCACCAGAATCCAACCCTCATTATCTTATGTGCAGTAGTTTTGGGCATGTAGTGTCCTCCACATACTCCAGCATGCATTTCTTTCAAAATCTCTTTTGCCTTCTCTTTATCCACACACTTCAACATAATTCCCTCAAAATTTCTCCACCATAAGTTATTTTGGACAATTATGTACCTGATGGCTTGCAATTTAGTATTCCTTTTTTCATTGTCAGGTAAATGGGGAGGAGCTTCCATATGTTGCAAATAATATATGACACTGGTGTACCAATCACATTGGTCCATGTCACATAAGTCAGTTCTGAGATCATCATTTACCAGATTTATCTAATTTGCCTCTAGATTAGTTTTAGCCATGAGTTTGGCCAAACCTTGACCTCTTACTAATTTTGTTATTTGTATATCAATGTTAAATTCTTAGATTCTATTGATCCACCTACACCTCCTGCCTAAAACTTCCTGCTGAGAGAATATATCCTTGACTGCAGCACTAGGTACAAAAGCGATATAAGTAGCACCTACCAAGTAACTCCTGAAAGCTTTTATAGCTTTTACCAAAGCATATGCTTGCTTTTCATTTATCTCATACTTCAATTTAGTAGGCTGTAGTGACTTGCTGAAAAATGCAATAGGCTACTCATATCCTTCTTGATTTTTCTGTAACAAGACTGCAGCTACAGTATGGAATGATGCAAAAGAGAAAATATGCATGGGCTTTGCATAATTTGGGGTCCTCAATATTGGAGCATTCTTTATTGTAGTTTTTATATCTTGGAATGCTTCTGAGGGTTCGCCATTCCAATCTATAACGACTCCTTTCTTGAGCATCTTTGAGATGGGTCTACTGATTTCAGTAAAATTGGTAACAAATCTCCTCAAAAAATTGACCTGGCCAAAAAAGGACTGAATTCCTTTCACATTTTTTGGTTTGGGGACTTTGTCAATAGCTACTACCCTCTCAAGATCTATTTTCACCGCATCCTTAGACACTATGTGTCCTAATAACTTTCCTTCTGTGACCCCGAATGTGAATTTCTTTGGGTTTAAGGATACTCCATATTCCAAGGCTTTTATAAAGATTTTTTCCAAATGTTTGCAGTCATCTTCAGCCTTATTAGAATATGTTGTGAGATCATCCTGATACACAACCATAAATTTGTCAATATACTCATGAAATGCTACGTCCATGGCTCTTTGGAAGGTAGCTCCTGCATTAATCAAACCAAAAGGCATCCTCACATACACATATGTTCCCCAAGGGGTTGTGAAGGCTGTCTTGAACTATTCACTTTCTTTTACTAGAACTTGATTATATCCAAAAAAACCATCCATCATTGACATCAATTCAAAGCCAGTCACTTGTTGTAACATGGCTTCCATATTAGGTAAGCCATAATTATCTTTTAGAGATGCAATGTTTAAATTTCTAAAATCAACACAAAGCCTAATATGTTCATTCTTCTTCCTAACAGGAACCAGGTTTGAAACCCAGATGGAATGCCTGATTGGTTTGATTATTCCACCATCTCTTAGTTTTCTCAGTTCTTCTTGCATTTTTGGGGCAAGGGTAGGATTTATTGGTCTCTATTTTTTCCTAAAAGGTCTTACATTTTCCTTCAATGGTATGACATGCTGGAAAAGATCCTCCTTGTAAGCCTTAAGGTCATCATATGACCAAGCAAAAACATGTCTATATTTTCTAAGTAGGTCAATCAATGTTTTCCTAATTTCAATAGACAGATGTTGGCCAATATAAACCCTTTTAGGAACTTCATTAGTACCCAAGTTTATTTCTTCTAACTCCTGGGGTTTGGGGTCATTTATTCTGGATTTTACTCTATCTTGATTATCAAAAATATTTTCCAAGACTACTAACCCCTTTGGCATCTTATTTGTTTTCAATTGCATTATTTCTTGACCAAAAATGGTTTCCTTCCCATTTATGGTTTCAATCAGTCCACTACAATCCATCTCCTGACCGTGATACTTGTCTTCATTTAACAAAAAATTTGTAATATCTTTGTCATCTTCAAAAACCTGCCAATTTTCAATGTTGTCAGGTATGGAAGGCCTTTTTTGCACCTCAATCTGGGAGATTCTTGCAAATGATATTTCTTTTGGCTTGATGGCTACATTTTCCAATAGATCAGCCATCTTATTTTGTGTCCTATCTCTCCATGCGATCCCAAATGCATCAAAGAATTCTATCTGATCCCAGACTGCATTTCTATATTGTTTCAATCTCCTATTTTTTGATGAATAGGTTCCTTTGATCTGAGAGATAATTAGTTCAGAATCCCCTATGACACATAATTTCTTAATTTTATGATGTATGACAACTTTGAGTCCTAGCAGTAGTGCTTCATATTGTGCAATATTATTAGTGCAGGCAAACTTCAAGGTGAATGAATACCTAAAAGTGTTATTTTCAGGGGACACAAAGACTACACCTGCCCCTGCACCCTCTTTAGAACTAGCCCCATCAAAGAACATTGTCCATAATTTTGGTGAATTCATGCAACATTCAACCTCATTTTCGATGATAGCAGGTAAATTTTCAACTTCCTGAATAATTAATTCAGCCCTGAAAGCATTAATCCCAGTATCTAGGAAACAAGTGGTATCTTTGTCAATTTCTTCACCTAAGATGTGGTTAACCCTTGGTTCCCTATTTACCCTAATAGCTTTGTCCCCTATATGAAAAGTGGCATAAGTAAGATCACATTGTAGGCTTTCCCCCATGGCAGCACTCCATTTTCTAGAGAGTAACATTTCGTAATGTAGAGGTATATCTACCACAAGGACAGACATGTCTAATTCTACTTCAGGATATGCAACCAATTTGAATGGTAGGACATTTATAGTACCTATGACTGGAACTTCTCTAGCATCCATCCCTCTGCATCTACCTTGCTTGGTATCTACCTTCAATCATAAGGCTTCCATTACCTTGAAAGGCATTATAGTGTTGGAAGCTCCTGAGTCTATCATGCAATTTTTTAGGTTCTTCCCTTTTATGATTAGACTGAGGAAAAAAGGATCAATATCTTCTATGAATGCCACTGAGGAATCATCTAGAAACATTTGAGGAATCTGGGATATGATACCACTGTCCTCTATTACTAATGGGGTCTGTTGGGGCATAGTTTGGTCAACAATAATATTATTGTTTGCTATTCCACCCAACCATGACAAAGCCTTATTCTTATGTTCTTCAATTCTAAAAAGTTCAGACAGGGGCACTTTTACAGTAATTTGAGATAACATGGATATCATATCAACAGGTTCAACCACAGTAGGTTTTACAATAGTACCTTGAGTCAGAGTCTTTTGAGCAATAGGCACCGCATTTTCCTTTACAACATCTGATTCTGATTTCTTTGGTTGCACAACTGATTTTGTTGCTTCACTTATCTGAAATTGAACCTTCTTCTTTGGTTCCCATTTCTTACCCTTGTTCTCCTTGATTTTAGGCACATCTACATGGACTTTATTGTCTTGATCATTTATCTTATGATGATGTCCTTGATGAAGACACTAGATGGCTTTCCTGCATCATTTTTTATTGCTTTATTTCTCAAATTATAATTGCTATGAACTTGTGAAATCATTTCGGCTGTAATTCTATCAATTTCCTCCTTGGAGGGCATTCTTAGACTTGTGAGACCCACATCAGAAAATGTACTGCATACCTTATCTGCATCATACCCTTCATCATCTAAGAGTACTTGCTGATGATGTAGCTGGTAAGCAATTCTTTGGCTAGTAACATCATTTTCAGGCTCTTCTGAATCAGAATCTATCAAATCATCATACATGCTCACCATATTGCAGCTTATATCATCATGGCTTTTATCTTCAGTTTCTTCTTTAGCTTGCACTCCTTGGGCTTGGGCAAATGACTGAGCAACAACACAATAATCAGCAGAATGAGGTGATTGGCATATAATGCGCCATGGTACATCATCATTCATATTTACAATGTTCCTTTGTAGGGGGTCTGGAGTACCCTTTTCCTTCACATTTTGAGTCTGGTTAGGAATTGGTTTACCATCTTTCCACTGAGTGGTATAAGGGTAATTTTGCATCCTAGGCTGTCTATTGAAGTTGTTGTTATTCACAGAGGATCTTTCAGCAACATTTGGCTTATTGAAACTAGTGGGATTCATCTTCTTGAGCATTTCTAAAACTTGGCCTATAGTAGGTTCTTTGGGCTTTTTTCCTATAGGGGTTTTGTCACCCTCCCTTTTATTATTGTTCTTAGAATTAAAAAATTTAGATTCATCCCTCCTACCTAGTTTGCCAGATGCCTTTCTATTATTCTCTATATTTACTGCAACTCTATAGGCATCTCTCAAAGTTTTAGGATCTTTATCCCTCAATTGATAAGCCATTTTGCTATCAAAATCATTGAAATAGGTTGTGAGATAGACGTCTTCATTTAACCTCACGAATTGAAAAAGTTTGTACATACGTTTTTGGAATCTCACATTGAAATCAAATGTGGACTCATTTGTATTCTTCTTGATATTGTTGAACTCGTTCAACATGAATCCTGCATTGGTATTGTCCCCATACTGCTCTTTAAACAACTTTTCCATATCACTCCATGAGGTAATACTGTCATCAGGAAACCTCCTAAACCAATCCCTTGCATCCTCTGTTAATGAATGCACAAATAATTTCATTACCATGTCTTCATGTTCAACTTCATAATCATTCAACATGTCAATGAAAGTCCTCAAATGTTCTTCACCAATAATAGCATTATTTCCAGAAAAATTAACCACTTTATCCCTCAAATCAAATGATATTGGATGGGGGGCACCAGGAATACCAACAAATGATATTTTTCTGTACTTTTCCAAGTATATAGGTTTCTTCTAGAAACTAGGAACATTTGAGGTGCTAGCTATATTAGCTTGACTCAGGGGAGCAGCTTGGGACTGTTGTGGTGGGACAAATGGGACTTGGGTGCTAATATTTGGGGATGAGGTAGGGGTAGATTGGGGTATTCCCTGAGTTGAAATTGTGGGAGCACTAACTGGTGCAGGATTTGCAGGTGGGATAGACAAATTGGGCCATGAAGCCAATGCAGAATTAGACTTTATGAATTGGATTTTCCTTCTAGTTTCTGCAGCTTGAGCTTCATTTTCAACCTTCTCAAGTTCTTTTACAAGATCTTTCCTCTCTTTTCAAGCCTTCTCAAGATCTAGATCTAATTTTGACATGGAGGGTTGTATAGGTTTTCTTGGTATAGCTTGAGGCTCGTTTATTTGGATTCCTATAGCCTTGCGTTTCCCTTTATCTGGAGCTTTTGCAGTGGGCTCTACAAGATCAATTTGAATAGGTTTATAGGCTTGAACTTGAGCAATAACTGGTTCTTGCCTTTGATTTAGGTGTTTCTCCTGTTCTTGCACTTTATCTCTCAGATTATCAACATCTCCAAAAATATCCTTATGGAGAGTTGTGGTATTCTCTTCTAATTTTTTATTTTGCTCTTTCAAAGAAACCATCCTTCTTAACAGAGCATCTCTTTCGATTATGGCATCTAAGGTGGCTTGCTCCTTCTCTTTTTCAAGATGAATGCATTTAGCTTCTTCCTTAGCAATCCATTTCTTCAAAAATTCTATCTTAGAGTGCACTTCTTTAGGATTTACAGAAGTTGCCTCGAAATCAGTAGGGTCATCTAGATCTATAAGGTTTGGTTCTACGTATGGGGCTACTTTGGGATTAAAAAGATTATCAGATGAACTCCTAAATCCTAGCCTATAATTTATATCGGCTACAAGATCTAGTCTTAATGAAGCAACTCCCATAGTAGACACATCCTTATCTTGAAAAACTCTCTCATCTGGTAAAGGGGTACTGAAAATGCCTCCTAAGAGTCTTGTAGTTTCAAATTCTGAGCTAAGCGAAGAAGACTCTCTTCCTATTACTGGTTGATAATGGGAATTGACAGATGCATTACCTCTGGGTTTCCAAGTAGGATTTGGATCTGTCTTTTTCTTATTTTGGTTCTTCCTACCACCTTGGGGTAAATCAGTATACATTGATACATTGGGATTGGCTCTCATGTAATCTCTTGTATTTTTCCTCTTGTCAACCATATTTACCTTTTTATTACAATAAGCACTAGCTTCAAAACCTTGACTGAGTCGCCACCCTATTTCAGGACAATATATAATGACACTTTTATCTGATCAAAAGAAACTGACACACAAGTAGGAACAAAAATATATGGCATAGACAGACCAATCACTAATGTCCTAAGACTGCAACTCTTGCTTATTTAGATAAGACACTTGGATAGGCTGGATACGTCAGTGTGTAGCAATGATACTTGGGCTCTATCTTCTTTAAATTCTCAAGGTTTGACACTAAAATATTCCCTTATAACCACGGGCAAGACATAGATCACAAGACACACATGTACACAACAGGACCAAAGAAACTGCAATACTTTTCACAGAGGTGTTGGACAACTCCCCAACAGAGTCACCATTTTGTTGGTGTTTTAAATGGTACTAAAACTACTAAGCGACAAAAAGCTTCATACCAGAATGATAGTACATACACAATCTAAAGACTAGCCTATTCTTATCAACAATTGCATATGTAAGGTATTTGGACCCAACTTCAACAAAACCACGAATGGTTTTCTACTCTTTTGGCTCTGTACAACCAGGGTGGGTATAACCAAGGATGGTTCAAATCTGAAATGACTATATGAGGGTTATTCTTGGTTTCATTTTGATTCTCATTTCAAAATTCTCAAATATATTTATTAATTCTTACTAACTTTCCAAACACATCCCATAAATAGATATGGTCAAGAAGTCTTCTATAGATCTGCAGACGTTTTCAACAACAATGGCTAACTGAAGCTAAAAAGATTTCATGCAGACAAGTGCTGGCCAACTTTGAAGATCTACAGGAAATAAAAGTAAAATTTGATTTGATGATGCATTTGAAAAACCATTTGTAAGATACTTCTCCTTCAGCTGAAATAACTTGATCAGTGCCTAATCCATTAGGGGTTCAGAGTCTATAGCAAAATCTAAGATCTAATATTTTGCCTTACAACAAATTGTAACAGCAATTCTTATCAGAATTTATCATTTAAAATCCTTTTCAATACTTGAGGAATCTTATCACATTCATCAAATCTTTTACTTAATCCATTGAATTAACATCAATGATAGATGGATATACAACCTAACTAGATTGCATTCAATTGTACAGGCTTTTACTCATACAACATCAAGGTAGCTAAGTATTGAGCAGGAGACAAAATTCAGAAAGAACTGATATGGAGATAGTTCATAGTTGTATTCATTTCCTTTGAAAATGGTACATCTTTTACAATAAAATAGCCTTCAGAAATAAACACAGTTCATTCTATCTTCATGTATTTTCAGAAAATTTGAAAGAGAAACACATTACAAACTTCCCTTCAAAATTTGGACCAAAAACTAGACTAAGCACAATACTTACAAGAAAAAGAATTTAGACCCTTCTTTAGCCTTGGGATCTCACTTAAATAGTGTGAGATGCAACAAGCTTAGGGCTAAAGAGAGTGACATGTGTCCTTTAAAAGATACTGACGAATGTCTGTAGTAAAAGACAAAAAACAAATAACAAAGAAGCTAACACATCAAAACATCCTAAGTGGGTCCCTTTATGTTATACTTCTCATTTGTTTTAACAAGAAGATAGGATCTGATTCTCCAATTATTCTTCATCCTCAGAGTGAGTAGCCATGAGGTTTGAAAGTGATGTATTGTCTTCAGTTACCTGTAAATTTACTTCAACCTAGGGAGTTTCTGTGTCCTCAGTATTAACTTCGGGGGTGATTGTTACTTTTTCACTTTCTTCCTCATCATCTTCTGATATTTGTTCTAGAAAGTGATTTTTCCATTTATTAAAAGCATCATCATCTGGCCAATCAAAGCTCAGAGCTTCTCTTTGTATCATTATTAAAGAATTTGCATTTTCTTCTAAAACATCAAATTCTTTCCCCATAGCAATATAAAATAACTGTACTTTTACTAGTTCCTCATTAGTCTTAGCCCAGAACCAGTGGCTAGTCTCACTCATGATGTTTATTATTCTTTCATTTAATAATTCATCCATCTCCCTTTCCCACTTTTCTTTTTCTTTTAGCATATCAACAGATTCTAAAGCACAAGGAAATAGTGTGAAATTTTCAGCGGTGTATTGGGAAAAGCAGAGTGTTAATCTTCTCTGTAAAGAATCCCTTTCATCATCAAAATTCTCTAGCTTATTTAATAAATCAAAAATCTTCTCAATTTGATGATAAGGCATTTGAACTGCAGATATAGATATGATTGCAATATCATTATTTCTCTCCCTCCATTTCTTTGCAAGAAGAGTCAACTTATCCTTATCCCTGTTCAACTCATCCATGAGGGCTGCAATTCTAGTCAACTGATCAAAGAATTTTGACCATTGTATTTTATCCCTCAAATATATTATACCCTATTTCAACTTTTCTTCATATTGATTTCTCAATTCTATCTGCAACTCATGCAATTTTGTTTTTTCTACTTCAAAGTCCTCTGCAGTATAGAATTGGGGCCTTTCAGGGGTATCAGGTATTTCAATGATAGGGGTTGATCCAACAAATTATTGTGAAGGGTACACAATTCTAAGTGTACTAGATTCTCCCACCTTTCTTTTCCCAAGTATCTTCTCCAATTGAGATACCCTATTTTCTAGCTCAATTCTCTTTTTTACTTCTTGATTGTAGGCATCCACCACTATTTCATACTTACTCTGCAAATTAGTCATTTCCTTTTCTTCTCTTTCTACAGTGGCCAAGGCAAATTTAGAATAGTCCACATTCATGTAGGCTAACTGTACATTTGAAGTATCAACGACCCTCCTCACAATGATATTCCCTGTTAGTCCTGAATCATCAGACTGTAATGGAGTAGTCATGGATCCTCCTCTTAGTGACCACATAACAAGGGCAGCTTGATAATTACTGAATGTTGTTCCCAAGAATTCCTTTTTATCTGGATCTTGTAATCCTAAATTATTTGACATACAATTAAAAATTAAGGCATCAACAATATCCCAATTGGGAAATAATAAAATATTTGCATTTTTCACCATTTGTCTACCCTCGTTAGGGGTTATATTATGGAATTCTTGTATCATTTTTTCTTTTATTTGATTCTGAATGGAGGTTTCATCCATTTCTGGATGCTCTGCTTTCATATTCCTACACCTTTGTTCAAAAATGTGCATGTTTTCCCTCCATGCAAACTGATGGAAAGCCCTAGATTTTACAAAACTGTTATCAAACAAAAATTGCTGACTGGCCTACTCCAAAATAGGGTCTAATTCCCTTCCTCTGAAATATGCTACAGTTAATTCAAAACTTGGCACAGGAGGCTCTTGGGGGTTCCCTTCATCAATTTCTTCTTGAGTAACAAAAACTCCTCCTTGCGACCCCATTTGTTCAATTTGCTCACTGGTGAGCTGCTCTTCCTCAATTCTCATTGGAGTTTGTGAGTAACCTTCATCATGGGATTCCTCTTCCCTTATTATTTTTCTTCTTTTGGGAGAAGGTTCAGGGGGTCTTTCTTCAAAGACAGTACTAATAGATTCAATTACCTATTTTTCTTTGTTTATAATGGGCATCTGCTCCTGAATAACAGTATATCCTGTCCTCTTTTAGAAAACCAGTGAACCTGCTCCTATGTTAGGGGTGAAACCCAATTTCCTCATAACTTCTCTGACTTTATCTGGAAAAGAATCAATAAAATGTTCTTTCTTTTCATTCATTACCTCCATTATTTCTGAGAATGTACTCATGAGCTTATTTATCCTATTTGCATTAGTTGCAGCATTACTAAGAGGACTGTAATCTTTTTCAAAACAATTAATAAACTCCAAAACTTTTGAATAGACTCTCCACTTTTCTTTCTTTGTTTCTTGCTCTTGGAGAGAGTATTCATTCCTTATTATATCTTCAGGGAAGTAGAATTCATGCTAACTTGGACGAAGCTTGATCCTATATCTAAGAGCAGAATTAAAGAAGTCTTCTGTGTCACAAAAACAAGCATGAGATACTGCCATCTTATACCACACCAAAAATTTGTAGAGGAAGATCCACCCTTCTTTAGTTATTACAAACTGGTGAGCTATAGTGCTAGTAGGAAAAATTGATCCTATTCCCCTTTTGTGCAAAAAAGTCTCCTCCACTCCTCCCAACTGCCATAAAAATTCAGCTATCCCTACCTTTAAAGGTACTTGATAGGGTAGTACATGGGGTGTCCCTTTGAACCCATAGATCCTAATGGCAGTTGAGACTGGATATGTGATAATATCTCCCCAATTATGTGAAACTTTTAAACTATGGGGTCTGTCGATAGGCCTAACAAGATGCATTAGTGCCTTAGGAATTTTGGGATTGTCACTCAATATGAGACATCTTAGTTTAGAAGCAAAGTTCCTATCAAATCTAACAAAACTAGCATTTTTTGCTTCCCAAGTCATGTTTGCACTCCATAATTGAACTGGTAGTGCCTCCCCTTCTTATTCCCTATTTAAAACCAATTTTTTACCAAAATATGTAACCCCTTTAAAAATAAACATATGCATCAATAGGGAGTACTGACCCCAAACCTTTTCCACCTTGCCCTTTGCAATCCCCACCAATCCATTATGAATCTCATTAGCTAGGTAAGATGCAAAATCAAAAAATATTTTTACACCGAAAGAAGAGATTTGGGTGACCATATACATGAAGCTCACTGGAATAAAGTCTTCTTCACCCTCTCCGAAGACTCTACACAGGGTCCTGTATATTTCTATTGCCTTGGCATTAAAGCATGATTTCTTAAAAGGTTCTTTAGAAGATGATGTTATTGTTGGTAGGTTTCCAATTCTACCTATGTGGGCTTTCAATGCACCTTGTCTAACTATATCCGTTTTGGACATATATTCTTTTTCTAACTCTATCAAATTAATGGGCACATGATACATGGTGAGAGGTCCCAAACTGAAAACCTTCCTAATTTCTTCTGGATTGATGGTAATTAAAACCTCACCATCCATTCTTCTCACTACCTTAGTGGTTGGATCATAGCTTTTCACTACAGTTTCAAGCAGGTCATAATCCATAAACACACTGGGAACAACAAGCTTTCCAAGATCAAAATTCTATATATTGGCATGAGGGGCATATAATTTCTTTTCTGCGAACCATTTTTTGAACAAACTCAAACCATTTTGAGAATTCTAAGCATCCTAAACCCAATTACCCTTATCATACAGTCCATCAGCTATCCTTAGCCTAGGGTTCAATGAGGTTAAACTCTTAACTTGTGCTATCTCTATAGTAGACTCAGGAAGCAACTCAAGAAAATCATCATGCACATTCCTATCCAAATAATTTACTGCACCTAAAAATCACTTCTTCAGAGGCATCTTGGACTTATTTTTCACAGAACTGAAAAGCTTACAAGGATTATGGTAGTATTACTTACTTGAATTTTGACTTTTTTTTCCTCTGTATTTTCGCAAACTTTTCGCGAATAGAGAACTTCACAATTTCTACCAAGCTTTGGCACACTTTCTTTCAGTAATTGCTTCTGCATAAGAATGGCTTCAAATCTTTGCTCGCGTAAGATGAAACTGATGAAATCTCTCTATATTATACTCTATTTTTTTCTCACGGACGATGCTTTCATGTCTAATTAATACAAGGAGTGGCACTACATTCTGTGTTTAAAACTGCGCCGTGGATCTTCAAAGATCCTATGATCATGTGATACAGAGAGAACAAATAGGAGTTGCATTTGACATGTCAGTCAATTTACCCAATGAGAACTTACCACATATATCATTCTTTCCTTGATGGTGCTTGTATTTGGACCCATTGACATCTAAGGACATGTGTCAGCATGTCGCTACTTCGTTATGCATAAAAAATGAGCATCTTGCCATAGCAAAGCAACGACAATCGTTGATCTGATTCGAAATCAATCAAATGATATGCTACTGGGTTTTCTCAGAAAGAAGGCAGTGGGCCCTATTCACTATGTTGCTATAATTATCTCCCCTGCAACTCTTCATAGCGAGGTAGCGAGCTCCGTTGATTCCGTTCCAAGCTGATGTTCAGGATCTCTTTGTACATTTGGTCAGAAAGGCATTAATGAAAAATGGATCCATGCATAGTTGGCGCCTGTCAAAAATTTACTGTAGTCCTAATTATCATTCCACGTTACCAAAGGTCCTGCTGATCTTCAAATTTCATGGGCCTCACTACTTCACTAACGGTGAAGTGTTTGATTTTTCTGATAACGAGGTGGCGAAGCGTCAAAAAAATCATCATTTCGGCTCTTATTTTAGATATCCTACTAGGTCCCCTTTCCCATTTGGACGGTAGTTGCAACATGTACTTGCACAATAAATCATTCAGAAAAAAAAGCTCCAACCACCGTATCTTCACTTTGCGGTCTCGCCTCGTAAAATACTCAGCATTAGCTAACTCGCATGGCTTAAAAAGCATGCAATTCTTCATAGCGAGGTAATGACAGCGGTAGATCTACTTCGATCTAACGGCTGGAAAAATTGAGAAAAAAGGGGATCTCAGGGGAACAGAAAATAAAAAGGGACAGAATATTCGTCTCACTTGAAAATTCAAAAGTTTCGCACCTGACAGTTTATGAACAAAGAGAACATAGGGTTTTCATGAGTTTTTTTTTTATGGATGGATTATCCAGAAACCGTATGTTTCACTTAGAAATAAAAATTTTGACTTTTCTACAATTTAACAAAAACTTCTATTGCACAAAAAGTTAGACCAACACTCACTATTGTACGTTCACCTCTTTATAGCTTTTGAAATCCTTCCTACGTCTATATTTTTCATGCTTATTTTCTTCTTTTCCTTCTCTATTTGGACACCTTAAACCAATGTGACCAACTTCTTCACAAGAAAAGCATATCAAAGTAATTTTGTCTTTATCCTTTCCTTTGTCTTTGTGAAATCTTCTTGCAAGAAATGCTTCAATGACATCAAGATCATCATCAAAACCATCTTCATCTTCACTGTCTGACTTCTTTCTTTTAGACTTTGCAACTTTCTTCTTAAGTGATAGGTTGGCTTTGAATGAGGACTCAAGGTTACTAGAGATAGTAACATAATTATCAAAATTATCTAACTCAAACGTGTCAACCTTCCCACTAGTGCATCCAAGGTTATATCATTCTTAGAGTCACATCTAATTTACTGAATAGCTAACACTCTAATTGCATAAACAAGAAGAAGTGTATTAAGTACCTTTCTTACCACTATTACATCACCAATTTTCTCACCCAAGGATATGATTGCACACATACTAGCATTGATTCTTTCACTATATTGTGCAATATTCTCATCCTCTTTCATCTTCATCTAATCAAATTGACCATTGAGAATTTATTCTTTAGCTCTCCTTACATTTCATCTCCTCCATAGATAGCTTTCATCTTGATCCACATCTCATAAGTAGTAGCACAATCTTTGACTTCACCAAATTCAAAATAATTAAGAGTAGAAGCAATGTTAATCATCATAATCCTATGGTTATTTTCTATAATTTCTTCCATAGTCATAGTTCTAGTAGGTGCCATATACTCGATGTTCAAATTTTTTAGGCCTGAATCTCCAATTATTGCTAAATGCAGCTTAATGAGTTCCTTCCATTCTTGGAAGTTATCTTTGTTTAGCTTAGGAATATCACTTCTGTAAGACATCTTGATCTTTAGCTTGAGTCCTTGAAGCCTTCTCTGCAAGAATCAAAGGATCTTCTACCAATTGTTAGAAATGTAAGAGGAGTAACTAAGAGGGGAGGGGTGAATTAGTTACCAAAAAAATAATTCCTAGTCCCTTAAGATCTCTATACAAAATAAAACCAAACTCTATTTAAACTAAAATATTACTATAACTGGGCTAGCACTAAAACACTCAGCTAACATAGTAACTTAGTTTACACTAAGAATGGCTTTCACTTGGTAAGCACTCAGTTAATACTAAAAATATGCATTTTTACTTTGTTAATATTGAACATGAAGATCTTATGATATTAAGTGTGATTAACCTTAATTAAATTAGTTTTAAAATCATACAAAAAATAACATGAGCACAAGAGACACAAAGATTTAATGTGGAAACCCAATTTGGTAAAAACCAGCAATTGCAACTAGTTACTACTTTTCACTCTTCTATAGTGATCCCTATTAGGAGCAAACCCTAGAAAAGGTTACAAAATACACTATTAGGTGTGACCTTGTTAAAGGATTTAGTTCACCTTACTAGGAGTGGCCTTGTTAGAGGTCTTTAGACACTTCAATCTAGAAATGCCACCTTGTTAGAGGATTTGGAAAATAGTTGCCAAGCTAACTTTGTTAGGAGATTTGATTCACTGCTACAATTATTAGAGAGTAACAATGATATGACCTGATTGTTGATGTAACTATATTTTTTGATTTTAGATCTCTATTTTGGCTTCAATACTTGATCCTTCTTGATCAAAATGTTCTTTGCAGCTCAATCAACTCCTAATTCACTTCCTTGATTTATCTTTTCAATATCATGCTTCTTCTCTAATTCAATCCTCATCTTGACCTCATACTTATATGTTTTACCTTGTTAAGTTGGCTTGAATGAGATTTAAAAAAAAAAAAAAATTCATTCTATAGGTTAGCTAGAAATAACCAACAAAATTGATATAGGAAAATCATTCGTTAGCCAATCCAACTCGGTCAACACTAAGTCAAAAATTAATTTCCTTCAAACTTCCTTTGGTAATTTATTGAGCTCGGTTAGCACTCATTCCATGTCAACTTTTCTTTGGTAATCAAGTGAGCTTGGTAAAGACTATTTTCCTACAAACTCCATTTGATAACCAAGTGAGCCCAACATACATTGATTTCCTAGTATATACTTGACATTTGTGTAACATAAAAGACAACATACAATTGAATGATTGTTTCCAGCACAACTCTATTGACAACTCTCTCTATTCACAAGTCAATCTTCTTTGTAATTTTTTTTTAATATATCCCTTTATAAATATAAGTGAACAAATACTCATGAACTAATTGTCCCACTCATTTTTAAATTAAAAATTGAAATTCCATGCTTTCTTTGTTCATAGAAGACACATGAACCCTACATCTAGAGTTTAGACTCATAGTCTTGCAAGTATTTTGGTGAAAAATGGAGGCATTCCATCCTTTCCTTCTTAGATCACTTTTCTTTTACCTTCTATCACATTACTAGTGACTCATCATATTGGTAATTTGAATCAACAATTGTCTATATATCACTTTATGTGTCAATGTGGGTGTGTCATAATGTATGTCAGTTGTCTTATAACTAGAAACTATAGGATTCCTTCTCCTCCTTCCTCCTCTAACCTATTGTCACACATTTTCCTAATTAAGTACTTCTTTCCATTAATAAAAAAACATAATATTTATTTGACTCTTCATTCCAAAGATGTATGTGGGTTCAATAATCACTTCCTTTGGGATTGATGGAAAAACATTGTTTAACACCCTATTTCCCCATTTTTCTTTTAAAAGTTTATTTATGATACCTTTTCCTATACAAGTGAATGGTTCAAGTAGATGGAATTTGGAATAACAATTTAGATGCTCCCCTAATTGTGTCCCTGTCTCTCTTCATATCATATTTACTATCGATCCCTTCTACTATTATTTATATACTTCATTGTGTTTGTATTCACCCTTGTTATACTCTCCCCTTTCTAATAGATCTCCTCCTTTGATGTTCTCCCTCTTTGATATTCTCCCCCTTTGGATCACATATATTTTCCCCTATTTTATTTTCTCTTCTTGATATTCTCTCCCTTTTTGTCATCAATGACAAAGGGTGCAATGGGATGGTTACAAGTTGTTGAATATGTCTTAGTCTTGATCTTTTATGGTGACAAGATGGGTATTATAAGATCCCTTCATATCTTTAAGAAAAACTATCTCACTCATTAGTTCACCCAAAGGTTTTTGTAATTCACTTATGGTGTTACCTAAGAATTTGGTGAGAACTATGTCAGCATTTCAAATTTGTATTTGGATATCATCTTCTATTGGGGATAGTCTACATTGAACTTATATCAATCTGATAGCCTTATTTTCCTATTCATCCTTTATTTGATGTATGATATTTAATTTCCCTTGATTTTTGATAGATAGTCACCTATAGTGTTAGTGATTGTATTTACATTATATTTCAAATTTTGTAGCTCCTATTGAGCTTGTTATAGTTAATATCCTAGAGTGGGTGTGAGTGTAGATGAATTTGATGATTTCTTCATGACTAGTGCTAAAGACTGCAAAGTCACTTTCAAGTTTTCTTTGGATACCAATATTGTGGCCTAATTCTATCTAACTAGATTCTATAATCTATTTACTCACTTTTCCTCAAGATTCTTCTTGACCAATGCTTCTACACTTCCTTTTTCATCTTTCACATTTTCAACCAACGTGTAGGGTTGGTTCATGAGATTTTTATTAGGATGACATTTGATATGTGGGGCTAGTTGTACAATTATGTTTCTATTGATGACCAATGTGCTAGCCCATTATTATGTATTTAGGTCTTGATTCCTCATCAAGTGTTTCTTATACTCATTGATCTCTTCTAGATCCATGTATTTTATCACTTTTTTCTTTTTAATAATTGCATCAAGTTATTACATGCCTTATACTACTCCATAATCCTTTTCATAAAATTATCTTTCATCTTTTGAGAAAGAAGATGATGAAAATGATGAGGATTATGATGCTCTCATGTGCTTGGATAGTATTTTCTTATTTATTTCTTGTTCTTCTCATGTTGTTTTGGATAGGATTGGTACCCTCTTTCTACTCTCCTATTCACGTGTCTTTCTCTATATTTGTGATCTTAACAATGTAGGTCTAGTTGTAAGACCTGGTTCTTCTTTCTATGGTTCTACTTCCTCTTTTCACTTCCTAGATGGTGATACCATATACTATTGTATTTTGGGGGACTTCTCTTTTGGAGGTTCATCATCTAGTATCTATACTAGGATAGGTGACTCACTTTTATTATCATGCCCATTCTCTAGTGACAAGTCAATAGATATGGTTGCAATCTTCATTATCTCATCTATTGACTTTTTATTCATAACTTGGGGTGAATGAAATTGCTTATTTGTTATTTTATCATCATCTTGTAGAACTAATGAAGCAATTTACAAGTTGATTATTTTTCTTTATTTTAGTTCCAAACTTTTTTTCATTAGTATCCTTGGGTGTAGTCAATTCCTCTTATGTCACTTTGATCATTTATAGTTCATGTACTTCTAATACATATTCCTCCATTTGAGGAATATGAGTTTATTACCTTTTTTATTCTCCTTTTCCTTTTGATTCAAGTCTTATGATGACTTGTTCCTTTGTTGGCATAGAATTTTCTTTTCCAATATTCTTTAGACTAGTTGGTTTCAATCAACATTTTGGCAAAGTATATCTCTTCAAGTATGCATCAATGTCTAGAGTTAATTCCTATAGATGTTGACTAATGATTTTCTATGCCTAGTTTATTTGAATAGTTATAAGGTTTATTATATCTCTTGTGTGTTAGATTGTGGTGACTGATCAGGAAAGTATTGTACATACTTCATAAATAGTGGGGTTCGAGGCATCGGCCCGAAATTTTTTTTTTTTTTTTGGGATGTAGCCGACATGGTAGGTGACATATTATGGACGACATATGGCCAACATGTTATAACCCTAAAGCAATTTAATACTTGTATAAAAAGGGCTTAGGGTTGGGTATTTTTATGTGTGGTGATATGAAATTGGTTCTTGCGGCGGTATTGAGTTGTAAGGGATTACATATTGTAATCAGGTTGTAATCACTGGATTGTAATAAGATCGGACTTGCTGTTTGGTGGACGTAGCCTAGGGATTGGGTGAACCACGTTAAATCTTGGTGCCTTGTGTTCATTTTTGTGTGTTCTATTATTTTCTATTATTGGTTATATTTGCATGTAGTTTTTATTTCTGTCCGTGGTTTATCCTAACAAGTGGTATCAGAGCAAGGTTGTCTTTCAGTTATCCTCTGCAGGAAAGTCTCACGGTTAAGTGGGAGTCTCACAGTTGAGTGGGAGCGATGGAAGATGAGGGTAAGTTGAGGGTTGATAGGTTTAATGGGCAGAACTTCCAGTTATGGAAGATGCAAATGGAAGACTATTTATATCAGAAGGATTTATGGAAGTCGTTGGAAGGAAAAGCCAAGAATCAGGGAACTATGTCAGAGGCTGAATGGGATCTTTTGGACAGAAAGACACTCGGAAGCATTCGGTTATGCTTGGCACCATCGGTGGCATTTAATATTACAAAAGAAAAGACGACAGAAGATTTGATGAAAACCCTAGCGACACTGTATGAAAAGCCCTCCGCTTCAAATAAGGTATTTCTCATGAAGCGTTTATTTAATATGAAAATGGCAGAAGGTGGATCTGTTGCAGATCATTTAAATGAGTTTAATACTATTACTAGTCAATTATCTTCTGTGGGTATCAATTTTGATGAAGAAATTAGGGCTCTCTTGATTTTGTGTTCTTTGCCTGAAAGCTGGAATGGCTTGGTAATGGCGGTGAGTAATTCTGTTCCTGGATCTAGTACCCTAAAATATGATGATGTGATCGGTGTTATTTTAAGTGAGGAAACTCGTAGAAAATCCTCAGGTGGATCTACATCAATAAGTGCTTTAAATGCAAAAAGCAGGAGCAGAACGACTAAAAGAGGAAGTAACTCTGGCAATCATGGGAAATCAGGAAGAAAGTCAAAGGGGAGGAGGTCTCAATCGAGAGGACCAAATGATTGCTGGTACTGTGGGAAACCAGGGCACAAAAAGAAAGATTGTTGGACTCGAAAGAAAATGAAGGAGATAAATCAGATGGAGACAAAGAGGCAAATGTGGTAAGTAACAAATCCGAAGAGGATGCTTTGCTTTTGTCTTTAGAGAGTGTTGATGATTCATGGGTTTTAGATTCTAGTGCTTCTTTTCATGCTACACCTCATAGAGGTTATTTCATTGATTATGTCCAAGGGGATTTTGGGCTTGTTTATTTGGGGGACAATGAACCCTGTCAGATTGTTGGTAAGGGAAAAATTAAGATTAAGTTGCAGAATGGGAATCATTGGCTACTACATGAGGTAAGACATGTCCCAAAACTAAGTAGAAATTTAATTTCAGTAGGGCAACTTGGTGATGAGGGTTGTGTAGTTACTTTTAATGATAAAAATTGGAAGGTTTCGAAAGGTTCCCTTGTAGTAGCCAAAGGTTTGAAAGTAGGCACCTTATATCTTTGTACAGGTCATATTGTTCCTTCTACTTTGATTGTTTCAGAGAAAAATGAATATTCAGGAACAATTACTGCAGTTGAGCAGGGAGAACAAATAACTGCTGTAGATTTTGATACAGCGCTGTGGCATAATAGACTTGGGCACATGAGTGAGAAAGGTATGAAAGTACTTCATTCAAGGAAAGTTTTACCAGGTCTAAAATGTGTGAATATGGATTTCTGTGAAAGTTGTGTGTATGGAAAACAAAAGAGAGTGAGTTTTGTAAAGATTGGGAAGGAAAACAAAAAGGAGAAATTAGAGCTTGTGCATACAGATGTATGGGGACCAGCTCAGGTATCTTCCCTTGGTGGCTCTAATTATTATGTTACATTTATTGATGATGCAACTAGAAAAGTATGGGTTTATTTCCTTAGACAAAAATCTGATGTATTTCAAACTTTTAAGAAATGGAAATGCTTGGTTGAAAATGAGACTGGTAAGAAATTAAAATGTCTCAGATTTGATAATGGTGGTGAGTATTGCAGTCATGAATTTGAAGATTATTGCTCCACTAATGGTATTCATAGACAAAAGATTGTTCCAAGGACTTCACAGGAAAATGGAGTGGCTGAATGCATGAACAGGACTATAATAGAGCGCGCAAGGAGCATGAGGTTGCATGCTGGGTTGCCCTTACACATGTGGGCGGAGGCTGTCAATACTGCAGTATATTTGATTAATAGAGGTCCCTCTACTCCTTTGGGCTGTGGTATTCCAAAGGAAGCATGGACTAGTAAGAAGGTGAGTTATTCTTTTCTTAGGACCTTCGGTTGTTAAGCTTTTTCTCATATAGACTCTGAAAATAGAACCAAGCTAGAAGCTAAATCAAAGAAATGTGTCTTTTTTGGATATGGAATTAATAAATTTGGCTATAGGCTTTGGGATTTTGAAAATCATAAAATTATAAGAAGCCGGGATGTCATATTCAATGAAAAAGTGTTGTACAGAGATCTGTTGCAGCAACATGAGAAGAAAGAAGATGATTATGTAGTGCTGGATGATACTCCAAAAGCTGATGCTCCAGCCATTCCTCATGATGTGCAACAACTGCAACCACAAATACCACACACACCAGTGAATGTTAGATGGTCAACAAGGCCAATTAGACCTCCACAAAGGTTTTCTCCCTCTTTGTATTCTATTTTACTTACTGATGCTGGTGAACCTGAAAGTTATGATGAAGTTGTGCAGGTGGATACTAATATTCAGTGGGAGTCCGCAATGAAAGATGAAATGGACTCTTTGCTGAAAAATAAGACCTGGGGTTTGTGCAAGTTGCCTGCAGGTAAAAAGGCTTTATAGAATAAATGGGTTTACAGGTTGAAAGAAGAGGAAGGAGGTAAGAAAAGATTTAAGGCCAGGTTAGTTGTAAAAGGATTTGCATAGAAAAAGGGAATTGATTTTGATGAGATATTTTCTCCTGTTGTTAAAATGACTTCTATTCGTACTGTTTTAAGTCTTGTGGCTACTGAAGATTTGCATTTAGAGCAGATGGATGTTAAAACAACCTTTCTTCATGGTGATTTGGATGAAGAAATATATATGGCTCAGCCATAGGGTTTTGAGGTCAAAGGTAAGGAGAACTTAGTGTGCAAATTGAAGAAAAGTTTATATGGCTTGAAGCAAGCACCTCGGCAATGGTATCTGAAATTTGACAGTTTTATGCATGAGCATGGATATAATAGGTGTCATTCAAATTACTGTGTTTATTTTAAGAGGTTGGATGATGATAGCTACATTATTTCATGTTTATATGTTGATGATATGCTTATAGATGGGTCTAACATGGATCATATTAAGGGGCTGAAATGCAAATTAGCACATGCATTTGCTATGAAGGATTTGGGGGCAGAAAAACAAATCCTTGGTATGAAGATTTGCAGAGATAGGAAGAAGAGAACATTGACGCTATCTCAAGCTGATTATGTTGAGAAGGTGTTGCAATGTTTCTCTATGGAGAATGCTAAAGCTATCAGCACACCTTTACCTGGTCATTTGAAATTGACTAAGGAGATTTGTCCCAAGACACAGGAAGAGGAGGATAAGATGTCCAAGGTACCCTATGCTTCAGCTGTAGGAAGTTTAATGTATGCTATGGTATGCACTAGGCCAGATATTGCACATGCAGTGGGAGTCGTTAGCAGGTATATGAGTCATCCACGATTTGAGCATTGGAATGCTGTCAAGTGGATTCTCAGATATTTGAGAGGAACATCCAATAAGTGTCTACACTTTGGGGGCTCTACTACTGATTTTTAGGGCTATGTTGACTCCGATTTGGCTGGGGATATTGATACTAGGCGGAGTACTACAGGTTATGTCTTTACTATTGGTGGGGCAGCCGTGAGCTGGGTTTCTAGGCTATAGAAGATTAATGCTCTCTCCACTACAGAGGTAGAGTATGTTGCTGCTACAGAGGAAGCCAAAGAGATGATATGGCTTCAGTTCTTCTTGGAAGAATTGGGACATCCTTAGAAGGATAATTATTTGTTCACAAATAGTCAGAGTGCCATTCATCTTGCTAAGAATTCAGCTCTACATTCTAAGACCAAACACATACAGTTGCGGTACCATTTCATTCAGTCAGTTTTGGAGGATGGATAGTTAAAGCTGGAGAAGATACATACCAATGAAAATCCAGCAGATATGTTGACAAAGGTTGTAACAAGGGAGAAGCTGAACTCCTCTTCAGCTTCAGTTGGTCTTTTAGACTAAATGTGAATAAAAGAATAGTAGAGTCCAGGGTGGTTTGATCCAGTGGGAGCCCCATGCAGTAGTTGTATTGCTACAGGATCAGTCTCCAAGTGGGAGATTGTTGTTTTGTGTGGAGCCTGATCAGTCCCCAAGTGGGAGATTGTTAGATTGTGGTGACTGATCAGGAAAGTACTGTACATACTTCATAAATTTTTTTTTTTTTTTGGGAAGTAGCCGACATATTATGGCCGACATATGGCTAACATGTTATAACCCTAAAGCGGTTTAATACTTGTATAAAAAGGGCTTAGGGTTGGGTATTTTTATGTGTGGTGATACAAAATTGGTTCTTGCGGCGGTATTGAGCTGTAAGGGATTACAGATTGTAATCAGGTTGTAATCACTGGATTGTAATAAGATCGAACTTTCTGTTTGGTGGACGTAGCCCAGGGATTGGGTGAACCATGTTAAATCTTGGTGCCTTGTGTTCATTTTTGTGTGTTCTATTATTTTCTATTATTGGTTATATTTGCATGTAGTTTTTATTTCTGTCCGTGGTTTATCCTAACATTGTGATGTTTTATCTTTCTTTTTAGACATCTATTAGTCCTTTTTTAATACTCAATTTTTGGTCTCATCTTGATTAAGCGATCTTCCATCATTTTCTCATAGTCTTTTACCATAGTACTCTATTTATTATTCAATATCTTTGTCAAATATTTTGGTAATTGAAACCCAATATGGACTGATTTCTATTATTCTTAAGATAGTTAACACAATATTCTTTTTTTAAAATCTTGATTCCCTTTGATAATTTTGTAAATCTATTCTTAAGAATAGTATAATTAGGACTCTTTACAATTGTATTCACAAACTCACTCATGGGAATCAATTTAAACTTATTTTTACATTTCCTAGGTATTGGTGATTCTTCTACTCCCTCTTCCATAGTGACTTCTATGATGACAACTTATTGAGTAGCATCATCTTTAGACTATTGTTTCTCATCCTTAGGTTGATCCAAGGATGCTTCTCTCCTCTTTCGTGGTTGTGTTGTGTGAGGGGGACTTGTTTGCGTTTCTTCTTTCATTTCCTTAGCACTCATTACCTTGGATGGAACTACTCTAAATGGATTGGGTGCTTGGCTTTTGGTTACTTTCTATGGAATGGGATTTTGTTCTTCCTTTTGTTCTTAAATAGCCTATTCCTTATCTCTGTGCAAGTAGCAAACCTTGGCAAGATTGATATTTTCTTTGAGGCTAATAAATTTTCTATATATGGACTAGTCTCCTTATGTCTTACCTCATAACTAAAAGGTGTCAACAATAAAGCTCTTCATTGAGCTAAACACATAATTCATGTATCTATGCTCACCAAAAAGTAGACATTGTCCTTGTAGCTTTTAACCAGATTTGTGGGTATTTGTTCCCTCTGGTTCATTTCTAGTTGGAAACCTTCAGAGTATTCCCATAGAATAGAATTTCCATCTCCTTCTAATCTGATATATAGTTCTCCTATTTGAGTCATAATCACTTGGTTTTCACTCTACTTGATTCTTGGTAATCCAAGGAATTCTCCCCTTAGATAGGAAAAGATAAAAAAAAAGCATCGATCCAAACCTTAGAGTCTGATTATGATGTTCATTCATTTCTTTCTTGATTCTCTCCATTATTTACCTATGGATATATTGAAATGTCACTTTACTGATTTTATATGATATTTCAAGCCTCTAATTAGATTTTCAAAATCAAACAACTAATATCACAAAGATCCACCAAATTTCTCAAGAAACCCCAAATCGAGTATGCCCAAAATAGTGCCAAAACCTTCACAGCTACACCTATTATTAATAAATCTGAAAGTGGAAATTTAAAAAAAAAATTGAGCATCATAAAAGCCTATAAAATGACATCTCCAGATCTGTATAAGATGCACACAATAGCTCCCAAATGGAGGACAAAAGCAATGCTCATCGGGCTCTCGAAAATAGCACAAAATAGCCTGGAATCACCACAAAAAATTAATAATCTATCACAAAAGTATAATCATATCCAAATACATATTTTCAGCTTTATTTTAACATTTAAAAGTCTGGTATACAGCAGCAACCCAAACTGATATGAAATGCTCAACCGGAAACACCAAACTCTTACAAAAAATACACCTGAAAACTCACAAATCTGCACTGTTCAACACAAAGGCAAACTCTGCATGAGCATGCACATGGAATGGCTTCAAACTCCCATCCTTAGGCTTCCTAGAAACCTAAAAACTCCCATTCTTGGATCTCCTTGCAAACCTACAAACTCCCATTCCTGGGTCTCCTTCTCCACAAGTTTGGCAACCTCTGAAGAACAACAAAGCAATGCACAAAAATCAAGTTCTGGAATCAGCCCAAAATGCCTCCAAACCCCTTAAAAGAGGGCATAACCCTAACTCACATCCAAGAGGGGTTAATGAAACATATTTTAATAATAATCTTCATTTATTAGTCCATTAGCTTCCAAAGATTATCCCCTTTTGTTGAAACTTCACCTTTTTGGGCCTGCCTGCCTTAGCAAAGATTATTATTTTTTAATTATTTGAAAAGGGGATATGACAAGTCCTCCCCTCCCAAATATTGCTTGTCCTCAAGCAATGGCTGAATAATCAATCAATCAATCCACCTGGACCCCAAACGTAGTCATGAACTATACAACTACCAATTAACACAAGCTCCTGCAATATCCTCTGCAATATGACCAAGAGGAATCCATAATCAAACTAACAATTATAGCTCAACCAAAATCCAAAATCACCACTACCATAGTCAGAAACCCATGAGGCACAAAATCTTAGAATATTAGAACCCAAGTAAAGTGGACAAATCAAATTGCCAACACAGTAAATACCATCAATGCATCCCACTGGCCTATACGGAATGTACAATCCAACTCCACAACAATGATGAACGCTCTCGAATGAAACTGTACCAAGTATGGAGAATCCACACACTGTACAACTCCTGCAGTCAACACAACTTTGCAAATCATCAGCCACTATCTCATAACCATAACTCCCATGCACTGCTGATGGTGAAAAGATATTACAAGATAAAGAGTAAGAAATGGAACCCAAACCAAATTTTCCTGCCATCAACTCCTCAAAACAAGGATCAAATGCTAACTGATGTACATACCCTGCAATATAATGTTGATTAAAAAAATCAACCTCAGTCAATAGTTCACCATGAACAAGTGATACAACCCACTATGACTGATCACTAGCTAAGTTAGGAGATGTCATAGCCAAAGGAGTAGAATCAATAACAACACCCACTAAAGCATCACTCCCAAACTCCTGCTCTAAGTCATATATTATCAAGCTGTCAACTGCAAAACCTATCATCATGTCATGCCCATCACAAATCTCATCTTGAGGCATCAAACTGTCCCATAACTGATGATAAGCGCTAGGAACCAAAGTACATCTCTGTATCATCATCTCATCAACATGGTCATCAAAGGTAAATTGATGAGCGTACCTCACAATGTAATGCTAATAGAATGCGCCAATCTCAGTCAGTGACTCAGACTATAATCCAGATGAAACTAACTACAATTGATCATTAACCATGTTGGAACTAACTACTACCTCCAAAGATATCACCAAGGGAGTAGTATTACTAGCAGGAACCATACCAACTGCCGACTCACCAACATCACATATGATCTTTGATACATCTCTAGTCTTTGTGCCATCAGTACTAGAGGCCACCACCATGTCAAGCATACAACAATTTGCTACAACACCCAACTCAACTAAACCTGACTCTAGTGGGAATGAACTTGATATGCCAATGTTAGTATCAAGGATGGATGCATCCCCATCTCCACTGTCTCTAACAATCTTGGCCATGGACATCCTCGGATCACCAAACACCACAGCTTGTGACTATATAGAATCAAGTAAAAACTATAGTCGCTCTAACTCCATGGTCACCTTAGCCAAATGAAACTGTGACTCCTTGAAAGCCAACTATGTACTCTCAAGAATCTCAGAAGTCACCTCAAGCTGCTGAGTAAGCTCACTCACCTCATCTTCCTTGGCCAATAATGCATCATATGTTGTACTACCCCACTCCATAAGATAATCTCAATCGGCTACCAACTGCATATAATCCTATCTCAAAATTTGGATAGCCTCCCATAAAGAGTGGAACTCTGTCAAGGAAAGATAACAGCCTTCCTGCTCATCACTAGTAGGAGAACCCCATCCATAAACTACTAACAACTGATAAGCAGGATCAAAATGCTAGCAAGTGATAGCAATGTCTTGGTCACTAACTCCTAACTAATTAGACACATGATAGCACTGGCTTGACTGTCTCCTACAAACCTCGTCTAATGCATTGTCTAAAGGAGTATCCTCAAAGTTACTAGTCTCTAGAGTATTAGCATCCATGTCCTGTGAATCAAATCTAAAGCTCATATCAATATATTGAGTATCAAAAATTGTAGCACTGCTATCCAACTCCTCTGTACCCAAGGAAACTAAGTCTTCACAACTACCCACTGCATCCTCCTGCATGTCATCAATGCCAATATGATCCTAGGACCCATCTGTACACACTGCCAAAAATGAAAGATCATCAACACATTCCAGCAAGTATGGTCGACTAGATATATGAACAAAGCCCAACACCAGTGTATAAAAACTAATACCAACATTGGATAAGCTCCTGACACAAGAAAAGACAACGCCGTGCAATCTGCTAATCAAATCCATGATAGCACCCAAACAATCACTACTACCAAAAAGTGTTAAAGATTTCCAGTCAACTAAATCCCAAATGCCAATATAAAAATCTTGAGTCCATATACATAAACTATAATCAGCTGGTAACTCAAGAAAACTCCTCACCTGAGTAATATGACCAATACCAACTAACACCACATACCTGTCATGATGAGATAAAGAAGTCAAAATATTGTCTTTGTTCACTTTCAGCTGGCTGGACAAATCATGTGAAGTACTACCAGTCTCAACCTCATGTGTTGAAGCATCTAACTGTGCCTGATACTCTCTCTCAGAAAAGTCATGAATCCTCAATGTTTGCTCATCTCTACCAGGTATCTCACCATCATGCACAACAACATCCTCATAATCATCATCCTTGAGGTCAAATCTATCTATCACTCTTTAACTAAAATCATCAAATGTAGTTACCTGATCATGACCTTGAGTAGTCATTCCATGATACCACCAATCATAGGCTGCATCTTCCAAGTGTAGACTTGCAATTTGAACAACATCACTCTCCTTCATGGGGTTAAGTGTGAAGAAGGTCTGTAATTTTTGTAGCCATGCTCTAGCTAAAATTTTATTTGTTCCATCAAAAGTAGGTGCTATAAACTTGCTTATCTTATTTTTGAGCTCTCTTCCACTTATGTCATGCTCCCTTCTGTACTCTTTCTTGGGCATCAAAGTGTTCCTCATATCCACATATTCTCTAAAAGGAACTAAACTGTGAAAGTCATCATCTAAACCATTGTAAGTAGCTCTTAATGCAATCAAGTTACCTGTAACCTCTTCCATGGGATTAAGGGTTGGATTTGGCACTGGTGGCTCATCTATATGCAGAAAAATAGTTTTTGTTGATTGAGAGGGTGTGAGTTTCAGATTTCTTGACTCCTCTGAAGTGCTCCCTTTCTCATCAATAGATGTAACTCCTTGTAATTTTTCTATGAATATTCGCAACGCCTCTCTAGTTTCTGCCAAATTATCCACTGTTTGCTTCTGAGTATTTTGGATTTCTTGGAAGAATTTCTTTGCCATCTCATCCAGATTAGCCATAATTTTTTCCTTCCTTGGATTTTATACTTTTACTTTCAACTGGAGGTTTGATCAAAATTTCTTTATTCTTTTCTCACTGTAAATATCTCTTTTCTCTTTCACTTAGTTGCATGCAACCATAAATTTTGACATGCAACTGATTAGAAGCAACATGCAACCACCGAATTCACCAAGAACTAACATCCAAATGATTAGAAGTAGAATGCAACCATAAATTTTGACATGCAGCTGATTAGAAGCAATATGCAACCATAAATTATGACATGCAAGATTTGGGTAGTTGTCAAAATTGACATGCAAGATCTGGGTAGTTGTCAAAACTGACATGCAAGATCTAGGTAGTTGTCAAAACTGACATGCAAGATCTGGGTAGTTGTTAAAACTGACATACAAACTTCTACAAATCCTCAGGGTGGCAAGATCATAGCTCTGATACCATTGAAATTTCTCCTTACTGATTTTATATGATATTTCACTCCTCTAATCAAATTTCCAAAATCAAAAAACTAATATCACAAAGATCCACCAAATTTCTCAAGAAACCCCAAATCAGATATGCCGAAAATAGTGCCAAAAGCTTCACAGCTACACCTATTATTAATAAATCTGAAAGTGGAAATTTTTAAAGAAATTTGAGCAGCATAACAGCCTATAAAATGACATTTCCAGATCTGTATAACATGCACACAATAGCTCCCAAATGGAGGACAAAAACAATGCTCATCGGGCTCCCGAAAATAGCACAAAATAGCCCAGAATCACCACAAAAACTTAATAATCTATCACAGAAGTATAATCATATCCAAATACATATTTTCAGCTCTATTTTAACATTTAAAATTTTGATATACAGAAGCAACCCAAACTGATATAAAATGCTCAACCAGAAACACCAAACTCTTACAAAAAATACACCTGAAAACTCACAAATCTACACTATTCAACACAAAGGAAAACTCTACATGAGCATGCACATGGAATGGCTACAAACTCCCATCCTTAGCCTTCCTAGAAACCTAAAAACTCCCATTCTTGGGTCTCCCTGGAAACCTACAAACTCCCATTCTTGGGTCTCCTTCTCCATAGGTTTGGCAACCTCTGAAGAACAACAAAGCAATGCGCAAAAATCAAGTTCTGGAATTAGCCCAAAATGCCTCCAAACCCCTTAAAAGAGGGCATAACGCTAACTCATGTCCAAGAGGGGTTAATAAAACATATTTTAATAATAATCTTCATTTATTAGTCCATTAGCTTCCAAAGATTATCCCCTTTTGTTGAAACTTCGCCTTTTTGGGCCTGCTTGCCTTAGCAAAGATTATTATTTTTTAATTATTTGAAAAGGGGACATGACATATATCCACATAGATTAATGCTTTATTTATCTTGGATGGTCTAAATTACTCCATAAGTAATTTTTTCTAGAACATAGTTCTTCCTACTAATGTGAAACATCTTGTAACCCAACATGATGGCTACAAAATTCAATTTAGAGATTAGAATACCATCAATAGTGCACCCATTCCAATCTTGTGTGGCCCTTCCTCTACTTAATGTAGTTTCTTGCCTCATTGAGACAAAGTTAATTAATATATTTAATGCTTGAGGCTTTGAACATAGTTACCCTCTAAACTAGGGCCTTGGTGATCTTGTAATTTTTTTCCTCAACCATACATATTATTCATGGATTATAAAACTAATAAACCTTACACATTCCTCATGGATGAAATTGGATATGTCCACCATTCTACATAATGTAGAGTCCACTTGATCTTTGAGATCCTTCGTGAGGTCTCCTTCTAAGAAGAATGCATCATACAATTATCTTATCTCTTTTTTGCTAATATATTATTTCTTAAAAAGTCCAATTATGAACTAACATTCTCTATTAGTAGGACATCATTGGATAGAGATGATAGTTCTATTTAATCTTCAACATCCTTTCCTTATATTTTGGGTGACTTCTTTACTTGTTACTAATAATGTTCACATTGTTGATCTATTCTACCATTATTTTTACTTAACTCAAGATTCTTTGCTGATCACTATGCGAGATTCTTCTCATAAATAGTATTATTGCAATATTCAATGGTGATCACTTAGGATTTTTTTAATATGAGGGCACAAGTGATTTCGTAATGCAAAGTTTTGAATGATTCTAGATCCTTGTGTTTATGTCAAAAGATCATAATGTTGGAATTACCAAAGTTATAAAAACATTTTTACCTATGTAACTTGAAATATTTGATTAATGCTTTGTGTCATTCCACTATGGTTACTTTTTACCATCTTTCTCTTTCGTCAACAAGTTATACTTTCTTTTAACATTGGTACTCATTTTCATCAAGTATATGACTGCCAATTTTAAATTAGAGGACTGGTTCATCATTGTTTCCTTTATTTTAATACTCCTTTAATGTTTTCAAGCTTAAGAAATTTATGAGGTCTCACTAGTGATTGATTATTTTTCAAATTCATCTTGCTTTGTTTCAGCCACTTAGTTTTTTTTCATCCACTTGGTCATGAAGTGCTTTTCTAGGTGTTGCATGGTCATGATCATTTCCTTTTTGACTGAGAACTTACTCCCTTGTCTTCAACTGAATCTATAATCCCTTACAATATGACATATTTTGTGACAAATATAATAGGTAATTCTTGTACCTTTCCATGGTTCAACATTGTTCCTTGGGTATATCCTTAGCTTGCATTGAGTTGTAGGATGACATTCATTTCAAAATGCCATACAGACTAGTGAGGGAGACCTTTTCCTTCCAATGAGACTCATTTCCTTTGGAGATGTTTGATTATCTTAGGCACTTATTCTATACTCTTCTACTCTATGCTCATACATTTTTCAATAACAACAATGTACGTCTAATCTATTCTCATTAGAATAAGAAATACACTATTGTTTTGTATGGCCATAGAGATGGAAGTTTTTGTAGTACCCTTCATGGGTACACCACTAAATAGGTGTTATATTCTTAAATCAATATAAAATAGATGTATCTCCTTTCTTACCACAAGAACTATAGTTTTTTTACCAATACCCTTAACTTTTTGAGATGTGCTTTTTGATCTTCCACTATTCAACTTCTTTGCTCCATGAGTCTCTCCTTCCTCAATTTTTCTATTAGCTTGGTAACCAAGAATAACCTTTCTTTTCTTCCTTATTTGAGCCTTTATTTTCTCATCAATCTTCTTAGAGCTCTCATTGAATATCCTCAAAATTTCATTTTATTCATTTGTTCTTCTCATCTCTTTAGAAAGCTTGATCTCTTTCTCAGTCAGTTTTGTGAAATATTCCATATTGGAGTGATTTCTCTCCTCATTCTTTATCTCATGTTCCCTCTTATTTTGTAATGCCTACATCCCATGATAGGATTACAACATCTCATTCAACCTAAGCTTTGGCTACTTCTCTAGTTAGCTCATCTTTATATTTTCTTAGTTGAGTGATATTTTCCCTCTACTATTCTATTTCAACCATTAAAATAGAAATTGTTAGAGTAGGGTTGCCATTGCACCAAAAGAATGATATGTTAATGTCTGATACAACCAATGAACTTATAGTACATAGAATATGGTTAATCCCTTGTCACAAATCTTGAGGGTAGTGCTAAACAAATTTCTAACAACCTCCCCCTCAACATTACCCAAGGGTCTAAGGATTCAAACCTATGATGAAGCTCTGATACCACTTAGAGTGGGGTTTTTTTTGCACCAAAAGATTTATCTATCAATGCCTAATACACCCACTCAACTTATATTACACAAGAGGTGGTTAAGCCCTTGTCATGATTCCTAAGGGGAGCGGTGAACAAATTTCTAATAGAAACAACTTCTTCTAACTCTTTAGAAACACTGTATTGTTGTTCAATGAATCCTTGAATTATGTTGAGCTTCAAAATTAGCTTCTTCCTCTTAGATAAGGAATTTGTTAGCATTTATTTCATGTCCTCAATGGTATTCAAGTATTCCTCTATCTATCTTTGTAGTTGTGCCATTAGATCTCCCCTCAAGTTATTAAACTTATTGTAGGAAGGATCTATTTCTAAGCTTATCAACTAACTATTGAGATATCATTTTGCATGATGCTTAATGATAGGAATCATTTAGAACTCCTCACTTGAAAAGTTGATCTAGGATCAACTCCAAGATTCTAGGTGATCTTACGACCTATTGGAATCTACTCAGTAGAAGATAAATGTGAATGTTCATGAGAAGGCCTTTGCTAGTTCAACCAATTTCAAATAATATGTTGAATCTATTTGCTATCTCTAAATAATAACCACACAAAAATAAATATGTTTTTCTTTTTTCTATTTCTAATGAATATAGTTTTAACTATGCAACTATATGAATTCTTACATTAAACAAGTGTTTGTAAAAAAGAATAATGAAGATAAGGTAAGAAGAAGTTTAAGAAAATGACTTGACAAGTAAATCCCTAATGAACATAAGCTGCAAAAAAAACACATTTATGATTTAAGCCTTTGAAAAGATTGGAAGGTAACCAATGAAAATAGGAGTAGTGCTTCCTTAATTCCATTAATGCAATCATCGATGGGAATAAAATAACTATAAGATGTTTCACTTTTCATTAGATCACAAGGCCATGGAAAGTGTGCTCATGCAAGACAAAAAGCTATGTAGGAAAAATAGGGTGATCTCTTCTCCAACTCAGTATATTAGTAGAATTTTTAAACATGTGGCAAACACCAAAATCAAAAGATCTCTTAATCAAAATAACACAACAAAACTATTAACTCGATTACACTCTATGAACATACATTCAAAAAATATAACACACTCAAGAAAGTATAACTACACTTTGAATAAGAGCACCAATATCATATATTATTGCATCAAAATAACAACCTAGAATACATATTTAATTCCTCAATTTATAGGAAATCTTCTCCTCAATTTGTGTTGAGAGTGAGAGATCTCTTTATGCAAATATATGCTTTTAACTAATAAAAAAAATCTAATTATGTACAAACTGACTCTCTAAATGGTACTAAGTAGGATTCCACCCTCTTTAATCTTAATTAATAGGTGCACAAGCCTCTACATGACTTAGAAACAATGAAAGAATGAGAAAATAAGAAGAAAAAAGCTATTAGATGATGTAGGACTCTCTGCAGATGCCAAAATTAGAAGTTCGACCTTCTTTGGATGTTTGTGGGAGTTAAAATACCATCAAAATGCATTTCTAGTGCATAGAAAGCTCTAAATTTGGAATTGGTAGTTAACTATCAATGCATCTTTGGAGAAGTGCACCTTTGGAGAAGCACACCTTAGTAAAATTTGTGTGAGGTGCTCAATTTGCCAAAAAATCAAAGTTCTCAGTTTTGAAAATGGTTTCTAGATTTTTCTCAGATGAGGTTTGGGAGCATTCTTGTGTACTTATTTTTCCTTTTTTTGATGATTTATACCCTCTTATAGCCAATTTTTTTTTATATATTTGAACTCCTACTTCTTCTATCTAAAATGCCAAGGCACCTATGTTGAATCTTGTCATTAACAGTTGCATAAGATGAGGAACTTGTTCTACTTTACATGTCCAACCTTTGTATCTTTGATCTTCAGTGTAAATTCATGAATCAAAACTTATGCATAAATCTTTTGAAGGTGAAGGATACTAGCATAGTTGAGATCTCTATTGCTACTGATTATGAAGATGCTATTATGATTGGTGCATTTGTGCATTATGTGCCACACCTTCCTATCATACGCACTTGCACATCTTCATGTTATGCACATCTTGATGCACTATGAAGTCTAATCCTTGATTATAATTCTTTCAAATTATCTAATCCTTCTTGGTCAGAGACTAGGTGATCTAGATTATCCAAAATGATCAAATCTTTGAAACTTTTTCATAATTTTTAAATAAGATTTTCTAGATGTTTTTAACTAGCCTTTTTGGAGGTCCTTACTCAAAATTTTAAGTTGAAACTTTCATCAGTCTTTAAAATTGGGTATTCAAAGGCTCACTATTTTAGGGAATAAAGTTAGAGTTTTAGTTGTTCTTTTCAATGGTGTAAATGGTTTTGAATTTTGAGCTCTAGATAAAAAGTTATGATCTCGACAAATTAAGGATGCATTTTTACCTACAAAAAGAAGAAAACATTAGTCTGAAAGGCTAAAAATCTAACCCGAAAAAAACCTTAATTGTCAAAAACATAACCTAGAACATCAAAACCTAAGAAAACCACTTAAAATCCCCCTTTTAAAGCTTGAAATATATATTAGTTCACCTTGCACACCTTCATGATGTGCTAGGTGCACTTTATGACCACTAAATGGTCATATTGTGTGTAGTTACACACCTATATAGGTGCACATCCATTTACATTTGCAAAAAAAGGGGGGAGAAGTTGTAATCTTGTTAATGTGCAAAGGGTGCGAAAATGCACACCTTAGTGGGGTACACCTATGTGAACCCTTATTTTTTGCCTTAGGATTATTAATGTGAGAAATGGTGTGCAAATGTGCACCTTAGCAAGGTGCTCATCTACATAACATTAACTTGGTCATTGAGTGTTAAGAAAGGTGCACATGTGTGCACCATGGGGAGGTACATACATGCACAACTTTCCTTACATGTTAGTTTAGGCTTAAATTTCTAGGTTTCTTTTATGTTTTTCCATGAATAAAGGTGTGCACATGCACATCTTGGATAGGTACACACGTAAGAACAATTTGGTGTTATTTAAGTTGGTTTATGTGTGTGTGCAAGTTTATGCACCTTCAAAGGTGCACATGTGTGCTCTTATGCAAGAAAAACACTTATTCACCCAAAATTTTCCAATTCTGACACTTTGGGGCTTCTTAGTTAGAGACACAAACTTGGTTCAAACTCAAGAAGAGTTTCTAAGATGACCTACGCCTTAGACTAGGGGTCTGGGAGACAAAAAAATTACTAGGGGGTCCCTATTTCTAGCAAAAATGTGGTGTGCATTATAAAACTACAACACTAACCTTGTTATGATGTACCTTAGAATTAATACCACAATAAATGAAGAAATATAAAAGAAAATAAACTGACACACAAAAGAATTCATCTAGGTGAAATAGATATTTTATATGTGGAAACCTTCAATGTGAGGATGAAAACCATGGTGCGGATAATATATCCACTAGCCCTTATAATGAATTCAAAGGGGTTCCTTATTAGGAGCTACAAGTGCTTATTTTGAATCTATTGCTATTAAGAATGCCTACAATCTATTGGACTTACAATAGCCTTTGAAAGATACCTAGTTAGAAGATTTACATGTCTACTTCTCATAGACACCTTGTTACAAGATTTGTATATTAAGATGACTAATTAAGCTAACCCTATTAGGAACTTATAAATGGATATAATGTTAAGAAATAATTCTACATGTTTGACCTATAAGGGTATCATTGTCTTTCTTTGTGGATCTTTGTTCCATTTCCTTGAAGATGCACTCCCACTTGGTGATTTCTCTTTTCTCACCTCTCCCTTGGTTCCTATAATAGTCTATATTTTTTTTCTCCAAACTCTACTACACTTCATTCTATTATATACCTCTTCCTTAAATTTTTGCTCTTTGTTTTCTACTTTTGTAACTTAGTGACTCTCTCAACAACTCCCTAATCTTGAAATTAAATCTTTTTTTTAGTTCTCATTTTATATATATTTCTATCAATGTTAGGGCACAATTTTGACCAAATTATCCCTCTCATTATTGAATTCAAAAATTTAATTCCATTATTTCTTTTTTGATAGAAGGCTTGTGAACCCTACATCTACAGCTTAGACTCATAGCCTTGCCACTCTTATTGGAAACCATTAGCAACTTGTTTTCTGTGCCTTCTTGCATCCTTTTGACTTTACCCTCTATCACATTTGTGGTGAATCATTATGTTGATGACTTGGATCAACTAATTTCCATATTTGACTTCTTGTGTCAACATGGGTGGGCCAATGTGTATGTTAGTGCATCTCATGACCAGTGATTGTAGGCTTCCTTATCCTCCTTCTAATTGGTTGTGACACATTTTTGCAACTAGATACTCTTGTCCATAAATTTTTAAAAAACATAATATTTCTTTCATTCTCTTTGCCAAATATGCATGTGGGATCAACAATATTTGTCCTTTTGTGTTAGATATTAAAGTTATATATATAATAAATATGATTTATAATAACTATTTAGTTCATTTAAGTTGAATATATACATTATATTTCAAGTAGGGCTATTTATAGAAAAAGATGTGTGTGTGTGTGGAGAGAGAGAGAGAGAGAGAGAGAGAGAGAGAGAGAGAGAGTGAGAAGAACCTCCTTATAGCAATATCGTGAGAATGCTCGAAATAACAGAATACAAAGTGATAGCAGAACTCAGAATAAATCTACTGATCACAGGCCACTTCGAGGGGGTAACCTCCTTTGAGCAAGCTCAATACAATAAATTCGTCCGTTCCCATCAAGGGCCTCAACCTATTCTTATATACTGGGTACGATCTAGAAAAGTAATACTACCTATGCATGTGGGATAATAAAATAAACTCACGGGACGACTTACAAAGCATATGCGTCCAACAACTCTATTCTAACAAAATAAACAGAAGGAACACACAGCTTCCTAACATCCCCTCTCCCTTAGAAAAAAGCTTTGTCCTCAAAGCTTAAGGTGTGGAAATTGTTGTTGAATCTGAAGAAGGGGTTCCCAGGTAGCATCCTCTGGTTGCATGCCATGCCACTGAATCAAGACCTCAGAGATGGAGCGAGAGCGAAGCTGGCGAGTGCGCTGGTCAATGATTGCCACCGGCTCCAGGATAATGGATCCTTCCGTATCCATTTCAGGGAGAGTAGTTTGTGCTCTGATAGTGGTACCCAGAACTTTCTTTAGACAAGAAACATGAAAGACTGGATGAATGCGGGAAGAAGGAGGAAGTTCCAGTTTATAAGCAACTGAACCAATCTTCTGCAGAACCTGATAAGGCCCATAAAATTTTGGGGCCAGCTTATGACGCCCTTTCAGCTTTAGGGAGGATTGTTTGTATGGCTGTAGACGGAGAAAAACCATATCCCCAACTTGAAATGAGCGCTCAGAACGGTGTTGATCTGCTTGTTGTTTCATCCGATTACGGGCCATCTGAAGATTATCCTGTAAGGTACGAAGAATCTGATCCCTGCTGCGGAGAACTATGTCAACTGCCTGGACTGGTGAGCTGTTGGGAGTGTAGGGAAGGAGCACTGGAGGTGCCTGACCATAGACTGCTTCATATGGAGTCATTTTAGAGGCAGTGTGGTAAGAGGTATTGTACCACCATTCAGCTAAAGGGAGCCACTTGGCCCACTGATGTTGCTGTTCGGAAGTGAAGCAACGAAGATAAGTTTCCAAGCATTTATTGACAATTTCCGTTTGACCATCAGTTTGTGGGTGATAGCCCGAACTCATCTTCAGTTTGGTGCCAGTTTTCTGAAACAGTTCAGTCCAAAAATGACTGGTAAAAGTTGCATCACGATCAGAGACAATGGAAGAAGGGAGTCCATGAAGATGAAATATCTGGTCCATGAAGATTTGTGCAACAGAGGAGGCAGTATAGGGGTGGCTGAGGGCACAAAAATGACTATATTTCGAGAGACGATCAACCACAACCAAGATCACTGTCTTGCCACCGGATTTAGGAAGCCCTTCAATGAAATCCATAGAAATATCAGTCCAAATCCGTGTAGGGATGGGCAATGGTTCGAGCAAGCCAGGAAGGAGGGTCGTTTCACCCTTGTGGCGTTGGCAAGTATCACATTCAGCCACCATCTGTTGAATCGTCTGTTTCATTCCTTTCCAAAAGAAGTTTCTCCTTGCTCGCTCATAAGTTTTGAGGAAGCCTGAGTGCCCTGCTGAAGGAGAAGCATGGAGTTCATAAAAAATAGCCTGATGTAGAGCTGGGTTCTGAGGAAGCACTAGCCGACCCTTGTATCGAAGAGAAGCACCATCCCAAGAGTAATGTGGTATAGCAGAAGGATTATTGGCTAGCTGGTGAATGATTTGAGATAAAGAAGAGTCACTGTCATAGCCCTGCTGAACAGACGCTAACCAATTGGGAATGGGCTTAGAAATAGCGGAAAGGGAAGCTTGATTATCAAATGTGCGAGAAAGAGCATCTGCCACAATATTCTCCTTACCCTTCTTGTAGGTGATCTCATAATCATACCCCATGAGTTTGCTGACCCATTTCTGTTGTGTAGGAGAGGATACCCGTTGTTCTAGGAAGTATTTCAGACTTTGGTGATCGGTTCTGATGCAAAAATGACTCCCTAAGAGGTATGGCCGCCACTTCTGTACAGCATGCAAAATAGCCATCATTTCTTTTTCATAAGTAGAGAGGGCTAGATTCTTACCAGAGAGGGCTTTGCTAGTGAACGCAATAGGATGGTCATCTTGCAGGAGAACAGCACCCAATCCATTGCCGCAAGCATCACTCTCAATAGTGAAGGGTTTGGAAAAATCTGGCATCGCGAGAACAGGTGTACTGCACATAGCCTGTTTTAGTTGTTCAAATGCAGTCTCAGCAACAGGGGTCCAGGAGAAGGCATCCTTTTTTAACAGAGCTGTCAATGGTGCTGCAATTTTCCCGTAATCTTTGACAAACTTGCGGTAGTAGCCAGTCAACCCCAAAAAACCCCGAAGGCTCTTGAGAGTTTTAGGATGCGGCCAAGTTTTCATGGCATCTATTTTTGTAGGATCCACCCGCACTCCATGGTGTGCAACAATATGCCCGAGATACTCCACTTCCTCCTGGCCAAACACACATTTAGATAGTTTTGCACAGAGTTGATGATTAGAGAGAAGTTGCAAGACAAGCTCCAGATGATGGAGATGCTCAGCCCAAGTTTTGCTATATATGAGGATATCATCAAAGAAGACTAGAATGAATTTCCGGAGGTATGGTCGAAATATGTTATTCATCACTGCCTGAAATGTTGAAGGAGCATTCGTGAGGCCAAAGGGCATGACTAAAAATTCATAGTGACCATCATGTGTGCGGAAGGCAGTTTTAGGTATATCCTCCTCATTAACCCGAATTTGATGATACCCAGAACGAAGATCTAACTTGGAGAAAAAATGAGCCCCATGAAGTTCATCAAGAAGTTCATCAACAACTGGAATGGGAAACTTGTCCTTTATAGTGAGATGATTAAGTGCTCGGAAATCAATGCAGAGTCGCCATGACCCATCTTTTTTGCGAACAAGCAGAATTGGAGAAGAAAAGGAACTGGTACTAGGGCGAATAATACCTTGCTTCAGTAAGTCACGGACAAGTATCTCGATTTCGGTCTTCTGATGAAATGGGTAGCGGTAGGGCCTGATGTTGGGCGGAACACTGCCAGGAAGGAGCTGAAAAGGGTGGTCCTCTGGACGAGAAGGAGGTAATCCCACAGGTTCAGCAAATATACCAGAATACTTGTCCAAAATGTGTTGGAGATCGGCAGGAGTGCTAGAGACTGCTGATGGCTGCATCTGAATGGAATGGAGCTGAGCAATGACACCATGTGAATTCTTCTTAAGAAGTTTTTCCATACGGTGTGAACTGATGATGCTGAGAGACCCTGGTTGTAAGCCTTTCAAAGTGTGTTGGTGCCCCTCGGCTGAAAACTGCATCCAAAGTTCAGCAAAATCCCAGAGAATGGGGCCAAGAGTGCGTAACCATTGGGCACCCAAAACCACATCACAACCACCTAAGGGTAAGGCAAACATGTCAGAGCGCATGTTATAATCTCCAATAGAGAGACGCACATTGCGACATTTCCCTTTACAAGGTAAAGTGCCCCCATTGGCAATCATGACTTCAAAGCTAGAGCAGGGATGGATAAAGCAATCAGCCTGTTTGGCTATTCGTGGATCAATGAAGTTATGAGTGCTACCAGAATCAATGAGTATAGTAAGAGGGATCTTCTTGAAGAAACCCTGGACCCGCATGGTTTGTGGAGTAGTGACTCCTGCCAAAGCATGGACAGATATCTCTGGTGGAGCTTTTGGGGAAGGAGGTTCAGGCTGGTGAGGCTCAACCTCAGCATCCACTGTTTCCTGAGCATCTACATATTCTTCCAGTTCCGGTGGAGAATCCACATCCAAGAGATAGAGCTTTTGCTGAACACATCTATGGCCCTGAGACCATTTCTCATCACAATTATAACAAAGCCCTTTGTCTCGCCTAACTCGCATCTCTGTTTCAGACAAGTGCTTGATCGGAGTAGTTCTGGGAGCTGGTATGACTGGAGGGTTGTGAGAACCTGTATTTCTGAATGGAACAAAATTAGATCTGGAGCGTTGTAGAGCACTAATCTTGTCTTCCGCTAACTTAGCCAACCCAAGGGCTTCCATCATTGTAGTAGGTCGAAACATTTTGACTTCTGAGCGAAGTGCATCCTTCAGACCACTGACAAAACAACTACGGAAGAATTCATCAGACAAGCCCTCTGTGTGATTAGCTAATTTTTCAAACTCTGTCTGGTATTCTCTTACAGTGCCTGTTTGACGTAGTTTAGTGAGTGCTCCTGTGAAATCATCAAAGGAACTAGGGCCAAAGCGCTCCAAAATGAGGGTGCACAATTCGCTCCACGTTGGGCCTACATTAGCCTTGATGTACCAACGGAACCATTGAAGAGCTTCATGTTCCAAATGAAAAGATGCAAGGGAGACTTTATGGTTATCCAAAGTATTATGCAAGCTGAAATACTGCTCTGCCCTATAGATCCATCCAGTCGGGTCAGAACCATCGAAGCGTGGAAAATCAAGCTTTGGTCCACGGAAATTGCCAGAAGAGGACCCAGTATCTCCTGAATGGTTTCGGCTCATGGCTGACTGCTGAAAGTTAAGACCTAGAATTTTGTCATCCAGATCTTGAAGTCTGGTTTTGAGGGATGCAATTTCCTCTTCCATGATTTTTGCTCCTGTACGCGTAACAACCATAAAACAAGGTTTTTTTTTTTTTTTTTTTTTTTTTTTTTTTTTTTTTTTTTTGAAATGGGTAGAAGATGAGAAACAAAAACTTTTTTAGTTACGGCAAACTTGGATTTGGGTAAAACTCATATAGGAAATGGGTGTTCGACGGGTGGTGGGAGACTATCTAGGGACAAGGGAAAAAGAAAAATGAGGGTTTCAAGGGTAGGGAGGCAAAATGAGGCGAACAGTCCAAGAGGGATAAGGGAGCAAAATGAGGAATTGAATCTTGTGGCTCAGTTTGGTGGCGATTGGATGAGAGGTGAAAAAGATAGGGCAAACCCTAAAATTAGATAAATGAGGGATTTAGGGCTTTGATATGTAAAATTTGGGGTTGGGTCGCCAAGGAAGGAAGTATGCGAAATGATATTGCAGATGTTCTGCGGAAGTATGAGCAGAAACAGAAAGCAAACAAGGAAGCTACGACTAAAAAACTTCACTCACAGACAGAACAACTGAAAAGAGTTATTGCAATAACAAGAGATATTAGAAGTGAGAGGAACCTGAAGGCCACGACAGAAAAAAAAAAATTTGATGTAATTTCCACCCAGCGAGCCCAAGAGAGTGCTCTGATACCAGATGAGAAGAACCTCCTTATAGCAATATCGTGAGAATGCTCGAAATAACAGAATACAAAGTGATAGCAGAACTCAGAATAAATCTACTGATCGCAGGCCACTTCGAGGGGGTAACCTCCTTTGAGCAAGCTCAATACAATAAATTCGTCCGTGCCCATCAAGGGCCTCAACCTATTCTTATATACTGGGTACGATCTAGAAAAGTAATACTACCTATGCATGTGGGATAATAAAATAAACTCACGGGACGACTTACAAAGCATATGCGTCCAACAACTCTATTCTAACAAAATAAACAGAAGGAACACACAGGTTCCTAACAGAGAGAGAGAGAGAGAGAGAGAGAGAGAGAGAGAGAGAGAGAGAGAGAGAGAGAGAGAGAGAGAGAGAGAGAGAGAGAGAGAGAGAGATTTTAGGAAAAGAATCAGGTGCAACACTCATTTAGGAAAAGAATCTGAGAAGAAAACCCTAAATCATTGACCATACAATAGAAAAAGTCTCTTTTTTGAAGGATTCTTACTTGGAGCCTCATTTCCATAGAATCTTTGTGACAAGGACTTGATCAAGAAATCAAGTACTTTAATGATCTTAAAAAATAGTCAAATACATCAGTCCAACACATTTAAATTTGAGATGATAAATAGAAGATAAAAAAAATGCTAAACTTAGATGTTCATTAACATAAACCATACCTAATGTTGTAGCTACCATGACATAAAATACAAACCATAAACTACTTGCTAAATGCCATGACAAAACTCAAAGACATAATTGAATATTTCTATGACAACCGCCTTGTGTAGGTGTAGTTAAGATCTAGGCTTAAATTCTTAGTCATTTTGTCTTGTAGATGCTCCTAGCCAACCATCAATAAATAAGTGCTAAGTATAAAGCCCAAGAGTTTTTGCTTTGTGGGAAAAGAGTAGTTTAGTAGGTTTGATGTGGCTAAGTGTATATTTAGGCTCTTAGTTACTTTTTTTGTCAGTTTAGGCTTTCTTAGTGCATGAGTTTACCAAGAGTTGCCAAAGGAACTATCAAATTGAAAATACTCTAGTCATAGTCAACTTTGAGTCATATGGAACCCATATGCAATGTTTTGGGCTCTTATCTTACTTAAAAAAAAGTTGCAAAGTTTTCTTAAGGAACTTTACATCTTGCAAAAATTGCATTTTGGCAACTTTGCAACTTTGTCTAAATTTGAGAAAAAAATAATTTTCAGTTATGGGATCTATCTAGAAGGTGGAAACACATGAAATATAGTTGTTTAACATTACCACATGCCCAGGAGAAGTGTTCGTGTTCCTATTGTATGAGTTCAAGTTGAGAAGGAACACCTCATAGTCATTTGACTTGGCCATTGCTTCCAATGTAAATGGATTGATTTTTATGAGTTTGTTTCATGGTAGTTGGATGCTTATGGTTAAATTTTTAGTTTTATTCTTTAAGTGCACTATAGAAAGGGTTTTGAAAATCATTCCATTTTTGTTAAGTCACTATCATATTTTGATATGATGCAAAAATAATCACTCTTTCTTCAATATCACTAGTCAAATCATCATGGACCATTGGAATAAAGAAGACAACCCTATATATGCTACAAAAATTCTATTTGGAGTGCTAATGATGAGTTTTTTCTATTTTTACAAGGATTCCCTAGGAAAGTTTTGCAATACCCGATTAGGTGATTCATTTTGTTGTAGTACTTGGAAGATGGAGAGTTGGATTCATGTGTGCTAGTCTAGGTGTTGGAGATGTGGAGAAATGTATGATGTCACCTTCTATTAGTCTAGATCAATAGGTGAACTCATTTTCTTGGTGTTTGAAGACCAAATGTGAAATTTAGGAATCAAGTCTTTGAACACGCTTACAAGTAGGATATTTTGATACTGAGGTGTACGAATAACTTGAAGACCTAAAACCTAAAAAATATTAAAGGTCTTTGAAAATTATATTAGGATAATCAACTATATTTGGTGTTTTCTTTACATATTTTAACAGTTAATACTAAAAAACCTAAACAGGAGGTCTAGTTGGGACTCTAGGGCTACTAGGCCTAGAAGGAGAAATTGATGGATTGGTGAAGTGGGTTTGTGGGATAGAGCCCAAGATCACTCAAGATGTGTACAACCAATGTGTCAAAGCATGATTATAGGTTTTGAAATATTAATTCATTAGATGAGCCAATTAAGTTACAAACATGGCTAGAATTTCCTAGTAGGAAGACTAGGTTAGGTTTGAGGAGTAGAAGTGGAACATCAAATTAATGAATTAGGTCTTGTAGAAGGTGGTAGAAGAGAGAAACCTCCTTTAGAATAGGGACATAGGGTAGCCCTATAGGATTAGGAGAAACCTTAGAATGTTTCCCCTGCCAAGTAAGTATACCTAACCTAGGAGTGTGGGCCTAGTTACATCAAATTAGTATTAGAGACATGTTATTCAGGATAGACATTGTATATTTCTAAATTAGTGGATGAGAGAACCATGGTGAAAATTTTAGATTTTTCTAAAGAAGGCACTAATAAAAAGGAAAGGAATAGGCTTGTAGAGGAATCTCTAGAAGAAATTAAGAACAATTTGGATGTGTTAGAATTTGAAAATATTAATAATCCGAAAAACTAATGCAAAGAATAGATATCTAAACTATGAATACAAATGATAGAAAATGAAAATATAAACACATAGTTAGCCTCCAAGAGAGTAATGAAAATGCTAGAAGAAAAATAACATTAAGAGGATGCAAAAGTAAGAGATTGCAAATACAAGATAGGTAGCATGCTTATATAGATTAGGAAAAGGTAGGAGGTGGCAACATCGACCAATAAGGAGAAACCATCTATTAGACTAAAGATAGAAAAGTATCATCCCAAGATAGATAGTGGATACTCACTGTAGGAAAGTGACAACTTGCAACCACTCACCTAACAAGACATACTTTGTTAGCATAAGTGAGATTATTAAAAGTGTAGGAAAAACCTAGAAATATAGGGGAAAATAAAAATACTACACTAAGACCCTCCATTAGAGAAGCTTAGGTGGACGTAGAAATGGGTCATGACAAGTCATGCTCGATGAGGTACCCGTGAACATAAAGCTCCCTGAGAGAGAGAGAGAGAGAGAGAGAGAGAGAGAGAGAGAGAGAGAGAGAGAGAGAGAGAGAGAGAGAGAGAGAGAGAGAGAGAGAGGAGACCCCCCCAAAAAGAGTCAGGACTTTGAGTGAGAAGAAGAGGCCCCCCAAAAAGATGAAACATCTTGCACCCCAAACAAAGCTCATAACTGAAGGAAATTTCTCTCAGTGAAGGGTTTGGTGAAGATATCAGTAACCTACTTAGAAGTTGTACAATAGTGAAGGTCGATGACATGACCATTGATGAGCTACTAGATGTAGTGTATGTAGATCTCTATGTGTTTGGTTCGCTAATGATGGATTAGATTCTATAAGATCTAAATGGCACTCTGATTGTCACAAAATATGACTAATGGCCATCTGATCTAGATACCAAACTTAGTGAGAAGATGTTGAAGGAAAATGGCCTTAGTAGAAGCATTCACAGCTACTCGATACTCAACCTTAGTAGAAGATAGAGAAATAATAGACTGTGTTTTTCTTGGCCAACAAATAGGACTTGAACCAAATGAGAAGTAGTAACCTAATGTAGATTTGTGATCCTTAGAATGACTCACTCAATTTGAATCTATATAGCCCACCAAATCAAGCTCAATACCTCATGTGTAGTGAATCCCACAACTATGAGAATCCTGAATGTAGTGAAGGATCTACTTGGCTATTTTCTAGTGCAACTCATGAGGCCTCCAAATGAATCAAGAGACCATGTCTACATCATATAAGATGTCAAGTCTTGTATGAGTTAGATAAATGAGTCTCCCAACAAGTTGTCAGTACAAAGTTCTACCAAAAAATAGAGAAGAATACTGAGCCTCAAGTTTGACTCTAGAAATGAAGGAAGTTAGAGTAGGCTTACAATCTACCATACTAAACCTTGAGAGTAAATCTAAAGCATACTTGGACTATGTAATGGTCATCCCATAAGGAGAATGAAAGATCTCAATCCTAAGAAAGTAATGCAAAAATCCCAAGTTACTCATCAAAAAATTGTCATGAAGGGCGGTTTTGACAACCTTAATGGTGGGTGAATGTAATACCCCTCTTCAAATCTTCCCTCAAAAAATGGTGATGAAAGCTCAAGGAATCTCATCAAACAATTCACATGCAAGAGACGTATGGCTGATATAGTATTTCAGCTAGCTTCAAATGACTTTTTTTTCAATTTTCATCAATGAGAATCTTGTGCTAGAAGACTACAATGGACTACACAATAACCTATTATGAGTGTGCTACTAATTTTGACAATATTTAGTGCTTATATATGATCTAAGCATGAGAAATGAACACCTACAACCAACTGGCATTTTTACAAACAGTTGGTTTGCAAACTAACTAGCTGATAAATAATGATATTAAATTGCTTAAATGACACCAGCAACTATTATCTTCTTAATTGCAATGAAAAATACAATGCTCATGAAATATGGCCAAGACTTTGGCATTTACATGGATTACAAAATGATAATGCTAGTATAATGCACACTTATAGCTGAAAGCTTATAACACCCTAAAAAGCAATACTAACAAAAGAACCTGGCTGTAGATGGCTGTAATAATTTCCTTCAATGCTGTCCCTTCTGCTTTTCTTTTTTCGAACTGCTTTTTCGGCTCGCTTTTTCGGTTTCGCTTTTTTGGACTACTTTTTCGTACCCGCTTTTTCAGCCTGCTTTTTCGATTTTGCTTTTTCGGACTGCTTTTTTGTATCTTCTTTTTTGGATTGCTACTATGTTGAATGTCAAGACCATATCTTTCAATGGTGTCAAGATTTCCAGCTTGAAGGGATTTTGTCCTTCAAACTATTGAGAAATAATCTCCAAAAAATTCTCCAATTTCTTTGATATTTCCAAGCATACTTAAAAGAAGCTCTTCCATTTCTTTTATAGTGCTGTCACGAGGGCTCCATCCTTTATTTTCTCAATGTGGGATAAAACATAGCTCCCTTTATGTAACTTATGTCTCTAATGTGTTATAAAATAAAGGGGACTCTTTTAATTTAAATATTTCCTACAAACTATAGTCTATGCATTAATAAAGTTAAATATTTAAATTTAACTTTAAAAAATAGCTTTATGAATGCATAACAAATCTTATCAGTGATAAACAAGTCTTCTTGTCAATTTTAAACAATTACCATCGACATACCGCTGCCGCTGGATGTCCGACCATATCCAAGATGACTTACTATAAATAGTAAGTATGCCCAAAGCTGCCTCAAAACCCCACCAAAAGGCCTGCAACTGAAACTATCTAGGCCAAATGGCCTCTAATTCTCTTTAATGTGCTGGTTAGCCTACAAGACCGTGGGTAAATAGGCTAATGACAACATCATGCTATGAATGCTAAAAAAGGGGACATTACAGTCCGCCCTTCCCAAAATTGTTTGTCCCCAAGAAATGGTTGAACAACAACCCAATCAATCCACCTAGATCCCAAATGTAGTCATGAACTATACTGCTATCAGTCAACATAGGCTCCTACAATAACTTCTAAAAATTAACCAAGAGGAATCCATAATCAAATTGGCGAATACAACTCACCCAAACTCTAAAGTTAGGAACCCATGAGAAACAAGCTCTCGAAATATCAGAACCCAAGTAGAGTAGATAACCCAAACTACCAACATAGTAAATACCATCAACACATCCCACTAGCCTATGTGGAATGTACAATACAATTTTGCAACAACGATGAATACTAATGCATGAAATTGCACCAAATATAGAGAATCCACACCTACTGCAATTAACACAACTCTGCAGATCACCGATCACTGTCTCATAACCATAACACCCATGCACTGCTGATGGTGAATAGTCATTACACGGTAGATAGCAAAAATGAGAGCCCAAACCAAACTTGTTTTCCATCAACTCCTCAACACATGGATAAAAAGAAAATCGATGAACATATCCTACAGTATAATGCCGCTAAAAAGAACCAATCCCAGTCAAAGACTCATCCTGCAGATGTGATACAACCAACTGTGACTGATCATCAGCTAAGTAAGAGGATGATATAGCCAAGAGTGTCGAATCAATAACAACATCACTAGTCTTTGCGCCCTCCAAGTCAAACATACCACAATGCTCAGCTACAGCACCCAACTCAGTTGAACCTGCCTCCAGTGGAAATGGACCAAATATGCCAATACTAGTGTCATGGATAGATATATCCTCATCTCCACTACCTCTGTCAACCTCGACCATAGACATCCTCAGATCACCAGACACCATGGTCAATTACTGTACAGAATTTGGTAAAGAGTGAAGTTGTTCAAACTCCATGGTCACCTCAGCTAAATGAAGCTGTGACTCCTCGAAAGTCAACTGTGTACTCTCAAGAAACTCAGAAGTCACCTCAAGCTGCTGAGTAAGCTTACTCGCCTCATCTTCCTTGACCAATAATGTGTCATATACTGTATTTCCCCACTCCATAAGATAATCTCTATCAGCTACCAACTACATATAATTATGTCTCAGGATCCAGATAGCCTCCCATAAAGAGTGGATCTTTGTCAAAGAAAGATAACTGCCTCCCTGCTCATCACTAGCAAGAGAACCCCATCCATAAAATGCTAACAACTGACGAGTAGCATCAAAATGCTCGCAAGTGATAGAAATTTTTTGCTCACAAACTCTCAACTGACTAGACATATGATTGTGCTGACTAGTCAAACTCCTATACTCTACCCTTGGTACACTGTCCAAAGGAGTAACCTCATAATGGTTATCATCTGTAATACTGCCATCCAAATTTTGCAATCGAACTACTGAACTTGTATCATCAAACGGAGTGATTGAGGCATCAACATAAACCTCCATATCAAAGGAAACTATTGAGGAGACTAACCTCCATATCAAAGGAAACTATTGAGGAGACTAAGTCCTCAAAACTCTCCACAACATCCCCCTAGTTCTCATCTGTAATAGTCAAATCTTAGGACTCTTCTGTAAAATTTGTCATATCTAAGAGATCATCAACCCATTCCAACAATAATGGTCGACTGGATACATCAACAATGCCCAACAAAAGTGTGTAAAAACTAATTCCAGTATCAAACAAGCTACTGGCATGGATGAGAACTACACCTGGCAAGCTACTAATTAAGTCCATGATGGTGCAACAGATACTACTACCAAAGAATGATAAATATCTCCAATCAAAATGATCCCAAGTACTAAGATAAGGATCCCAACATCTAATCCATGAACGGAAACCAACTAGAAATTCAAGTAAACTTCTCACCTAAGTAATGTGAACAATACCAACTAACTTCGCGCACCTGTCTATAGTCTTTGAATTCAGAGTGTGAATGCTAGACATACTCATATCATCATCAATATGTGACTCGACTATAAAAGGAAACTGAGTCCCTGCTATATGCGCTAACTCTTGAACCAAACTCACCTCAAGACAACGCTCGTCCACATGTCTCTCAAAATCCTAGAGAGCCAACTTCATAGCCTCCATGCCTTCCTTGATCTGCTGTAAGTCATCACAAGAAGAACCTATTGTGACTCCTTTCTGTCTCTCCTATAGTTGAATCATCCAAATGTGATTATCAATCAATCCATGTATCCTATCATGATGAGATAAAGCTGTGACAATATTCTTGTCCCTTGTCTTTAGCTGGCATGCCAAACCAAGTAAAGAGCTACTAGCCTCTATCTCATGTGAAGAAGCATCCAACTGTGCCTAATACTCACTTTCTGCAAAGTCCTGAATGCTCACTTTCTGATCAACTGTACTATTCTCAAACATGACAGTATTCTCAATTGTTGTAAATTCATCTAGCCCAACTGTACTGGAATCACTATCTATGTCAATCACAAAATCTAGTGTGCCTATGATATCACCTTCTGGCTCAACCTGCACAATGTCTGTAACCCCTTCTACCTTTGAAGATGATGCAGATAAACCATTGCATGAAGATATGCTAATGTCTCCCTGTATTGAATTAGCATGTTTGTTAAACTCCTCATACAAGTTTTTTCTTGTCATAGGGAAGGTACAATCATTAGGCCTATCAAAACATTCAATCAGTCTCTCCTTAAACTCCACATATGAGGAAATGTGTGCATGACCCATAGTGACCATACCATGATGCCACCACTTGTGTGCTAACCCATCTAGGTGAATTGTTGCATACTTAATAGCTTCTTCCTTAGGCATAGGGTTCATTTGAAAGTATGTGTCAAGCCTTTGAACCCAAGCTCTTGCTGTAGACTTCCCCGAGCCATCATAATATGGTAATTGAAGTTTCCCTACTTTCTTTCATAGCTCATAGCTCTGGTTCTTGTCATGTCCACGAGGCATATGTTTCATCTACACATCTATATACTCCCTAAAGGTAATTGTGGCAATAAAATCTAGACCTCTGACTTCCCAATCTCTCCTCAACTGGTCCTATATATCAGTCATCTAGGGCTCTGGTACGAGATTCTCTGGAGCTCTAGGAGGAAATATGGGAATCACAGGTTGCGAACTCACTATCCTAGTTTGCTGGGGTGTATTACCAAAATTGTTCCCAACTTGTTCACCTCTATTATGTGTCCCATCCTGATTATTACCATTCTGATTATTTCCTCCACCCACATTAGCATTCAACCCCATTTGACTAGCCATCATCTGCATCATAAGCCCCAATCTCTGACTTTGTTCCTATGCTTTCTACTCTGCTAATCGTTGTCCTTGTGCCAAGGTGTCTAATAACTGTAAGAATCTTTCCTTTCCCTGATCTGGACTAATATACATGTTGTCAAACATTTTTTCTCTCTATCTAGCTATTCCAAATTCCCTATAAGACCTCCACAAGATGGCAGGACTTATAGCTTTGATACCAGTGTAATAAACCTCCTCAAATATGCCCTCGAAAAATGTTAATGATAGCTCAAAGAATTTTATCAAACAATTCACATGCAAGGGACGTATGGCTGATATAGTAATTTAGCTAGCTTCAAATGACTTTTTTTTTCAATTTGCATCAATGAGAATCTTGTGCTAGAAGACTACAATGGACTACACAATGACCTAACATGAGTTTGCTACTAATTTTTACAATATTCAGTGCATATATATGATCTAAGCATGAGAAATAAACACCTACAACCAATTGGCATTTTTACAAACAATTGGTTTGCAAACTAACTAGCTGATAAATAATGATATTAAATTGCTTAAATGACACCAGCAACTATTATCTTCTTAATTGTAATGAAAAATAAAATGCTCATGAAATATGGCCAAGACTTTGGCATGTACATGGATTACAAAATGATAATGCTGGTATAATGCACACTTACAGCTGAAAGCTTATAACACCCTAAAAAGCAATTCTAACAAAAGAACCTGGTTGTAGATGGCTGTAATAATTTCCTTCAGTGTTTTCCCTTTTGCTTTGCTTTTTTGAAATGCTTTTTTGGCCCACTTTTTCGGTTCTGCTTTTCAAACTGCTTTTTCGTACCCATTTTTTCAGCCTTCTTTTTCGGGTCTGCTTTTTTGGACTGCTTTTTCGGATTGCTACTATGTTGAATCTCAAGAACATATCTTTCAATGGCATCAAGATTTCTAACTTGAAGGGATTTCGTCCTTCAATCTATTAAGACATAATCTCGAGAAAATTCTCCAATTTTTTTGATATTTCCAAGCATACTTAAAAGAAGCTCTTCCATTTCTTTTATAGTGTTCTCACAAGGGCTCCATCCTTCGTTTTCTCAATGTGGGATAAAACATAACTCCCTTTATGTAACTTATGTCTCCAATGTGTTATAAAATAAAGGGGACTCTTTTAATTTAAATATTTCCCACAAACTATAGTCTATGCATTAATAAAGTTAAATATTTAAATTTAACTTTATAAAATAGCTTTATGAATGCATTACAAATCTTATCAGTGATAAACAAGTCTTCTTGTCAATTTTAAACAATTACCATCAACATACCGCTGCCGCTGGATGTCTGACCATATCCAAGATGACTTACTATAAATAGTAAGTATGCCCAAAGCTGCCTCAAAACCCCACCGAAAGGCCTGCAACTAAAACTATCTAAGCCAAATGACCTCTAATTCCCTTTAGTGTCTTGGTTAGCCTATGGGACCATGGGTAAATAGGCTAACAACAACATCATGCTATGAATCCTTAAAAAGGGGACATTATAGTAAAAAAGTTCATCTAATTAGCAATTCATCAACATACAAAACTAAAAATATGAGTGAATCACCTTTTTCTAGAATGTAGACATTAGGATTAGAATGACACCAGGTGAACCCAAATAATAGAAGGAAGGAGTCAATCTTGGCATACTAGGCCTTAAGATCCTATTTGAAGTCATAGAGAGACTTCTGAAGATGGAAAACAAGTGAAGAATCCTAAAGGAAGCTATGTGGATGCTCCATGTAGATCTGCTCATGAAGGTCACCATGAAGAGAAGAACTCTTCACATTCATCTAATGTACTTCCCAACAATTAGCTACAACAATGGAAAGAACAAGTCAAATGGAATTCATTCAGGAAATTGGTGCAAAAGTCTCAGAGTAGTCAATCCTAGGAACCTAGAAGAATCCTTTGGCAACCAAGTGAGACTTATTCTTGTCAAGTGACTCATTTACTGCAAATTTTGTCTAATAGATCCACTTACATCAAACAAGTTTTCTTCCATTAGGAAGAGGGACAAGATCCCAAGTGTGGTTCCTCATCAAAGAACTATACTCTTCCTAAATAGTTGTATCCCACTTAGGAATATCAGAAGCCTCATGAAAGGAATATGGATCTAAGACAATAGCAATGAAGATATTTGGAACATCATGGAATTGTGAATGAGTCCACTTGGTGTCTAATAGATCCCCAACCCAATCACCTCTAGACTACAAGGTCTATCTAGCCTAAAGTGGATTGGAAGATGGAGAATCTACAGGGGAATCATCAACCTTCAAATGATGAATTATAGATGAAGGAGGTGAGTTCTCCAAATCACTCTTTGCAAAAAAAGTGGAGGTAGAAGATTGCTCAAGTAAATCTAACTCATTCGAAGATCTATCATTTATTCCAAGTGACTTCAATTTCAAAGTAGAAGGAGTTGGAGAAGTGATATAAAGTGAGCTTGAAGATCCCTCCTCAAATTGAACACTCCTCTCAATGAACAACTCATGTGTAGTAGGGTGGAGCAACTAATTACCTTTCACACCATCAAGATAACCTAAAAATATGCAAGGTCTGTTATGTGGATCCAAGGCCTTATGTTTTTTTGCAACAATTTGGGCCCATATAGGAGAGCCAAAAACTCAAAAGTGCTTAACTAATGGTTTCTGACTGCTCCAAGTTTCAAAAGGAGTAACTACCTTCAAGGCTTAGTGAGGAACATGGTTCTAGATATAACAAGCATAGTTAATGGTCTCTATCTAATACTGTGGTGTAAGAGATCTAGAGTGAATCATACAATTTTCCATTTCCTTCAAGGATCTATTCTTTAATTCTGCAACATCGTACTGGTGAGGATTGTATGGAACTGAATGCTACAATTCAATCCCCTCTGAAGTACAAAATATCTCAAACCAATGGTTGACATACTCACCACCATTGTTAGTGTGAAAAGCCTTGATGGCTTTCTTGGATTACTTCTCTACACAAGTTTTGAAGTCCTAAAAATGATCAAATACCTCTAACTTCTATTTGAGAAAGTACACCTGAGTATATCAAGAAAATTCATCAATGAATGTGAGGATATATTGGGCCCTATTGAAAGAATGATGCTGAAATGGACTAGCCATATCAATGTGAAATAACTTTAGTATCTGTGAAGCTCTCTATGCCTTACTTTTGTCAAAATTTTCCTTAGAATACTTACCAAGAATGTAACCTTGGAAAACACTACTTGAGAACTAGATTGAAGGCAATCCTATGACCATACTTTTATGGTTGAGCTTATGTAAGTAGAAGAAGTTAAGATGGCCAAATTGCTCATGCCATAATTTACTCACATAATTAGAGTGAGTGAGAAAAATAGTTGAAGGAGAATCAAGAACAAAGTGAAAAAATAAATGGATTCATGATTGATGATATGCTATTCCAACTATAATTGTAGAATCATTGTGCAACTAACATATCTCCATTAAATTAGGAGTGAAGTCAACTTGCTTACTTAAACTTGTGTGATTGATGTAGTATACCGATAGGAGATTAGTCAATAATGAGGGCACACAAAGAACATCATGGAATGTGTCATCCCCAACATAAATAAACCCTCTCCCACAAACCTCAATAGGAGTGTCATCACCCATTAAAATAGAAGGCATAGTACATAAATCCAAAGATGTAAGTTCTTTCTTAGATGAAGCCATGTGGTGCAAAGCACCCAAATCAAGAACCCAAGTGAATGGTGAGGAAGCAAAAACAACAAGGGCCTTTCCCTTTCCTTTCCCCTTGCTATTTTCTTTTTCCTTGTTAGACCCTTCATTTGAAATTTGTTTGATAGACTTAGGAACATTGATATTATTCTTCCCAACAATTTGTGTGAAGTGATCAATTTGTTTCTTTAGACATTTATGTTTGTCATGACCAAGTATTTTATAATAGGCACATTGGACCCTTTCTTTCTTAGGCTTGTCACCCTTGGAAGATGCAGTATCAATAGTTTCTTGTGAAGTAACCAGTATTTGATCCTTCTTCTTCTTGCTATTCTTTTGTTTCTTATCCTTACAATTGATGTTACTAATTTTTCCTTTTTTTATTTTGTGCCTTGGTTAGCAACCAAGGCATGTGACTTAGAGGACTTAAGAGTTCCATCTAGATTAGCTTGTTCTATTCTCAAGCGAAGATGGAAAAAAAATTCATCTAAAGGTTGCATGGTCAATTGAGTACCATGTACATCCTTAGTAGCATAGAAAGTAGTGAAAAACACAGAATATTCTAAACTCAGCTTAGAAAGAATACTAAGAATCAGTTGTTCATATTCATTTTTAATTCCACATTGTTTTAGCTGTAGCCATAGTGATTTAAATTTAGTGAAGAAATCCTAGATTGTGTTGAAATTTCTTGGACTTAAACTAATTAGTTCATTTTCCAACATATGACCCCTCATTGAATCTTGTGTGCCAAATAGTGTTTCTAGCTTTGTCCATATTTCATTCAGTGTATCCAAAGACTCAATGTGAAATAGAAAATGAAGAGAAAGAAACAAACACAATATTCTATATGCCTCATCACATTTGTTAAACCACTTAGGTTTATCTTCATCTTTAAAAGGTTCAATTTCAAGTCCCACAGTTATCCTATATTATCGAGGTTAAGTGAATTGTCATGCATGATTTCCACTCAAAGTAATTGTATGGAGTTAGGATGGGCATATTTGTTTGATCCATGCTGAAGAAAAGCATAGAAGAAATGTTAAAAAGAAGAGAACCCGACCAAGACAATGCCCCACCTTTTTACTCAATCAAAGAACTCCCCCTCCTCCCAAGAAAATATGATTTGGAAATTTATATTAGTGCATTTACAACTACCACTAGCAAGAAATACTAAGTGGTATTTATTTAAATATATTACAAAACCCTCATGAAGAGCATATGGTAAAAATGAAACTTTGGCACAATACTCAAAGAAATAAATAGTGCGACTATGATCTGCTCGAAGAATCATGCACTTTCAAAACAAGAATCACCTTGATATGAGGTTGTATGACAAAGTTATGATTCTCCAAAGTTTTGAAAATGAGAACTATGCAAAGTCATGACTAAGAATCTACAATTTCTAGAAAAAATATGCTTCAAAATAAAAAATGACTACACTAGTGGATAGAGCACAAAAAAATAGCTAAGATCATAACAAGAATCATTAGAGTCAGAGTACATATGAGCAAGAAAGAGGCATTTGAAAATTGCATTCTAATCTATGACTGCCAACGAAGAGGGGTATGAGCACTCAATTCTACAAAATATACAAATCACATAAAAAAACTAAAATATATGTAGATGGTTTTCAGTGCTATAAACAAAAGCCAGAAGAATTTTTTCTTGTTGATGTCTAGAAGATGTAGGTCAAGTTTAAATCATACACCTTCAACAAAAACAATGACCCCAAAAACCAAAAGATGTAGTGCAAAGGTTTAATCAGCTACCTAGATAATCAATGGCATGTTGGAACCTACAACATTGATTGAATATACCAAATATGCAAGTTAGTTGTCAGATTTGAGATTGAAACCCTAATTTTGCAACTTGTATGACAATCTCTGATCTTAGTGAAATGAAAGCCAAATTTGACTTTCTCAAGCCTGGTGGATGTGTTAGAATAACCAGAAATATTTCTAGTATAACTAGAAATGCTACAATCACCCAAATTTCATAAAACACATTCGTAAACCCTAGAGATTAAAAATGTTTTTGTCAAACTTTTCTAATTCTCAAGATCATTTGAAGATGCAAAAGAAGAGCATATTTGGTTTTTCAAAAATCTACAATAAGATTTATTATCCCCCCCAAATCTCTCAAATAAGGAAACTAAAATCTACTCATGCACATAGAATGGCTCTGATATACCATGTTAGAATCTGAAAAGATTAAAAACCAAGAAAACTAGTGCAAAGAATATATATCTAAGCTTTGAATGCAAATGATACAAAATCAAAATAGCAACATAGAGTTAGTCTCCAAGAGAGTAAAGCAAATTCTAGAAGCAAACTAGCATTAAGAGGGTGTAAAAGAAAGAAATTGCAAATACAAGATAGGTAGCATGCTTATATGGACTAGGAAGAGGGAGGAGGTGGCAACACTGACCAATGAGGAGAAACAATCTATTGGACTAAGGATAGAAAACTATCTTCCCAAGATAGCTAATGGATGCTCACATTTAGGAATGTGACACCTTGCAACCACTCACCTAATAAGAATTGCTTTATTAACCTAAGAGAGATCATTAAAAGCATAGGAAAAACCTAGCAATATAGGGGAAATTTAAAAAAAAAACTACACTAATAGGATGAAGTAGAAACAACTGATAAGGTGAAAGAAAAGTTGGGTGTAGATGATGAGAAAGAGAAGGATAAGATAAAGGCGGTAGATGAGGATAATTCCATAATAGAACTAGATCCTCTAGTAGAAAAGGAAACATTCTTGAAAGATGTTAAGGTTTTAAGTGGCAACGCATTAGAAGGAGTCCCACTAGTCAATAGAAAAATGGACATAGAATTGGTCATCAAGTGGATAGAAGGTATTGAGAACCCCTTTGAATGTGATGGGATCATAGTGGCACAAAAGGTGAATGTGGCTAAATGTAGGTTGAAGGGACCAACCTTGACATGGTTGAAGTTCCTGCAAGAAGAAAGGGAGAAGAAAAGCAAGAAGCCAATCGCTAATTGTAAGGCTATGGTGAAAAATCTCAAAGAATATCACTTACATGATGACTATTAAATTTAGCTTCATAAGAAGAGTAAAATCTTGAAATAAAAAGATATGGATGTAGCATCATATACTGAGGAATTCAAAAAATTGTACCTAAGGTCTAAGGTGCAAGAAGACGAATGTACCAAAGTGGCTAGGTATTTGGGAAGACTAAGGTGGGGTATCCAAGAAGAAATTAGTTTGTGAACACCCACCATAGTCAAAAAGTACTATTAGTTGGAACTCAAGGTAGAAGAAATGAACATGAAAAAGAATGATGCAACATCAAAAGGAAGAGGAAAAGGTACAAACTCTAGAGGACATAGAGCTGGATATGGATTAATAGAAATTGACACTAGATCACTAGGGGATATAGGTCCAATGAATATAGTAATGAAAGTGGCAATAGAGCCAATTATGGAAGAGGAAGAGATTATAATGATAGAGCTACAATAGAGTTTCACATCTTTCTAGTATGAAGTGCTATTATTATGGAAAACTTGGTCACCCTACCTACAAATGTCAAGAGAAGGCATCATCTTCACAAGGTGAAAGGAAGGTTAATTATGTTAAGGAAGACCAAGGTAGTAACATATATCAAAAGTTGGTTCCTGACATAGAGAAGGGAAAAAACCTAATGCTTTTAAGACTCTTATTGAAAGAACCTAGCAAGGAGGAGTCCAAATAGAGGAGAGTAGTTTTTAGAGCCAAATACAAGATGCAAGGTAAAGTGTGCAAGGTGATAGTGGGCTCAAGGTCAACTAACAATATCGTATAAGAGGAGGCAACTCAAAAGCTTAGATTGGCAAGAGTTAAATATGCTCATTCTTATAGAGTTACTTGGTTAAATAAAGGTGCTAATTTTTTGGTGAATGAACAAGCTTGGGTACACTTTTTAATAGGAGAATATCAAGATAAGATACTTTATGATGTGCTAGCTATGGATGCTTGTTGTATGCTCCTAGGTAGGCCTTGTTAGTATAATATTGATGCTACTTATCATGGCAAGAAGAATCTTTATATATTTAAGAAGGATCAAGTAACATACAAAATTTAGTCACCAGTTGAAGAGACTAATTATGTAACAATAGATCAAAACATCCTACTAATGAATGGGAATTTTTTTTGAATTATTCTAAGGAGAAGCAAGAAGTTGGGTTTGTAATCATGTTGAAACCTAATGAAGAAGAGGTAAGAAGAAAAAATGTCCTACCAAAAGTGGTGTTAACATTGTTGGATCTATTTAAAGATATTATCAGTGATGGTATACCCTATATACTACCTTCTTAGAGGGAAACCTATCATCAAATAGAATTTGTGCTAGGGGCTTCATTGTCAAAAAAGGATTCTTACAAAATGACTCCTGAATAGAACAAGGATATTGCTAAATAGGTGCAAGAGTTACTAGATTAGGTTCTGATCAAGAAGAGTACTAGCCCATACATTGTTCTAATGGCACTGGCACCTAAGAAGGGAGGAAAAATGGAGGTTATGCCAAATTCTAGACTCATCAATAGGAGAACAATTAGGTATAGGTTTCCTATACCTAGAATAAATGTTCTAATGGACTATTTAAGAGGTTCTAATTATTTTTCCAAAATTAACATCCAAAGTAGTTTCCATCAATTAAGAAGAAGGAAGGTGATGAGTGGAAGATATCCTTCAAGACCAATAAGGGTCTTTATGAATGGTTAGTTATGCCATTTGGCCTCTCCAATGCACCAAGTACATTCATGAGGCTTATGAATGAAGTGTTGAAGAAATAAATAGGGAACTTTGTAGTAGTATACCTTGATGATATATTGATCAACAACTAGAATAAGGAAGAACACTTGAGACACTTGGAGATTGTATTGAAAATGTTATAATAGGAATAATTGGCTATCAACTTAGAGAAGAGTGCATTCTTGAAGTAAGAACAAGTCTACCTTGGGTTTGTAGTTTCACAAGGTAACTTGAAGATGGATGAGGAAAAAGTTCAACCTATACTCAATTGGGCTATACTTAGGATAGGAATAATGGTAAGAAGTTTTCATGGCTTGGCACAATTCTATAGGAAATTCATTAAGAGTTTTAGTGAGATATATGCTCCTATCTTGAATACTATCAAAGGTGGGTTAAAAACCAAGCTCACATAGACCAGGAAAGAAAATAAAGGGTTGGAATGGATGAAGAAAGAGGTAGCTAAAAATCCTATATTGGTGTTACCTAGCTTTGACAAGTTATTTATTGTAGAATGTAATGCAAGTAATGTTATTGTTGGAGAAATATTAAGTCAAGAGGGAGGATTAGGAGCCTTCTTTAGTGAAATATGGAATAAGGCTAAATCAAGATATTTGTCATATGACTTGGAACTATATTCTCTAATTTGAGCACTTATGAAATGGAGACGCTACCTACTACCCAAATAATTTTTTTTCTATATAGACAACCAGACATTGAGTTATATTAACTTTGAAGAGAAGTTGATATTAGGGCACATCAAGTGGGTAGAGTTATTGTAATCATATAGCTTGACCATCAAAGAAAAAGAAAGGTCAAACAAATAATATTGTTGATGCCCTAAGAAGAAGGTTTTTGACCATCCAAGAAATTAAATTGGTGAGTATTAGAGTTGATACTTCTAAGGACCTTTGTGCTAAAGATAAGGACTTTTCTAAGATCTGTAAGGTATGCCTAGAATTCAATAATCATTATCATAGTTTGTACATTAATTTTACCTTAAAAAATGGGTTGTTGTTTAGAAGAAATCAATTTTGTGTTTCGAGAGGGCCTATGAGGGAAAATTTGATCCAAGAGAAATACAATGGATGCCTTAGTGGGCATTTTGGTGTGAGTAAAACTCTAGAGATAGTAGAAAAAATTTACTACTGGCCTATAAAAGATGTTAGGTTTAGTATATTGACCACTGCATGGTATGTCAAAATGCAAAGGGTACTTCTAAAAATGTAGGATTTTACCAAAATTTTCCAATCCCAAATAGGTGGTGAGAGTGCATTAGCATGGATTTCATTCTTGGCTTACCAAGGAGAACATCAAGTTGGGATAGCATTTTTGTTGTTTTGGATAGGTTCAGTAAAATGAACTACTCCATTCCTTGTAAAACCACACATGATGTGAAACAAATAGTACATATTTTTTTCAAGGAGATTGTGAGGATACATGGTTTACCTATCAACATTGTCTCTAATAGGGATGCCAAATTCATGGAAAATTTTTGGAAGATCTTATGGAGGATATTGGGTATAAATTTGGCCCATAGTTTAGCTTACCATCCATTAACAGATGGTTAGACTGAAATGTTGAATAAGATAACTAATAAACCTACTAAGGTGTTTAGAAAAAGAGTATCAATTTTTTTTGGATCAAGTCTTATCATAGGTATAGTTTTCTTACAATGACTGTGTAGACTGAACTACATGAAATAATCCTTTTAAGATAGTGTATGGGTATCATCCAAAGAAGATTTGTGGACTCGGGGATCTGAAGAAACATACAAAGGTGAGTATACATGATGATGAATTTCCTCAATCAATGACATAAGTGCATGAATAGGTCAAGAGGACATTTATTGAACCTATCCAGAAGTTAAAGGCAAAGGTGGATGAAAGAAAGAGAGACGTATAGTTTAAGGTATGAGATTGAGTGCTAGTTAACTTGAACAAAGTTAGACTCCCAAAAGATATTCCTAAAAAGCTCCAAATACATAGGACAATACCTTGTAAAAGCCTCAAGGATTTTTTTTTTTGTGGGAAAATGATAGTTTAGCAACTGTGAAATGACTAAGTGTCTATTTATGCTCATAGTTACTTGTTTTGTGAGTTTAGACTTGCTTAGTGCATGGGTTGACCAAGAGTTTACCAAGGAACTATCAAATTTAAAATCATGGTAATATTCAATGTTAAGTCATATTGGATTGATAAGAAAAGTTTTGGGCTCCTATGTTACCTAAAACTTAAAGTTGCAAAAGTTGCTCAAGCAACTTTGAATCTTGCAAAAATTGTATTTTGGTAACTTTGCAACTTTGTCTAAAATGAATAAAATGACCATTTTTAGTTATGGGATCCATAAAAAATATGGACACATGTGGAAGATGGCTATTTAACACCCACACATATCTACGAGAATGGTTGGTGTGTTTATTGTACAAATCAAGTTGAGAAGGAACACGTTTTTAGCATTTTTCCTCATAGTCATTTAACTTCGCCATTGAATCCAATGTGAATGGATTGATTTTTTTGAGTTCTCTTCATGAATAGGTGGTTGGATTATTATGGTTCAATTTTTGTTTGAATTTTTGAAGTACATTATAGATAGGGTTTTGAAATTGAGTTGATGTAGAAAGAATGACTCTTTCTTTAATTCTACTAGTTAAATTGTCATGACCCTTTGGAATCAAGAAGAGTACCATATATATATATATATATATAATGTTCATATGCAATTCTTAGTGCTAATAATGAGGTATTCTTTTTTTACAAGCATGCCTTAGGTGAGTTAGACCATACTTAGCAAGGTGATTCATGCTACTATAGTGTTTGAAAGAAGGTGAGTTGGATTGGTGTGTACTAGTCCATTTGTTGGAGATGTGGAGAAAGGTATGATGTAGCCTTGTGTTAGTTTGGATGAGTAGGTGAATTCATTTTCCTGATGTTTGAAGACCAAATGTGAAATATAATAATCAAGTCCCCAAAATCCCTTAAAAGTAGGGTGTTTTGCTATAGAGGTGTACATATAACTTAACAACCTAAAACCTAAAAAATCATAAATATCTCTAAAAAAGGTATTAGGATCATAAGATATATTTGGGTCTTGTATACAAGCTTCCACAATTTGTATAGAAAAACCTAGACATGAGGCCTAATTGAGGCTCTAGTGCTACTAGGTGTAGAAGGGTAAATTGATGGATTGGTGAAGTGTGTGTTTTAGAAAAAGCCCAAGATCACTTTAAAAGTGCATAGCTAGTGTGTAGAAGACTTATTAGAGGTGTGAAAATACTAATTTGCTGGATGACACAATTTAGTTGTAAACATGGCAAGACTTTCCTAGTAGGAAGACTATGTTGGGTTTGAGGAGTAGATGTGGAACATCGAATTATTGAATTAGGTGTTGGAGAAGGGGATATAAGAGAAACCATTTTGGGAATAAGGATGTAGAGTAGCCATATAGGCTTAGGAGAAGCCTTAGAAGGTTGGGTAAGTAGACTTAACCTAGGATTGTGAGCCTAGTTACATCACCACCTTAACTTAATTATTAGATTTTTTTTAATTTTGTGTCAAATCTTTTTAAAATTATATTTTGGACACATTTTGCTAAGTGTTTTATTTTTAACTAGTTATGTGATATGGAATTTTTCTAGACCTTAGTCACGAATAGTCAAATGTGTATTTTATATTTCAAAAAAAAGTGAAGGTTTTACAATATTTCAAACAACAACTATATATTGATAATGTTATTCCATACAACTATTGATCCCTAGTGATTATCTAGATTCATACTTATTTTAATGTAAACTTTTATACATTTGTTTTTAAAAAATTAACTATTCCCTTTGTATGACTAACTAAATTTGTGACTGCATTGTCATTGACCCTTTAGTCATCTAAACAAAAATTCTTTTCTTATACAAACCCTTTGTTCTTCTATACATGACGATAATGCATTTGAGTTGGTTGACCCATCCCCAACCACCATTTATTTTTTTGGGCATTAACAATGCCTTAGAATCCTGCCACTTTTAATTGGAATGTGCTTTATCAAAAATTTTGGTTGTGGTTTACATTCTCTCCCATCTACACATTAGGTTTTATTATGCTCCTTTTAAGTTGAAGATTAGGTTTCAAAACTCTTATTGTTGGAAAAGTGTTGCTTGTACGATTTGAAAAAAAGACCACCTCCATGTCCAGAAGGTTAAAGCTAGAGATTTTGGAGTTGTAGTTTAAAAAGGAAACATAACCCAATATGTAACCCACATTCCTATGGTTTACAAAAAAATTTCATTGGTTAAAATGCTCTTTGATAATTAATGTGACAAATTTCAATTTAAATGGTAAATATATGGTGAACCATTCATCTCAAAAGATAACACAAGAAACTCATGGGGTGATATAATTATTATAGGTGTACATTTTTTTTTTCGTATTCTAGTTGTAGATTTCATGGGTTTTTACCCTTGGGTTTGGGGTTTAACATTGGGCCTCACTTAAATAAAAATAATTGTGCTTTAAATTAATCTCTTAGATTTTTTATATAGTATCAGAAATAATAATCAAAATGTGAAGCATATTTCTAACAATTGCAAAGAAAAAAATTGTTTCTTATGATGCTCACATTAGACCCCTCACCTTCTACACAAATATTTAGATAAAATAAAAGAATATACCAATCTGTAATATTTAAAGTTCAAAAAAAATGTTGAAATATTACATTCAAAACATTCATGAAGTTCAAAATGTAGATTGTATTTATATTTGAAGATTTTTTTCATATTCATTTACTATTTATCATCATGAAGATAATGTCTAAATACAAAAGGATCAAATCATGTGATTTATTAGACCATTTTGTGACAATGTTTAGTGGTGCATCCATGATGATTCATATTATCAATATTGATGGGTTCAATTAAATATGAAAGATTTTTGTAATTAATAAAGTTTTGAAAGTTAGATTTTTGTAATTAATAGAGCTTTGAAAGCTATTAGGAATTTTCAGAAGGATCCACAATGTCATAATTGAACCACCAATCATTACAAATATTGGAAGTGCTCCATTGTTATAGGGATGGTTTAAATCTGTGCTCCAAAATTTCTTGAATTCATGCAAATAGTCTTTCATAAACATTAAACACAAATATTATTGACCACAGAAAATAAGATGTTAGATGTCTTGTGAGATAATTAATAATGTAGATATCTATGTTATACTCTATGTAAATATTGGAGGTACTAAATTGTAACATTGGGTAAGTGATTGAATAAAACATCATCATCTAATGCATTGTAACAAAGAAAAGCCAGTGAATTTGTTTGCTCGTTTTAAAATTAAAATTAGGGAGGACAACAACAAGAACCATATAAGGTTTGGTTTATAGTGGTTATCTATCGGCATCCAATTTCCTGTGCTAGCTGTTTCTTTACAAAGAAGAGAAGGGACTTTCAAAATGCCCAAATAATCCAAAGCGACAGATTTGTTCCAAAACAGCCTGGATAAAATGGGCATCATTGAAACCGATATTGACAGACACAAAGAAGAATTCCAAAGTATTATAATCAAATGGATTGCCGCAAATAAAGTCATAAAGAACGCTGATAGAGTCAAAATTTACAAACAAAAAACGCGTGGAAAAAAAGTTGATTGGAGAAATGTGTTATTGCTTCTTTGCGTGACTGTATTTTTGTTTGATCTGAATTGAACTTCTATTCTTCGCTTCCTTGAAAAGGATTGTATGTTGAAAATCAAAATTTAAACCATTGCTATCGTAGTGTGAAACACATCACAAGTTAAACGAATCATAAAATTTTCTCAATGATTTACTATTTAATATTCTGCAAATATATCTAAACATCATTCGCTCAGTAGATCTGTACATCTGTGGCTAACCAACAAATTGATTTTCTCACCATTTAAACGACTCCGATCCGCTGTTCTTAATCTGTTTAACGCAGATGGAACTGAAAGTGCTAGAGAATTTATATCCTTGTGGTGCCTGCAAGATTCAACGAAGAAAGTGTGGAGATAAATGCCCACTTGCTCCTTATTTCCCACCAACCGATCCTCACAAGTTTTTACTAGTGAACAAATTATTTGGATCAAGCAGGATGGCGAGAATTCTTAAGGTACATGATTCATGCTGTTTTAGGGTTTAGGAGAACATCTCGTCCAATGGTATTTCTTTTCTATGTTTTGACAAATATATTAGTAGTAATCTTTATCATTTACTCTAACAAAAATATATGAACCTTGATTGAATCTGTCAGATTTTTTATGGTGTTTTATAAATGCAGGATATCCCTACTGACAAGAGAACAGATGCTATAAATAGCATGCTGTATGAAGCAAATGCTAGAGTGGTTGATCCAATCTATGGCTGCACTGGTGTAATTTGTGTACTAAGGAAACAAGTGTTAGAGCTGCAATCACAACTAGCAACAACACAAGCAGAACTCCTGAATGCGCAGGCTAATCTTGTGACTGGATTTCACAATGCCGTTGATATAGATTCTACATCGAGTACCAACTGGAACTTAGAACAGTATAATGCTGGTATGAGAGTATTTCAAGATGATCAGGATCTGTTTGGATAGGAATACATGATGATCTGCTAATTTCAATTAAGTAGTCTTATTGTTTTACGGATCGGCTCACATATCTGTAGTAGTCGAATAGTGTCCTTTAATTTTGGGTGTAGGCTACATGAATTCTATGGTTTGTTATCTCTTCTTATCGATCTATTAATTAGAAATAAAGCATGGAGAATAGTTCATGTATGGGGACATACAATATGTTATTGCTATATGTTGGTTGTACGCGTATTCTCTTAAAAAAGTAGTGTGATAAGTGCACTAATGTTAAACATAAGATCAATGAAAATTAGTTTGGAAGTTTATTGACATGACTATTGAGAAATTTAGATATTCATTCAAAAAAATTAATTTTAAATAATGAGTGCCATAACAATAATGACATAAAATAATTTATAAATTCAGGGGAAAACATATACAATCAAACCACTCATTAGAAATCATAAATAATTAAATATAAATTTGTGTTGTAACTTTCATTAGAAATCATAAATAATTAAATATTTATTCGTGTTGTAACTTTCCTGTAGCCTTTCTAGACTCTGATCCCCCCCGGGAAGTTTCTATTACCCCAACTTTGAGGAAAAGTTGGAATGGGGTGTTTATGGGATCTATGGAGACTACTGCGATGGTGGATCCTTCAAAAGTCGTATTGAGAGCTGCTGGCCCAGAAAATTTTCTATTGGACTCTCTAATAGAGAGCATATTCTCTTCCTTCAAGCTATGCTTGGTGGGAAGGTTTCTAGCATTTAGACAATATCCTGAGATGGTCAGAAAATGGAATGGCGATTGAAAACTTAAGGCTAGTCTCGCAGCGTCAACGCTACCCTGATGTCCTTTTCTCTTTATATTGATATTAGAGAACGATGTGAACATGGTGTTTTCGGGAAATTGGAGGGATAGAAGCCATCATTTTCTATTGGCTCGATGGAAACCACAGTTTAAGGACCTTCATCATTTGGCAGGGTCGTCTACTAGGGATTGGTAACTCGTTCGGATATTTCATCACTTTAGACGATGCTACTAGTTCTAAGTCTAATTTGTCCTTTGCTTAGATCTGGGTTAATATTGTCATTAACAAACCTTTGTCAATTACTATCTCAGTCAGCTCCAAGTGGGGGAAGACAACCTAGGCACTAGATTATGAGAATGCAGCCCACTTCTGTTAATGTTGCTCAAAATTTGGTTACATGGACCCAAATTGTAAAGCATCGTTCCACAAAAATAAGGCAAAACTATAATACCCTTTCTTTCCAAGCTTGCTGGTAATGAGGTGGGCTTTACATCAGTTGGCATCCTTGTTGTAGTGGAGCCCATTGAAGTGTGATTGGACCTCCCATTGGTGGCAAGAGGTCCCCCCGTTGCTGGACCAAGATGAGGGAGTGACTATCCCGAAGGGTTTATAGGACTAAATCTTCACCAAGTAGATGAATGAGATATTAACCCTAAATACTTCCATACTGGATCTAGCTCATAAATGAAATTGCTACTCTGTAAAATCTAAGTTCGTTCTTGGATAAGCATATTTCCTTCTCAAATAAGTATTTGGTAATAATGATTAAATACAAGGATATCTCCTAGCTCTTCCTCAATATAAATGCCCTAAACTCTCAGGGTAAAAGGTATCTAGTTTGGGAGAATATCACCAAGGTTTTATTCACTAATGGTTATCTTCTTTCTTTAGGTGACTTTAATAATCCCCTTTTAACCTCAAAAAAGGATGGAGTTTTAGGAGACTTAAATGATAGTATGGTAGATCTAGGAAATTCATTAGCAAGAAAGATCTAATGGACATTTACCTGTTGGGCTCTAAGTTTACTTTGTCTAACAATAGAAAGGGAAAAGATCTTACCAAAGTCCTATTGGAAATATTGTTACAATGGTTTCCTAGGTGGGACATGTCTTCTTCCTCTACCTTCCATTCTCTTTCCAAAACAATAGAAAAGGACCACACTTCTTCCATTATGACATGATGTGGCACTCCCACCCAATTTTTTTTTATGATGTTCATAAGTGGTGGAATATCAAAGTTGACAGAATGACTATGTTTAGGTTGGCTAAAATTTTTAAATGATTAGACAAAGGTTATTTAATGGAGTGAATCTTCCTTTATGAATATCCTCAAACAAAAAGTAATCATTGAGGGAAATTATAAATGGCCATAGGAAAGTATGGAAAATGAGGGAGTAATTATTGATTACCATGTAGATGAAGACATGTAGAGGAAAAATGGATGAATATAAAAAACATGGAGAAAATATTTTGGAAGAAATGTTCTAGAATCTAGTAGTTGTCAAAGTGAGATAGGACCATCTCTTTCTTCCATAGGTCGACATATGCCCATCATAAGAGAAATGCTATCACCACTCTCCTAGATGATAACAACAACACTCTATCTAAACTAAAAGAGCTATGCAGATGGGATACCTAATTCTTTGAAGAAACTCTTGCTAACTTGAATATTGTTATAGATTTGGAGATTAGAGATAATCTCATTAATGCCATCCTTACTATACTAAATAATATTAATAATGAAATGATCCTATATTTGGTCACTAAGGAAGAATTCAAGATGGAGGTATTCTTTATGAAATCTTATAAGGAACATGGATTGGATAGATTTCCCCATGTGTTCTTACAATTTCTTGGGAATCTCATCAGTGGGCATCTCTCTAAGTTGCAAAAGTTTTTGTTAGAATTGGAAAACCTTTAAAAATCCTTAATGAAATGTTTATTATCCTGGTGCCTATACACTAGGTGCCTAAATCTCTTGTAGAATGTTTTCATGTCATCTTGTACAACAATTTTTTTAATGTTTTATCTAAATTGCTCACAAACTATCTCAAGTCCCTATTGGTCAAGTTTATGAGCTCCTCCCAGAAAGGGTTTGTGTGAGATTGGAAAAGCCTTTGTGTAGCTATCTCAACACATGATATAATTAACTCTATCATAAAAAGGAAATAGGTCTAGAATGGCTCTCAATTTGGATATCTTTCAAGAACATGATAGGGTCAATTCAGATTTCCTATGCTAACATGTTTAAGATTAGATTTAGTTTGCATGAACTATTGAGTTTATTTGTGTTATGATTGGGTTGATACAGTTCTATATTACTAATATTGGAATGGCATGGAGTTCCTTTACCTCTAGATGGGATCTCTAGAAAGATAACCCACTCTCATCCCACCTCTTCATTATGGTGGAAGACATTATTTGATAGAACTTTATCTCCAAAAACAAGAAATTCTCAATGTAAGGGGTTAAATTGGGAATCATCCCTTCAAGGTACTTACCTTGGCTCCTTCTGACTAAGTGTAAAGTCAAAAAATAGTTTTTGAAATGTATCTTGGAATAGTGCATGGAAGGAAAAGGTCCTCTACAGTGCATGGAAACTTTAACTTCTCTCTACTTCTCTTCAGGATATCCATGTTTGTACTTCCTCTCTCTTTTTAAAATCTCAAGCTCTATGGCTCAAATACTCGAGAGGATTTAGAGGAACTTTCTTAGGACTAGAGTGCAAGAGAAAATTAGGATCACCTTGGTCAAATGAGAAACTATGTGAAATCCTAAGCCTATAAGAGGCTTAGGCATTAGAAAGTGGAAGACCACAACAAAGCTTTCATCACTAAAATTGGTTGGCATTTGGCCCAATTCTTACAAGAATTGAAATAGATAATGAAAGTCAAGTACTTAAGTGACTCCCCATTCACCTTTAGTATTTTTTATACGAACCTTCCCTATGGCTCTAGAATTTGGAATAATGTCATCTAAAATCAAACTTCTCTCCAAAGGGGTCTATGATGTTGTGTTAGTAAGGGAGATAAAATTGGATTCTGGGATGATAACTGGATGGGGGGTAAGCCTTTCATTTTTAAAAAATTTGGTCACCTAAGTAATGCATTAAATGAAAACATGTGGCATTTTGTCAATGATTATTTGACTCCCTCACATAAATAGATATACTTTAATCATGATTTGAGGGGAACTCCCTAGAATTTATGTTAATGAATTACAGGACCTTAATAGACTCTTTAGTATCCTAGTCGCACTTTGACATGATAGATTCCTGTGGGATAGAAACCAATCAAAAGAATTCACTATTTTCTCCTCTAATATTTTCTTGTTTGGTTTCTCGGTTTCTAGGCACTAGTCCAATAAAGTTTGGACTCAAAAATACACACCCAAATGTAACTTCCCCTATTGGGCCATTTTGCATGTAAAATTTGTAATGTCCCCACTTTAGCAATTAAATTAATTTCTTATGAAGTCATTAAATAAATTAAAAATTAAAAGGTGACTTTATATTTAATTAATTTAATTAATTACTATATTACAAGGGAAAAGCTTCTAGAGTATGTATTAATTATTGGAAAGGGGGAAGCCTCTAGTAATTTAATTTTTTAGAAGCACAATTAATTATTGTATTGCAAGGGAGGAGTTTCTAGAGAGTGCATTAATTATTGGAAGGGGGAAGCTTCTAGTACTTGCAATTAATTAATATTTGGTTTCCTTCTAGAAGGGGCTAGGGAAAGTATTAATAGAGGTGGGCGAGTCATTGTTTAACATTAGATGATTGTGAATTGCATTTGATAAAAGCTTGGAGGTGTGTGTTAGAGTTTTGGTCTTGGCATTAGAGGATGTTCATCCTCTCTTGTAACATTCTAAACATCATTTCCTTGGGGTTTGGCCTTTTGAATACATTACTATGTATTTGATTTTATCATTTTGAGAACTAATATTATTTTAGTAGTAGTTCAATCTTCAATTTTCATAAATTCTTTCATGCTCATGTTATGTGGATTGAAACCTATGCAAAGACATTAAAATTGCTTTAAGCAATTGGTTTACTTCTTATACATTTCTAGGGTGCCCATTATAGTGGTATTAGAGCTATATGTCCTACCATCCTATGGAGGTCTTATAGGGAATTTGGGATAGTTGCATAGAGGGAAAAGTGTTTGACAAAATTTATATCAATCTAGATCAGGAAAATGTAATGTTTAGGTTACTGGGTATAGTAGAGGAGTAGAATAGGCGAATGGATATGATGTTTTAGCTTATGGTTAGATAGATGGGGATTAATATTGATGATTTGTATGTTGCTCTAGTGTAGGAGGTAGTTGATTCCTCTAGTGGGATTAAGACAAGTATAGAGCCACCTAGCTCTAATGTTGGTGATGTGGCATTTCAGTGGAGTCAGTAGATGTGGGTTTATGTTCTAGTATTATTGATTCACAATATAGTGTTGAGTCATGTGTGCAGAGTCAAGAGTCCACATATGAAGCTTTGTTAGTGGATGATGATTCAAAAATAGTGGGATTAGGAGAATGTGATGACATTGACATATCAATAGCCACTTTTGTGTTAGTTGAAACATTTGACGAGGAGTTTAGCAGTATGCATGCAGTGGTTGATGTGTGTTCTAATGATGGCGCACATGTTGATTATGAGTTTTCATCAACTATAGATTTAGTTAAGTTTTCTGTTGCAACAGTTAGTGTTGTTTCCATGTCCACATATTTTGATGTGGCTACACGTATTGTTGATATAGTTAGCTTGAGTGCATATGGTTCACTTGTTATTACATCTTCTTCAATGCATGTTGGTGATGAGGGTGATTCTAGTCCAATATATATTATGTGGGTGGATACAAAGAATAAAAGGTTACAAAGATCTTCTACAAAGCTACCTTCTGGTGACATTCTGACTTCTACATCATCAGCACAAGTTTTGGGTGCTAGGCTATAGGACATATGGTTGGTCCTAATGATACTAGTTTGCAGTTGGTTTAATGTCCACAGGGATGTCATGTACTACTTCAATTGGGATCCAGGTGGAGGTTGGAGTTCATTTTGTTGTTGGATTGCTTGAGGACAAGCAATTTCAAAGAGGGAGAACTATAATGTCCCCACTTTAGCATTTAAATTAATTTCTTATGAAGTCATTAAATAAATTGAAAATTAAAAGTGACTTTATATTTAATTAATTACTGTATTATAGGGGAGAAGCTTCTAGAGTATGTATTAATTATTGGAAAGGGGGAAGCCTCTAGTAATTTAGTTTTCTAGAGGCACAATTAATTATTGTATTGCAAGGAAGGATTTTCTATTGAGTACATTAATTATTAAAAGGGAGAAGCTTCTAGTACTTGCAATTAATTAATATTTGGTTTCCTTCTAGAAGGGGGTAGGGAAAGTATAAATAGAGGTGGGAGAGTCATTGTTTAACATCAAATGATTGTGAATTGCATTTGATAAAAGCTTGGAGGTGTGAGTTAGAAATTTGGTCTTGGCATTCAAGGATGTTCATCATCTCTTGTAATAATCTAGATGTCATTCCCTTGGGGTTTGGCATTTGGAATACATTACTATGTATTTGATTTTATCATTTTGAGAGCGAATATTATTTCAGCAATGGTTCAATCTTTAATTTGCATAAACTCCTTCTTGCTCATGTTATGTGGATTGAAACCTATGCAAAGACATTAAAATTCCTTTCAGTAATAGGTTTAGTTCTTGGGCATTTCTAGTGTGCCCATTACAAAATTCCTCATTGTTGATAATCTAAGAGGGGATTCCAATTTCATAATAGATGTATTATCTACAAAATAGGAAGAGGATTTCATTAATTACTTTTTAATCTCTTTTTTGTATGTCTCATAAATATAGGAATCCCTTTTCAGAACATGCAACCTTTCTTGTGTCTTTGGGAGAAGCATTCATCAGTTTGTTGTCAATTGGTTGATCCCATCAGTCCACCAACCCACTCTATAAATAATATTACCACTACATATTTATTGGAATTTTTGGAAGGAAATGAACAATAGGTTTTTAGGGAGGAAAAAATGGAAGTGAAAGGGATTTTTTTCATGACTATTAAGAAGATACGTGAAAATTTCACCATTGCTACTTGGAAGAAACCTAACAGATTTCCCTTCCCCTAGGATTGTTAGCTGATGACTGAGTGGAAACTACCCTTGGTAGCTAATAATTTTGATAACTTAAAACTTTTGTCTTGTGCAAATACATGTTGGCACCACTGCCCCACCTTCTTTTCATTAGATCAAACTCAAATTTGATGGGGCATCTAAGAATTGGATTATGGAAAGAGGAGGGACTATTTTTGACAGAGAGGGAAGGTTGATTATGACCAAATCTAGGAACTTTGGTTTGAACTCCTCTAATATGAAGAGAGATTTAACACTCTTCTACAATACTAAATTCATTTCATATTTAGGGAATCATAGGATCTAGGTGGAAGGAGATTGTAAACATGTCATTTATGTTTTCAATGACTCTTTGAATTTTTTTTGGTAGATCACAAGTGTCCTATGAGACAAGTTTTCGCTACTGGGAAAAATCAATTAATTTATTATTGAACACATGCACTAGGAAGGAAACAAGGTGGCATAAAAACTATGAGGCTTGGGGTTAGAGTTGACTGGACTAAGGTGTTAGTGAGAGTTCGTGCCCCTACTTATGCCCCTACCTATGAAAATTCAAACTCTTATTTAGAATGGAGTTACATGTAATCACTTGCATAATTATATCGTTGGATACTCTTACTATCTTGCCTTATAAGGATTTTGGCATCTAGATTATGAGTAATGACATCAATTATTGCATTACATTACTTAGACATTATTTTATCATCTATAGTTTTTTTTAGAATTATTCCCTTACAGAATTAGGAAATACTTTGGGCCATGTCATCAAGTATAATTGGGGATGGTACTTTAATAATGAATTAAAAAGATCTCTTTTTTAGAAGTTGCTTTGATTTATCTTTCTCACATGTTGGAGTCTCGTAGACCTATGGTTTCCATTCAGGCAAAGTAGAAAAAAATGTAGCTAAACGAATTTTCTAGAAAATCTTGTATTTTAATCATTTCACTAGTAAATTTCCTTTTACAAAACACAACTCATGCAAGGACATTTACAACTTTATCTATATTTATCTCAAATATTTTGGGTTGGAAGAAATCAAGGAACTTGTGTTACTGGTTGATATGGGAGGCCAGAGGAATATCATTGAGCCCTCTAAGATTTAAGATGCATGAAAGAAAATGAAATTTCTTCAACATTCATATTGTAGGGTGGGTTGTTTCCTTTTATGTAGGTCATGGATGGTTTTGATGAAATGGTGTCACTACAACAGGTTACTAAAACCCACTATTAGTAACATCAATTTTGAAATCTATGAGGAATTGATCATCCACACATCTATTCTCTTTGTAGAAGGAAGGAAATGGATGTGGATTACTAAGGTGGATGATAAAACTATTTTGAATAGATTCCTTAAAGAAGGTGGGGAACCAAATTGCTTGAAAGGTGGTATAGGGAAGAAATATCGGGCCATGGAATGATGTTTTCTTCTTGATTATTAAGTATCTCACGTTGGAATGTAGACATAAGGTAGGTTACTATTACCATTTCCCTCTGTTAAATCACTTTTGTTGCAATGATGAAATTGACCTCCCTTTGTTGTTACTTCATCATATACAAATCTCTATTATGGATCTATGTAAGTGTAGAGAGGATGGAAAAATATATATTATCCTTTAGCAAATCTCATTTATTGATTGATCCTCCCTAAAATATTATTTTCATTCAAACCCTAATGCCTAATTTGGTCCATGTAGCTATGTTGTCATAAAATCATTCCCAAATCACCCACTATTTCCCAAGATTCCTCTTCCTCTAGCAAGTTGATTCTTGAGGACCCTTCCAATGTGTTTTGTGCTCAATTAAACCCTAAAATAGATCTCATTGTTTATTTGGGTAAAATTATTAGGGAATTAATAGGGGTAGGAGATGCTTTCATAAGCTTGCCTCAAACCTTGGTAAGAAAAATGATTGAAAAATAGGAGATCCCAACAGAATGATTAAAGAGAAATGTGTCTAAACTTCACCTCCCTTACAACATGCTAGCATAATTTTGTAGTCATTATGATGTATGTAGTGGTGACTAGCCTTTAGTTAGTAAAATAAGAGATAGTGGAGGGTAAAGATGGGGTAGGTGAAAAACTTTCATAATTTCTATATGTTCCTAACCAATTATTGGCTAGATGTGTTGATGTTAAACCACCACCCCCACCACCCCCACCACCACCCCCTAGAGAATGATGAGGAGAAATGAGGTTTAAATATTATTTTGTGCTGATTATTATTTGATGTTAGTTAATGTTATGCTTAATTTTAAGCCTTTCATGGCTGTTATCATGGATGTTATTGATTGAATTATTTTTTCTCCCATGAAAAATTGGTATGTTATCAAAAACTATATTTTTAAAAAGTGACATTAATTTTGACACACATAACTTTTTTGTTACAATTGATATCAATGTGATTCTTTCGAATTTAGTTTTTTAACATCCATACCAATACCATGGAGGTGATATGATGTCTTTATCCTTAGTATTTCATATTTTATCAAAGTTTAAACTTGACCTAACACAAATTTGGACATACATGGCTTTTGACATATGTAACTTATTATATATTTACCCAATTTCAATTTTTGTTTTGAATAAAAAAGGAGTTGAATATGGAGACTGTAGTTATTTTTCAAAAAAATTGTTCTATTATTTGCTATTTTTCCATGAGTGTCCAATTTATAGGTTTATTTTTTATAAAAAACCTCTATTCAATTTATGTGCAAAAACATATACCTAAAAAATTCAAAATGTAGAAAATTCATAGTCATTAGAAAGATCATTTAGAGTACTTATACCATGAAAAATTACATGACTTTAGTGCTCCATCTGAACTTGGTAAGTGAGCTTGGAAGCCATCAAAAAATAGTAAATCTTCTTACACTTAGGAAAAACCTACATTTACCTTATTACGATAGAAACTAATTTTCTATCAAAACTAAAAACACTAGTTTTGATAGAAACAAAAGTGTCTAAATTCTATCAATACTAATAACACTAACCCATGGGGTTAAATGGGCTACCCATACTTTTGATCGAAATGACATTATGTAGTTTCAATGGAAAATACCTAATGCAGTTTTGATTGATTCAAGTGTAGTTCACCCTTAGAGGCTTTTATAAAAATAAAAATTGTCATAAATAAATTTCATTTTTTTTTTCAATTTTAATATTCAAATCCAATTAGATAATTCAAACTTTAATTGGGAGGGAGGAAATATTTCACAACTTGTCGATTTTTGAATTTTGGAAAAAAATTGAGAAATGGGCAATAAAGGTAAAAGAGCAAGTAAATATTCATGAAGAACTAATGAAAAAGAAGATGAAAGTAATCAAAAATATTTAGTAGGATACTAAAGGAGGCAAGGTGTGTACTCATGCAATATTTTTTCCAATGCATATTTAATTCATATAGTGTGTAATTTCATATTGTAGACTTTTTGTATGAATACAGTTAGGATTAGGGTTTATCTAATTAAGAATATGGTAAATATAAAATTAGGGTTACTATTAACTAAATATTAAGGTTTTATTGAATTATGAATATTTATGATTAGGTTTTATTATATTATAAATATTTAAGATTAGGGTTTATTACATTATGGTTTTTAATTTATGAATATTTAGAATTAGGGTTTATTACATTATGGTTTTTAAATTATGAATATTTAGAATTAAGGTTTATTACATTATGGATTTTAAATTATGAATATTTAGAATTAGGCTACATTTTAATTATGTGGTTTTAAATTATGAATTTATTTAGGAATTAGTTAAACATGACAACCTACTGAGGTTGGAGAAGGTTCATCCCAAGTTCAAACATGTAGGTATGCATGCATCTCTCACAAGTACAATCTCTCTCTAGATTTCTACCTATCTAGAGGAAAAATCATCTTTGATTTTTAATTTTAGAGGCAAATCCCCTTACAAACTTGTTTCATTTTATTTTTTTATATCGTGCACATGCAATAGTAGATGATGAAAATGTTGGACATGAGGAAATTGAATATGAAGTAATGGATATCAAAGAAGGGCCATCTAAAGGTTAGATAAAATTATATTTAATTTAGTTTACTTTTTATGTATATACACATATGTGGACCCTGAAGAGAAGTTGTATTTGAAGTATTTATTTTAATTTTTCTTGAAGCCCAAGATCAAACACCAAATGAAAATGTTAATCTAGCTCAAAGTTTGAAGAGAAAAATTAATCATAGAAACATAGATCATTTAATTGAATGTATGTGGAAAAATTTAGAAATATTCTAGTCAACCTATACATACCACAAAGAGAAAATTGAATAGAAAGTATAAAGAAATAATTGCACAATCTAAGAATCTTGATACAACACTGAAAACAACTATTATCAATTTTGCTTCTTAAAGATGAATTGAAAGAGTCATTGAAACTATTGGGTATAAATACAACTTTAAAAAGGAGGAAGACTTCAAAACTACAAAATGATATTGTTGAAAGTGTTAAGGAAGGGTTACATTCCATTGGACAAAAACTAGATCTATAGATAAATCCATTGCACGAAGAGTGATATTTACATCTACATTAAATAAGAAATTATGTTGAAAAAGATAGATCTCTTCACTATCATCTCATATTGGGTATAGTTGAATGGCAATATTACATTATCTGAAAAGAAGAAATAATTTGGATGATAGTGCATTGGAAGGAAATTGGGCACTAATGTGTACAGTTCCTTGATCTAATAGGATTATGGAAATAGTTAAGAACTTAGTCATTCAATTTTGGATTGATAATACTTGTCATTCATCAAATAAAAGAGATATCACTAAGTAGAAGATTGGGCCTAAGGAGTATCTTCAACATGCAAAACATTGGTTGGATGTCACACAACATAAATTTTATCTCTCCTTTTGTAATTTAAATCTAGACACAAAGATTGGACAAATAATGTTTGAAAGATTGAAACATGTTGTTATTGATATCATGTTGAATTTGATTTTTACTATTAAGGTTTTAGAAAGATGATAGAAGAAAGTGGTGGTTCTCAAAATTCTCTTCATAAACAATCGAGCTAATTCATAACATCAATCTTAAATGCAATAAACCAAATGATTAGGCAATATGTGAAATAGATTGGATAAGAGGAACTTTTGAAACATGTGGTACCTTAACCAAATTTCCTTTGAGAGATGAAGATACTGATATGACAAGGATGCTAAAATGTAGGAGATAGAAGTACGTAAAGTCAAAAAAATGGGAAAAAAAATCAACAAGATTGGAATATGTAGAGGATGACATACCTGTTGGAGAATTTATGTTAAATTTTCATAAATTGATTCAACCATATATATGTCATTATTTTTTTCCTAAGTGGTAAGCAAAACATTTTCAAAAACTAAGAGACAATTTCCCACTATAGATAATTTTATCTGTTGTTGACTTTGTAGATAATTACTCCATTTCTCAAAAACAACTTCAAGAAGAATACTTCTATACAGAGTAGGTTACTATTATGCTTCAAGTGTCTTATTGAAACATGCACAAATTGATTTGGATGGTGTGGAAAGTATAGATCAAGCAAAAGTCATTAAAAAAGAGTATCACTTTTACATTAGTGATGACAAAGAACATGACACACATTTTGTGGAACATTATTTTAAGACATTTTTTGATTGTTTAAAAAACAAAAGCATGAAACTAGAAAAACATTTTGTATCATCAAATGGATGTGCAACACAATTTAAATCAGCTAGACCATTTTATGCATTATGTAGATATCATTGATACCTTAATATACTGTATATTTGGAGTTTGTTTGAGAGTGGACATGGAAAGGGTGAGCATGATGGTGTAGGAGCTTGTATCAAACATGCTTTAAGAAAGTATCAAATAGAATATAAAGAATATTGCATTAATAAGGCTCATGATGTGGTTGAGTGATGCAAAACACATTTTACGGTGCCAACAAATACAGATAACATGTCATCACAAGTGAATCAAGTCATACTGGTCATTTAGAGTATTTTGGGAGGTATCAGGTACAAACTAATTTGAATATTATTTAATTGAATCAATTTTAAATTAAATACATTTGTGATAACTAAATTAAGGTACACATACATGTTTTTAAAACTCATTTTTATATGTATGTATGGACCTTACATTTAAGTGTTGACAGAAGATCAATGCATGCATGCAAGAGGGTAGAGAAGACATAATCTTTACATTCAGTTATGAGTGTAGATAGTAATCTATGGTCATTGTATGCAAGAGAATACTCATGTTTTTGTCCTGATTGTATTGATGAAAAATATGATGGTTGCATTAATCAAGAACATGGATGTGTGGGTGAATGGACTTTGGTGCCACTAGATGTTATCAATACAAATGAGTTTGAGGATGAAAACTATGATGATATCCCATTGATTTCTAGTCATTATGACCATATTTAAGGATTGATCAGAGTTGGTATGTATTTCATAATTTTTGTTAATTTATTATATATATATATATATATATATACTCATGTACATGACACATAGAATTTATATACAGATACTTTGTGTAGGGAATGTTTTTGGCATGTGTAGTAATGGAAAATCCTAAAAATTTAGGTATTAGCTATTATTTATTATGTTGCACCATACAAAGAGAGAAGCTAACAAAGACTAAAATAAGTGATGGAATTATGTTTCCCATAGGCTAGTGTATAGTTGAATCATGTACGTGTATGTACATCTATGTTTTTTATGAATTCAAATTTATTGAATTATTTGATTGACCTATATGCAGGTTCTATTGTTGTACAAGGAACATATTTGAAGCAAAATAGAGTATGTAAAAATGAGATTCATTTGACTGATTATCAACCTAACAATAAGATATATCAGTATAGTAACCATGTTATTTCCACTAGTCTAACTCTTCACTTGGTCAAATGACCTATAATACATAACTGGAGGCTCGATATTGATGATCATAGGAAAATATTAAACGTTATCCAACAATGAGCTAACCCACTTGATATGAAATAGAAATAGCTTGTAATTTGAAACAACTTGAACATTTTGAAATTTGGTTGAACTGTTTGAAATATGAAATTTCGTTCAACAATTTGAAATCTGGTTGAACTTGATCATTTTCAATTTTTAAATTGGTTGAATTAATTATATATTACTTTTACTCTTTCATTTAACTTGTGAAGCTTAAGTTGTTTATATAAATTAGGAACTTGTATGTAGTAATTAGGACATATGCCTCTAAGGGAAACAAATTCAAACACTTGTCTTAAGGGGATCAAATTAGGATTTGTTTCTTAAGGGGATGAAATTAGGACTTGCAACTAATTAAACATTACTTTTACCTTTTCATTTAACTTGTGAAGTTTAAATTGTGATTCGTAACTAATTACAAAAATTAGGAACTTGTATACAACTAATTAGGAAATGTTCCTTTGAAGGGGAAAAAATTCAAACACTTGTCTTAAGGGGACAAATTTAGGACTTGTAAGTAATTATATATTACTTTTACTCTTTCATTTAACTTGTGAAGTTTAAATTTTGATTTGTAACTAATTATAGAATTTAGGAACTTGTATGCAACTAATTAAGAAATATGCCTTGAGGGGAAGAAATTCAAACACTTGTCTTTAGGGGATCAAATTAGGACTAGACTTTAATCATATCTAAATATCACTTGTATTATTATGAATTAGGAACTATATAACTAATTAGCAACTATGTAAAGTTAATTACCTAACCAATTTCATATGTACATACATCAATTTCATAAACCAACATAATGTAACATAATGTAACATAATCCAACATAATCCAACATAATCTAACATAATCTAACATAATATCCAACATAATAGAACATTATCCAACATAATTAACATGTAAAAGAACATAGTCTAACACAATCCAACATAATCTAACATAAAAGAACATAGTATATATGTAAGTCAATCATCAAACATGTATAATCTAGATGAAAGTCTAGATATAGTAACAAATAATAAATACATTTACATAATCTAGATGAAAGTCTAGATCAAATAATCTATTATATGAAAAACCTATAGAGTGTTAGGTGCAGGACTATCATCATGACATCTCCTCACATTGCACTCTGAAGACTAACTATCAGGATGCTTACTAGGATGTGTTGATCCCTATATGTATTCAAGAGAAAGTGAAATTAATGTACATAATTTAATATTTAATTTAATCTCTTTTAAATTTAGAAATTGCATCCAATTTATATATCACATTTAAAATTCACATGTTTCTAATTCAAAAAACTTAAACTCACTTATCCACTACTAACATCATCGAATGAGTCTTGATGACATACATGATCTGGCATCAAAGATGGAGTAAAAAGAGGAATGCCCCCCTACAATACATACATACATACATGTGTGCAACAAATCAAATTAAAATATGTAAATTTAATTTCAAATGCACAATATGTATATGTCCAAAATTATTACCTGTAAAAATGTGTGAAATTATAATTTTTTTTGGAATGTAAAAAAAAACTATAGATTTACTTGTGTAGATGTTGGCATCTAATAATAATCAAACTACCTAGCATTTATTGAGTCCACCAATATATCTAGATATTGTTTTTCCTCATCTATCTTTATCATTGCATCTACGCTAGCATGACTAGTGGCTAGCACATGTCCTAATAATGATGAGCCAATTGGACTGACTAGATGAGATGGCATAAAAATACAATCATTGTGTGTCAAAAAGTCCATCCATCCTATGGTCAACAAGTTAAATTCAAAATCATCAAACCTTGCATCCAAACTCTAATCATGCTCTACATTGGCTGAAGGGTCTGTACTACTATGTATATGTCCCTTTATAGAATAAGAGTGTTCAATAGGTGGATCATGATGTGTACTACCACCATGACTAGTACCTAATCGATGAGAGAAATGTGCCTGAGGATGTGTACCAATATCATCATCGACACAATGTCAAACATCTAATATGGGTATGCCAAGATGTTGTGACATAAATCTTTAGACACCCAAAATTTGGCAAAGGCCTAAGCTACAAAATTTTGATCAATCAATGCAATTTAAAGATGAAATTTGAGGAACACAACCAACTTTCAAATCAAGGATCGTATCAGGTCATTAATTAATCAAATTGTCTATCAAATCAATAAGACCTAAATCGACTTTAAAAAGAGGAGAAGAACAGTTCAAAATCATAAAATGAAATTCAAAAAGGGAGAAGGAAAAAGACAAATTTTTGAAAATAATAGAACATTTATTAAATTAATAAAGTCATTTATCCTCATAAAAATGAAAATTCTCCTTTTACATTTTAAGGAATTGGAAAAATCCTCATTTATCATCAAATCTAAGTCTGTTGGGCTCTTCGTCCTAGTCCCTTATGAGATATTTTTAATTTCACCTCCATCCTCTAGTCAAAGGTAAAATCTCGATAATTACCCCAACGCCTTCTAAAATCCAATAAATAGAAGGGAAATTAAAGAGATAAAGTATCCAAGTTTTAGACATATACATTGTAGGCACATTCTGAGTTATCATCTTTTTGAATTGTCATTATAGCAAGTTCATTCCATTTTGATAGTATTTTAGCTTTTTTTGCATGTTCTTTTGCGTCATTTTAGCACATGTTTAGCTTATTTCATGTCCATTTAATAACTATTTATATTTTTCACTCACATACAATCTTCATTTTAGTCATAAATCTTGCATACATTCTTGTAGATCTACATTTAAAACATAGTTCCATTCTAGAATTGTCATTGAGATGTTGGTCTATGAGTTTTCTTAGTGGTTCTAGTTAGGGAAACATGAGACACTTGTAGAGTTTACATTTTGACAATGATCTCTTGGGTTCAGTTTAATTTTTTGTCATTTTATCTACACTCTACATTAGAGTATCATGAATACGCAAAAATATCATATACAAATTGGCACCCACCATGGGGCTTGACCTCAAAGCCTCTCTATTCTTCAATCTTTCTTTCTAATCTTCTTATTTTACTATAGATCTAAATTTCTTGTGTAGATTTGACTGGTTATAGATTCTACAACATTTTGGAGGCTTCATAATAGCAACAACAAGCTCTCAAAGGCTTTCTCGAATGTACAAAGGTCAAATAAATAGTATTCTGATGCTACAACACTTCTAAACTCTATTTTAACACTTTTGAGCAATTTTTTAATGCATTTAAAGCTTTCTATAGTTCATTTAAAGATTTTTGTAGCAAATTTAAACATTTGTTTAGTGCATTTAAAGTTCCCCACAATGCATTTGACACTTTCTATAGCACATTTACTAGTTCAAATAGTGCATATGGAACATTCTATAACACAAATGCTTATTCCTATAGTGCATCTGATAAAATTTCTAAATTACTAAATTTGACTTCCAAATTAGATTATCAACTACTTACAAGTCTCTTCAAAGCTAATGGGAACTCCCAGACTATGGATAGCATGCAATAAGAATGAAGACCCTCAGAAAGGTGCCTAGCCTTTGCTAGCATCAAATCAGGTAAGTGGACATTGGCCCTTTTCAATACAAAGTGAGATATTTCTAAGTACAAAACCTAGTTTAATAGAAATGTTTAATCTCATTGACCTTAACGAGAGAAGGCCTATGCTCTCAACTCTTTTGAGTTGATCTAAATGCCCAAAATTCTATAAAGATTAGTTATAATCAAATGAGGAAACAACCCACACATAGCTTAACTAGGAGCCCCTTGTACTCTATAGTATAAGGTTTTATAATTAAACAACTATGTTTGTTGTTTTCGGGAGTTCAGGACAGTAGTGATATGCTCTTACTCTTCTAGAGTGATCAAATTCCTAGACATGTTTGTGCTTTCCATTTTCTTGCTTTCCACTAGGTAGTATTACTTAGCCATAGAAAGGATACCTCTTGAGTTACCTTAGTAGGGTCGGCAAGAGAGAATGCCTCCCAATCTTGCATTCCTAATTGAATGAAAACCACCCATGTTTGAAATATAGCCTTCCTCTAGTATTCTTGTAAGGGATTGCACCAAACCTCTTTAGCATTGGTGGGAAGATCTTTATCACAAGAGAGGTAAATCTAAATATTGTTGGTTAAAAACTAAAACCAACTAATCACCAACTGTAGATAACCTTGCTAGGAAGCCCCTTTTCTTCCATTTTCTAGCTATGTGTAGTTTTATATTTTATTGTGGTTTCTACTATTATTGTTCTTGGATGTGTTTTAAAACTTAATAAAAAACTCTAGTTTGGATCATAATCCTTCCAAATGACATAACTATAAATTGATATGAGAAACCAAGTTCAAAATAAGAACACTACTGAAAGACCCTATAATAGCACATTTACTACTTCAAACAATGCATTTGGCCCATTCTATGATGCATTTGAACTCTTTCATAGAAAATTTGATTGCAAAAATGTGCATTTGAAGATTTAAATAACACATTTTCCCTACAAAACAATACAATTAAATCATTAAAAAATGCATATGATAGATAAAATAACACATTTAAACTTCTAAATAGTACATATAATCAATGAAATAGTGCATTTGATCAATCCTTTTTTGTATTTGACAAAAAACCTAAAACAAAGGATATCTACATAAACAATACTTTTAAACAAACAATGGATTTGGATACCCTTTTTCCTCATTGATATTTTCCAAGACTGAGAGATCCAAAAATTGACCAAAACCATTTTTGAAACAAGTAAAGCTACAAATTCCTTTTAAATATTCTTAATTCAATAGTCATTATTGCTTCATTTTTCATATCAAGCTAGAAGCATTTAGAGACACCCATCCATTCCCTACCTGACTTCACAAAAGTGAACTTACCTTATCAACATTTTCAAACACCTTGTCCAACCTAGCTTGTTACTCCAAATGAATCACATTCAACAGAAACCCTCATAATGTGAAAATGCATAAGAGTTACAGGAATCCTATTCACATCTCATACCCCTACATAAAACTAGTGTACACACAAAGCCAAAATGATCACCTATATGGGTGAGTGCTAGAATAGCCAAAAGAACCATCAAACACATGAAACCTCTGGAACTTATTAAACATCTCACACCAATAGATTATTCTCCAAATACAGTTACCCATCAGTCACCCCTATTCAATCAAAGTTTAGAACCCTTTTCCTAAATGGGTTCATCGAACATGTGGGATGAAAAGAGCATCGAATCTAAAATTGAGGACTTTTAGAAAAATCCTAAGCTTGTTAGTATCATGGATAAGATACTTGAAAAAAACAAAGAGAGTTACATACTTGCATTAGCACAACAAGGTGCCAAACTACAACCCAACTTTGATATAATAAACCTAAAACAAGATGAAGAAGAGTCACCTTTAGATATTGTCACACAAAAATTACAACAGCTAAAATTGTAAATGGAAAGGATGTAGTGAGGAAAAATACAACCTGTAGAATTTAGCCTCGAAAAGGTGTGTGCTCTTCCATTTGATAAAAGCATTACCTTCATGCCTTTTCTTTAGAATGTGGAGATACCAAAATATGATAAATATTTTGGTACATCAGATCCCCAAGATCATCTTAGACAATTCTATACACTAAGTATTGAATTTTCCCATGACACAACTTACTTAATGTGTTAGTTTCCTAGAAGCCTTGGAGGGCAAGCCATGGATTCATTCTCCAAGCTACCCTCTAACATTAAGAACTTTGATCAATTGGCTTCTATTTTCATCACCTAGTATTCCTATAATATTGAAAGATAAGTTACAATGATCAATTTGTGTAACACAAAGCAACTTCCTAGAGAATCATTCAAGATCTTCCTTCAATGGTGAAGACACACATTTTCCAAATATCATAGAGACGTACTAGACAAAGAGAAGACTAACATCTTCATCAATAGTCTCTCAAAACCCATGAATTATTGGCTCCAACTCCAAGGTCCTAAAGACATTAAGACTACCTTAAAGAACACTGCTAAGGTAGAAGAGGCCATGATAAATAATAACATTATTAAATTATCAAAAGATGGTAAGAGTTTTTGAAATAATTCTACACAAACTCACTATTCCTTTGATCAAACCACTAATAAACAAAAGTTGTGGTGAAGAAACAACCACAAAAACACTATCAATGATGGGGTGGTTGAAGCTAACCATGTTAAAATGGAAACCCAACCCCATCCAAATCAGTAGTATCATATTCTCAACAACACCAATCCAAACACACCTTGACAAGATAATGCCCATCCATTTTACTGACATAACATGGCAATTCCATTGACATCTAATCAACAAGTCACTTATAATCAAGCTACTCCTCCACAAATATATCAATCTTCTGATACACCTAAAGAGTATACATCTATTGGGGTGTCTTATCAAAGTGCTTTACAAACCCTCTTGGCTGATGAACTCATTGTTCTCCTTGAGGCCAAACCCTATGAACCTCAAGTCAAACTAAAGTGGTTAAATGACAAGCATCTTTGCGCCTACCACCAAAATAGGGGGCACTCAAAAAAAAATTGTTTTTCCCTTAAGGATGCCATATGACTGAACTATCAAAGTGAATAGTCGTAGCAAAAATAAAGAGCATATGGCCTTCAAGCCCTTTCTTAAGTCATGAAAAGGGTGAATCATCTAGAGCTAATTAGAATACACCTCCTCATAATAAAATTAATTGTGCACATTACTACAATAACACCAACAACATGATCTTGAGATTTGATGACACCATAAATGTCATTATAATTAAGTATTAAAATAAGAAACAATCACCAAACGCTATAACTTGAGGCCAGGCCCAACATGTGGAATGGAAAGAGCATCAAATCTAAAATTGAAGACTTTGAGAAAAATCCTAAGCTTGTTAGTATGATGGATAAGATACTTGAAAAACACAAAGAGAGTTACATACTAGCATTAGCACAACAAGGTGCCAAACTATGACCTAACTTTCATGTAACCACCCTAGAACAAGACAAAGAAGAGTCACCTTTAGATATTGTCACACAGAAATTACAAGACCTGTAATTGTAAATGGAAAGGATGAAATGAGGAAAAATAAAATTTGAAGAATTTAGTCTCGAATAGGTGTGTTCTCTTCCATTTGATAAAAGCATTATCTTCATGCCTTTACCTTAGAATGTGGAGATACCAAAATATGATAAATATTTTGGTACATCAGATCCCCAAGATCATCTTAGACAATTCTATACACTAAGTATCGAATTTTCCCATGACACAACTTACTTAATGTGTCAGTTTCCTAGGAACCTCGAAGGGCAAGTCATAGAGTCATTCTCCAAGCTACCCTCTAACATTAAGAGCTTTGATCAATTGGCTTCTTTTTTCATCACCTAGTATTCCTATAATATCAAAAGGGAGGTTACAATGATCAATTTTTGTAACACAAAACAACTTCCTAGAGAATCATTCAAGGTCTTCCTTCAGTAGTGAACACACACATTTGCCAAATATCATAGAGACATACTAGACAAAGAGAAGACTGACATCTTCATCACTAGTCCCTCAAAACCCATGAATTACTGGCTCCAACTCCAAGGGCCTAAAGGCTTTAAGACTAGCTTAGAGAACACTGCTAAGGTAGAAGAGACCATGATAAATAACAACATTATTAAATTATCAAAAGATCATAAGAGTTTTTCAAATAATTCTACACAGACTCACTATTCCTCTAATTGAACCACTGATAAACAAAAGTTGTGGTGGAGAAACAACCACAAAAATGCCATCAATGATGGGGTGGTTGAAGCTAACCATGTTAAAATGCAAACCCAAACCCATCCAAATTAGTAGTATCATATTGTCAACAACATCAATCCAAACACACCTCGACAAGATAAAGCCCATCCATTTTACTAACATAACATGGCAATTCCATTGACATCTAATCAACAAGTGACTTATAATCAAGCTCCTCCTCCACGAAGATATCAATCTTCCAATACACCTAAGGAGTATACACCTATGGGGTGTCTTATGAGAGTGCTTTACAAACCCTCTTGGCCGATGAACTCATTATTCTTCTTGAGGCAAAACCCTATGAACCTCAAGTCAAACCAAAATGGTGGAATGAAAAGCATCTTTGTGCCTTCCACTAAAATAGGGGGCACTTAAAAAATTATTATTTTTCCCTTAAGGACACCATGCAACAATTAATCAATGACTGAACTATCAAAGTGAATAACCTTAGCAACAATAAAGACCATAGGGCCTTCAATCCCTTTCTTGAGACATGAAAAGGGTGAATCATCTAGAGCTAATTAGAATACACCTCCTCATAATAAAGTTAATTATGCACATCACTACAATAACACCATCAATATGATCTTCAAATTTGATGACACCATAAATGTCATCATAATTAAGGATAAAAATAAGAAATAATTTCCAAATGCTATTACTTGAGGCCAGGCCTCTAAAGTCATTTTACCAGGACCTATGACAAATTATGATCATGCAATTATGAGTTCCTCCTTGCCCAAATACAACTTGGTCAACCAGTTACTTAAGACCCCCGCCCATATCTCCATTTTTGAGTTGTTGCAAATTTCCCCTGAGCATAAAGAAATCCTCACCAAAGCCTTAGTGCCAAAAGACCTTGATATTAGTAGATTTCTAAATATAGTCAGTAATCTTATTGCCCTCATTGTGTATCCTTTTCTACTTAATATGACATGTCATCCATTCATCCTCAAAACCCCCCATTTCACATTGAAGTGCTCATTCATAAAAACAAAGTTAAAAGAGCTTTGGTTGAAGATGGAGTAGGATTAAAAATTTTCACATTAAATTTGGTAAAAGCCTTAGGGTATACATAGGATTCTATTGATCTAGAGAAGAAAATCAACATTAGGTTTATGACGATGAGGACAGATCCTCCAAGGGCATGGCCATTTTTCTAATCAGGGTAGGTCCAATGGTGAAAGAAACTATTTGTCAAGTCTTAGACTTGAATTTAACTTATAATATCTTGTTAGGGAGGCCATGGATTCATGACATGCAAGCAGTTCCCTTCATTTACCATCAATGTCTCAAATTTCCATACATGGGTCAAGAGGTGACCACCATACCTAGGGATCAAAACCTTGACCAATATTTTAACTCCCTTGTACCTCATAATAGGGAAGAAATGGGCACCCCGACAGATGACATCACCTAGTCGACATCAATAGACACTTCATCTTCTACCAACTAAAATGATGATTACTTATCTACATTGACTAAGGATAATGAGAAAGTTGGTTTTTCAAGTTCTTCCCTTTACCATCATCATCAAAGGACCCCAAACATTCACATTATGAAGAAATGGATAGGTTATAGAAAGAGTTTGATAAGAAGTGCAAACTACAATGCAAAGAGGTAGGTGTGTACTCAGTCTCATTATTTGATCCCCCACTTTCTCCAAGATCTCATGGTAAACCATCACCCACCACTAGACATTACCATTCACATTTTTGTCAAAGCAAGTGGAGTACCTCCAAGATTGGTAGAATAAATTAGTGAACAAAATGTTGACATCTACCATCGCCTATATGGAAAAGGTTTTTATTTAATGAAAAAGATGGGATATATGGGAGATAGTCCCTTAGGGAAAGGGAAAGGCATCGTCAATCCTCTAGCAAAATAGTTTAGGTCTAGCTGATCCAAAATAGGGGTGGGGTACAAGAAATAAGACAATGCATTGATCACTCCTGAGTCTTGTCCCAAACATAGAGATTCCTCCTCTCCCACCTTGGTGTGGGTGCCTAAAGAAAGGGATGGTAGTAACCAAAAAGCAGCTAACATTATAAATGTAAATCTATCTCTCCCAGATTTGCATCACACAAGAGAAAAACTCATGGACGTGTCTTAATATGAATAAAATGATGATTCCACTAAGTGGGAATTCAAATCATTATCCAAAGAGTCTATTGATGACAAAGAATGTGATTTTGTTCATATTCTTGTATCCAGTGGTTTCACTACACAAGGGTCAACCTCTTGTCTGGATTTTACTTCACCAAAAGCCAGTTCACATTAGAATAATTTAGAGGTTGATATAGAACATACATGTCACATCACATCATATGATGATGAATCTATTGAAGGGTTTCAGTTTCAAACCCTATTTCTTGAAGTTTTTCAACTAGAAGTCAAAGATGATTATTATGAGCCCCTCATGAGTGCTACTTTTCCTGACACTTTAGAGGAAACACATGTCATAAACCTAACTAGTACAACATATGAGCCATCTAACAACATCATTTCTTTAAACCCCATTGAACCGTATCCATATTATGAATCACGCTCCCTACTCCATGCTAAACTCATTAGCTAGGATACAACTGAGCCTCACCATATTTCCCATTTTGACACTGACCATGATGTCTTCATCTACCTTTATGTGGTTGAACCATCTCATCCACAAAGAATAGAAGAAATGCAAAAATTTGGGTTTGATATCAATCATCTCAGTCGTGCTAGATACGCCTAGCATTTCATAACCTTACTGACCACTACCAGGTTCTAGATGATCTTGAGAAAAAATAGAAGTGATGCATCCAAAGGTGAAAACCTAATTGTGGCACCCATGGATGAGATGATTGATACCTTACCTAAGAACTTCGAGGAAAGATCATCTATCTTAATTGAACCAAATCAAAAAAGTCAATATTGGTACAGAGGAGGAATCAAGGGTCATCTGTTTAGTACAGTCTTTAAGTATAGAAGAAAGAAACACATTCATTCACTTCTTCAAGGAAAGGAAAATAAAATTTTCCAAGTCTTATGCAAACATGAAAATATTAGACCAAATTTTAATCTTCCATCACCTCAAAATTACTTCTGATTTCAAGCCGGTTAAGAAAAAGCTCAAGAAAATGCATCCCCACATAGCTCTGCTAGTCAAAGAAGAATTAGAGAAATTGATCAGCACCAACTTCATTTGGCCCTTAGATTATGCATCATGTATATCAAACATTGTGCCTATATCAAAAAATATGGTATCATATGCATTTGCATTGATTTTTAGGATGTAAACAAAGCATGTCCTAAAGATGATTTCCTAATCCACAACATTCACACAATTGTTGATCTAACAACGTTTCATTCCATGTTTTTACTCATGGATGATTTTTTTGTGTATAATCATATTAGGATAGTGCCAAAAGACCAAGAGAAAATTTCCTTTACTTATGCATCGAGCACATTTTATTCGAATGTAATGCCTTTTCGGCTACAGAACATAGGGGTAACCTATCAGCAAGCCATCACCACTATCTTTCATGACATGATGCACATCTTTATTGAATATTATGCAGATGATATCCTTGCCAAATCTCATACCCAAGAAAAACATCCCCCCATCTTGCACAAGATATTTACCTGCCTAGAAGCATTCAAAGTAAGGCTAAATCCAAAAAATGTGCTTTTGGTGTCAAATATGGCAAGCTTTTATGGTATATTGTCTCGGCCAAAGGAATAGAAGTTGATCCTCAAAAGGTACAGGCTACAATTGATATACAACCTCTAAAGAACCTGAGCCAACTATGTTCTCTTCAAGGAAGGCTTCAATTGATCCATCATTTCATTTCCTAGTCCGTAGAGAAGTGTGTCTTTCACCCACTTATTACACGAAGACATAATATTTAAATTGGATGATTATTGTCAAAAGGCTTTTGATTTACTCAAACATTACTTGATGAATCCACCTATGTTTGTACCTCCAATATCACACAAACCATTTTCATTATATATTTCCTTGATAGATAAATCAATTGGAGCCCTCTTAGCACAATAGAATAAAAAAGGAAAAGAAAGGGTCATTTATTACATCAATTGCATCCTAGTCAACTATGAGCTTAATTACACCTATATTGAAAAGGCTTGTTTACCCATAGTTTTTTCTTCCCAATAGCTACACTATTATCTATTGACACATAAGGTTAAGCTCATCTCTAAGATTGATCTCCTCAAGTATCTTCTCAGCAAAACAATGTTAATAGGCAGATTGGCCAAGCGGGTGATGATCCTAAGGGAGTTTGATATTGAGTATGTCGATAGGAAAGAAATAAAAGGATAGGCTATTTCCAATCAATTGAAAAATGCATCCATAGAGAGCTTGAATCCTATCTTAGCTAATTTTCTAGACATGCACATTCTTCAAATAGAGCTAGTAACTTGGAAGTTCTATTTTGATGATTCTTACACACACCATGGTTTAGGCACTGGTATTTTATTTATCATAGTATTGGGTGTTACCATCCCCAAATACTACAAACTACTTTTTCCCTATACCAACAACATGTTAGAATATGAAGCCTTGGTCTTAGGCCTCAAATTAGCTTTAGAATGGAAACTAACATCGCTAGAATTTTATGGAGATTCTTAGTTGATTATCAATCAAGTCACTGACACATATTAGACCAAAGATGAAAAGTTATTGCCTTGCAAACATATCATTGACACACTTAAGGCATGTTTTTTTCATATCACTTTTGAAAAAATTCTGAGAGATAAGAATGGAGCAGTAGACACTATGGCCACCTTGGTCTCCTTACTTCAATTACTAGAACAACATGAGTAGTATGAGTTCTTAGTAGAAGAGGTGGTTCAATCTACATATACTCAACCTAATTCCATCATTATTTTCCATTTAGACACCCTTGATTCCCTCTGATATACCCCCATCATCACCTACCTCTGCGATAACACCATTCCCTCCAATCTCTTACATAACCAAAGACATAAATTCATCTGAAAAACCTCACAATACACTTTGGTGGCTGATATGTTGTATAGGAAAGGTCTTGATATTACTTTTTTTAGATGTCTTGAAAATAAAGAGTTGAGAGTCACTTTACAAGAAGTCCATGCAAGGATCTGCGGGTCACATTCTAGTGGGCTTGCACTAGAAAAGAAGATTCTTAGGATGAGTTATTTTTGGCCAACCATGGAAAAGGATTCTATTGACTATGTTAAAACTTGCAAAAAGTGTCAAATCCATGGTAACCTTATTCATGCCCTAGCCTCAGAGCTCAACCCTTTGGCCACACCATGGCATTTTTATCAATGGGGCTTTGATTTGATTGGATCTATCCACCCACCTTCCTCTAGCAGACATAAATGGATTATCACCACAATAGAATACTTCACCAAGTGGGTTGAAATGACACCACTTGCTGACTCTACGGGGAAAAAAATGTCGTCCTTCATTCTAAAACATATCATTGTCAGTTTAGCATACGTCATGCCATTCTCATAGACAACACCTTTTACTTTAAGAATCAAATGATTGATGAATTATGTGAAAAATTTAACATTGTACATTATTCCTTGTCAATTTATTATCACCAAGGCAATGGTTTGGCAAAAGCCACAAACAAGACCATTATTGACATTCTTAAAAGAACCATCAATGACATTAGTAGAGATTGGCATTCACAACTAAATCCTTCCTCTAGGCCTACATGATGAGTGTTAGCACACCTATAGGTGCAACACCCTTCTCCTTTGTCTATGGTTGTGAAGTCATTCTTCCTTTAGAGCTTGAAATTTAATCTTTGAGAGTTACTCTTTCTGACATCCTATTAGATGAGGACTATAGGGTGGCCTATCTAGAGTAGCTAGAATTATTAGAAGAACATTAGTGTGTGGCACATGAACACCTCAAAGTGTACTAGAATAGGTTATCAAGACATTACAACAAAAGGGTGAAAACCCATGTCTTTTAGGTTGGTGACCTAGTGCTAGAGAAAACCCTAAGAACCAATTTGCTAGGGAGAAGAAACAAAAATGAGAGGTTAATTGAATTGGTCCTTGCATTATCACATAATATTTTGGGAAGGGTACTCATAGACTTTTAGATTGTGATGGAAAAGACCTAGCAGAACCCATCAACAAAATTCATCTCAAAAGGTTGCATGTCTAAAGTTTTAAGAAACACCTCATCACAAAAATACCAAAAAATATTAGAAACACCAGAAAACACACAAAAAAAAATGGCACAAAAGAAATGAGGAATGCCACCTTTTATTTAAAAAGGAATGAGAGATTACATCTTTTGATTTCTGTAAATAACACAAGTCCTTCATTGTAGAAAGACAATCAAGACATAACTCAAGCAACTTCCTCAAAGAAAAGTTTTTCTTGTTTCTGTCTTACATAGCACAGTTAAGTTAGTTTCACACATACCCAATTGAGACACACTCATGGATTATAGTTTAGTGGTTTTTTGGCATCAGACATAGTTCACAATAGTAGAGACAGACATTATAAAAACACCAAAGGGAAGAACAACAAATCAAGAAAAACATGGAGTTAGATTATATATCAAGATACCACAGACATGAATTGAAGGAAAATTAGTTCACATCTCAACTATCTGACATGGCCATTAATTCCCAATATCCATTTTTACCTTTCATTCAATCCATTTGATCTCCCAAAGATCCTTTTTGCATCCACCATCCCCAATATAGCTCCCTAAGCCCACTCTTAGGCATTTTGGCCCACTTTGGTCTCCTTAACTCTTTAAGTGCCTCCACATGCTCCTAGTTATCTCCAAAGTCCAACAAATGTCACTCACATCCTCATTTCACCCCCACCAATTTGAAAATTGTCAAAAATTATCAAAAACATTCAAAATTTATCAGAAACATTCAACAATTGTCAAAATTTGTCAAAAACATTCAAAAATTGTCAAAAATTATCAAAAGCATTAAAAAATTGTCAAAAATTGCCAAAAACATTCAGAAGGGCATAATAATTGCCAAAAATAGTAGAACATATTGAAAAACTAATAATAGCCCAAAACTCTAGTCAAACATGGTTCAATTTAACTCGAATGAGCTATTTAAACTATGCATAAGTTATTGATGTATTTTTCAAACTAATGATCCATTGATTTAATGTTGAATTGGTGTCCATCTATAATTACTGCTTCTTCAGAACAAGTTTCCATACCTCGACTAGTTTTATATGAAATCAATGGTGAAGCCCACTATATTGACAAATATTTAAATATTTTATGGCATTAAGAAGCAGTGTAGTTATGTCTTGAAACATCTAGCCAGGCTTTGGAAATATGGCACAATGTGAATAGTGCAAGAAGCTTTGGTAGAGTCCCCTCTTCCTTCCTCTTGTCATGAACAACAATTTTTAATAGATTATTAGTCTTATTTATGTTGTAGTGGCCACAATTTATTTAGATCCCTTTAACAAATATATCAATTGTATCCCAAAAGGCCCAGATATCTTTCTAATTCTTTCATCATCACCTAATAGGGGCATAGAATAAGTAAGCATAAGTTTGAGAGATCATTGTAATCTCCTCTCCTTTTGGCCCCTGAGGTGCCTTTTATGATCCTTAAGCTCTTTTTTCAAGGCTCTCAAATGCCTTTTTAGGCCAAAACACCTTTTTCAAGGTCCTCAAGCACCTTTATAGGGCCTTAAAATGTGTTTTTAGGCCAAAACACCTTTTCAAAGGTCTCGTAGCATCCTTTTAGGCCCTCAAATTCCTTTTTAGGCTAATGAAAATTTTTTAGACCCTAAAGAACCATTTTAAGCCCAAATGTCTTTTTCAAGGCCCTATTTTTTCTTTTTAGGCCCTTAAAATGCCTTTCTAGGCCCAAGGAGCCTTTTTCAAGAGTAAACCATCCCTCATAGACTGTCAAGCACCTTTTCCAAGGTCCCACTTGGTTTATTTTGGTCATCATCTCGTCTCATAGGCCCTAAAACCTTTTCACAGGCCATTTGAGCATCTATCTCAACACATACCTAGAGAAAAATTCCAACTTTGGTCTTAAGCTTGTTTATAAAGGCTATCAATATATACAAAATTGTACCTCACAATTTGTGGTTTAACACTTCCATATTTTTCCACCTTCAATGCCATACCTCTCCAAATGTTACAAGATTTTGTACTCATCTTTCATTCAAAACCCATAAAGATATTCAGTTTCCCACATACAAGTAAAGGGCTTTCTTCCCCTATAGCTCATATCGTTCCCAATTTTACGGTGATTTGACACCTTTCCAAATATTTACCACAATCCCAAAAACATTCATATATCTATCATAATTCCTAGAAACATTCAAATATCTATCAAAAGTCCCAAAATATCCAGATATTGTTCAAAATGCTAAAAACATCTAAATACATTCCAAAAATATCAAAAATAAAATGACACTATTTATCTAATATATTAACATCAACTTGAGTTTTCCTTATGCTTGCCATAGAAACAAGCACAAATTTTATTCTATTACAATGATAATGAAAAAATTACACTCAAATAGCATCTATTAGACCATTTAATATGGCCTTCCTGGGGGAGGTGGCAAGATAGGGTGTCCAATCAATGACATTTCTTTAGATGCAACTCCAGAAGATGAAGCCCTTGATGTCAACCCTCTATGTACCCACAATGCATCGATGGGAATTGGTAACCTACCACCACATAATTGTGCATTCAGTAATTGTGTAAATTCCCTATCAAAGAACTATCTCTCCTATTGGTTCTCATTTGGGAATGCCTAATGATAACTTCCCATATAATAAGTGGCTTTCTGGTGTACCTTCACTATTTGTTGCATATCCATGAACATGTTCTTTACTAGCTTTTTTATCCTTGGTATAGTGATTTTTCATTGGGCCACATCCCACTCTTGTAGCATTTGATCAGTCACCATTTTCCAACACTCCGCATTGACTTTTGTCTCAACTAATTGGCTACTACAATTGCCTCATGTTTGACTCACTCGGTGCTAACCACTCTTGCAACTTTAATGATAGGGTTTTGACTTCACAATTAGCTCCCTAAATGATGTTGAATATGCTTTTAGTAACACCAACTCATTTTGTGCACTCTCCAAACCCACTTCCACCATCTTTAGCAATTTTGCAACTCCTAAACTCATGACCTCTCTACCTACATCCCTGCGTCATTTCTTTCCACTTGTAATTGCTCCACCCATGGTTTTTCTTCTAATGCTTGCACCCGTGCTTGCTCCATATTTGTCACCACTTGGAGTCTTCTTACCTCCATTTTTGCTCCATATTTCTGCACCTTCTCCATTAACGCCAACAAAAATGTGACTTCTTATTCTATATTTTCTGCCTAGACTTGCTTTGCTTCCAACATTCTTCGTAATTCTTCCACATCACTTAATGATTGATCTCCATCCCTTGCCTCTAGCCATGGTTCCTCTACATTCACACCGCTTGCTTCTCCTTCCATTAACCTTTAGCCTAGAATCTCAAGACTAATCAATTGATGTGCTCAACTCATCACCTTACCCAAACTAACACCTTCCACCTCCCTCAAAGCCTTTCCCATAGACTTTTGAAGAGATATTGTCTCCCCTACCTCCTTCACTACTCCTAATACACTTTTCTTCATCCTAGGAGGACTATTTTCTGCCTATGTGATTGGCTCATTATCTAATACCACCTATAACACCTACTGTGTTGAAGTCTCTGACAACATCATTCATGCTGACAAGGGTGTTTCTTCCACCCTAACCCCTACATCTTTAGGTTGTGTTAACCCCTATCCCCCATGACTTGATTCACCTTTCTCCTAAACTAGCACTTGAAGTTCAAATTGATACAACAATTCCCTAGTGGTTTGTTAATTGTGCTTCACTCTTCACCCTTGCCTAATCCACCTTCCCTAGCTAGTATCACACTCATGTTGTAACTAATCTTGTGAGCCTAATATGCTTTCACTTACACACTTCCTAAAATTTCTCAATAAACCCAACAACCATGTTATACTCTTCACCTTGTTTCATTCCATCTCAAAGCTATCCTCCTATTTATGGTCATCACTCTCCTAAACTCATTCTTTACTGGCCATACCATGCATCAACTCTCTACATCTCGCTACACTAGTACCAAGTACACTTGACAGTTGGCTCTAACTCTTAGACACCCTAATTCACATCAACACATATTTACAGACTGAATCTACTACTAAATCACTACTAATGCATCCCCTTCTTTGTTATTAGGCTTGTACAATAGTTGCTTTTAGGAAGAATTGAACAAACTTGACACTATTGTACACAATTATTAGCACTCCTAGTTTGTAAATAATGGGTTTTTCTATGTTTATGCACTTCTAGTACCTTGATAATGTACTTGACTAGAGGTACCGAGATGAAGTCATGATATTTTATTTGCCTTTTTTTTTCATTGTTCAACTCCAGTAATCCTCTAATTTCATGCATTATTGGTGTCCACTTGTAAGTGTCTCCTCTTATTAAGATGGCCATGGGTACCTTGACCAATTTTGTATGATATCTTAGGTGAGATCTTTTATTTGATATATGATTGTTTGTGTGCCTATTTTTATTTACTGTGGCAATAAATTTTGTTTTTCATTAGTTGTCATATTTGTCATGTACATTGTCCATGTTTGATGATACTTCTTGGTGTAACACGGTATTCATCTCACCATAGCTAAGCTAATGGTGGTTGTACCTAGTTATTTTTTATTAAATGCTCTATGATGATAGTTAATTTGCATCTCTTAATAAAAAAGTGATAGATAGTTTCATTCATTTAGTTTTCATTTTCATCTTGGGTACTTTGAAAGCACACAGATGGCACATGAATTAGGATAATACACACACAAGTCTCATCAACAGTGATCAACAAAAAGGCTAAACAATTTGAGTAATTTTTTCCAACAATAGGTTAGAAACTAACATACTCATGCATAGTTAACACTCTACTATTGTGGACACAATAAAATCACAACACAACCACCATGCATCACACCTCATTCTTGCCTGTCATTTATACCACCTATTGCATTATGTGACCATTGAATCTCAAACAATTATGGTCACTAATTCATTACACCATTCATTCCATTTTATGCATTCTCTTCTTCATCTATTCTTACTAGGGTCTCAAGTTTCATTTCATGGCTTTTGAAACTCAAAGGTTGAGTCCCATCCCATGTCTTTTCATCTCTAGCATTTTAATTTCCTTCCATTTTTTACCTTCATTCACCTCATTTTTCCTTCTTCTATTTTTATCTCATTATTATCATCTCATTTCACTTCATTCCTTTCCATTTTATCATATTTCATTTCACTCCATTTTATCACATTTCCATTACATTTCATTTCTTTCCATTTTATCATATTTCATTTCACTCCATTTTATCACGTTTCCATTACATTTCATTTCTTTCCATTTTATAATATTTCATTCACTCCATTTTATCACATTTCCACTACATTCCATTTTATCATATTTCATTTCATCCCATTTTATCACATTTCCATTACATTTCATTTCATTCCATTTTATCATATTTCATTTCATTCCATTTTATCACATGTTCATTCCATTTCATTTCATTCCATCTTATCATATTTGATTTCATTCCATTTCATTCCATTTTATCATATTTCATTTTATTCTATTTGATCACATTTCCATTACATTTCATTTTATCACATTTCCATAACATTTCATTTACTTCCATTTTATCTTATTTCATTTCATTCAATTTTATCACATTTCCATTTCATTTCATTTCTTTGCAATTTATCATATTTCATTTCATTTCATTTGATCACATTTCCATTTCATTCTATTTTATCATATTTTATTCCATTCCATTTTATCACATTTACATTACATCTCATTTCATTTCAATTCTTTCCATTTTATGATATTTCATTTCATTCCATTTGAACACATTTCCATTACATTTTGTTTCACTTCATTCCATTTTATCATATTTCATTCCATATCATTCCATCACATTTCATTACATCAAATTTCATTTCACCACATTTTATTTCATTTACACTTACTTCATTACATGCATACTATTACATTAAATTTTTATTCATTACATTTTATTTCATTCATGCATCTCATTACTTAACATATCCTCCTCACATTTCATTCACTCCTACATACCATGTAATTACTTCATTCACTATCCACATATCATGTTATCCATATACTACATTAATCATTCACACATATATCAATATCTACTACTATCCTTTCAATCACATGCATACATGAGTCCATGATATAACCAGTGCACAAGTTTGAACATCAAAAAGCTTGAATTTCTCATAACTAAAATGATCAAACAATATATTAGAAGGATTGCATCAACATGAACATAAGATGGATTGCATCAATGTAACCATCCAAATGATCACATCACATGAACATAACAAGATCGTAAAGTATATCCACATGAACATCAAAAGGTCAGCATGACTATCCAGTGGTCCTCAACAATAACAAAACACATGATAACTAATGCAATGATAAATGATACACAATCACCCCTATGTCTCATCACCTACATCACCCATATGTGGTTGATCCAGAGGACCTTGCTCATTGGGGGCACTTTGATCATCTCATGGAGCCTACTCTGTCACAACTATTAGTGGTGTGCTCGATATGGTTGTAGGCATCTGACTAGTCATCACTCCATTTGCAACTGATGGTGGTGGTGGCCTTGATGTCATCATAGCTATAAAATCCATTAGCATACTTGCCAACTCACCCATTCGAGCTCCCATGACACTCATTCAAGTTTCCATATTTGTTGATCCTCCTTTCCTCTTTGGTTTTAGTTGTGCATCTAGTGACACTTGCTACTACCTCTACAGTTTTAAATCATATGGATCTCTAATAGGGATCTATATCCATGACCTCTATCACTAAATAAACTGCACATCACTGAGTAACCTAACCCTAACAAGTTTTGACTTTCCCTATCCACTGCCACCATCCCACTGTCTAGATCCTAAACCACTACTCATACCTCTTCTCACCCTCAATCGACCACAACCACAGATCCCTCCAAACTTCCTAGCACCCATGCCTACTGGCCTTTTCCATAGACCTCATGTAATAATCCTCTATGGCAGTACCACTATTGCTTAACCTCAACCTACATATCTCCCCCATGCTCCAACTCCACATCTGACCCCACCCCTGACTCTGCCTCTAGCTTGACACTGACCCCTACCTCTCCCATGCCCACCCTTATCATCCCCATTCTCTCCTCTACTTGACTGCTCATCAATCCATGGAATAGGCTCTATTGGATCCATATATCTTGGGAATGGGTGTTCATGGAGCCATTAGGCATTGTCTCCCTCCATCCCTACATCTTCTTATCCATATCTTACTACCCATGGCTATGGAATATCTATCATTGAGGTAAGTCTCATACTCCAAGGTCAGCCCCCATACTATCCTATCCAGCTAAACTTGAGCATAATGTACTAATCCATGCACCATGACCTGTCACCACCCAAATTGTCTCACAACCTGCCTAAAAAAAAATCTCTCTATCACTGTAGGAACCTAGCCAAGAAAATATCTTAGGCCAAAGAAATATACCATCTCATCATCATCGTCGGCCCATGGCTCAATAAACATGTATGGTCTCTATACAACCTTGTCAAAGTCATCCAATATCCATCACCACTACTTTGTCTTTCCCAGATGGGGCTACATAATCACACCTCAGTATGTGTATATATATGGAATCTCTTGTGGACATTGTTGCAGACAAATTGGGTGAGTGATGGGTAGATGCTCCCATGTCCATAACTATAACAATATCACCCATGCTAATAGCAATGAGGCCCCATAATATACAATTTGATGCAAAGCATGATATAAGTGGGCCGATATGCAGTTGCCCCATGAAAATCTCCATGACATATCAATCATGGGTATGTGTAGCATCATGGTCAACAAAAATATACTCTTAAGGGGCAATAAAAAATCAAAAAATTAGGGTTATGTCAACTTGACGTGCAATTTTCTATTTGTTATTAACTTTATATCAAAAAGTTGAGAGAAAAGTATCTCTAGAAAATTGAATCTAGTTTCTAAGCTACTAGGACATATCTCAAAAAAAAATCTAAAAAATTGATTGGTCAAAATTTTGAATTTTAATGCAATATTACAAAAAATTGAGAACAAAGATAAGAAGTAGATGTATGTCTAACCACCTTAATTGAAATCAAATGTTAATATTTTTTAATAATATTCTAGATATAAGTAGTAGACTCATGCCTGGATGTGACACACATTTTTTGGTATATTTATTCTAAATAAATAATTAATAAATATTTTTTGACTTTAGTATTTTTGAAATAAAATAAACTCTCGTGTTTGACTACCTTAACTAATTCAAAACTCTATAAAATTCAATTTTTCACCTTTTTCCCTTATAGTAGGAGAAACATAGAATGTGATGCATCTTTTAGATTTATAAAAATGTTGTACCATTTGATAGTTATAGTTTTTTTTCTAGTAGAGTGTTAGTCAACACTTTAAATGTAACTCCATTAGAAAATATGTAATAATTACTTACTAAACTCATAATTTGACAAGCTTACATTTATGGAAAGATAAGAACATTCTATAGAAACCCTTTTAATTTCATCAAATTTTGGTGAAAAAAAAGTCATCAGCTACATGTTTGAAGTCAAAATCACAAAAAAAATAGGCCAAAAGCACATTTTTAGGATGTTTTTAAAGTTGACCATATAGGTTTGGTATAAAAATATATAGTATACATTATATAGATATTAATTGTTTTCATTTAGTATCAGGGTGGGTGGGGAAAAAGTTGGAATAGATTTTGAAATGATTTGAGATATTTTAGAACTATAGGTTTTTAAGATTGCCACTTTTTGGCACACCATGATCCTACACATACCCTCATGTCCCATATCAAATGATCCCATCCAACTGGACATCCTCGCCCTGATCTATCTCGAAACAAAAAACCCTCCTACCAATCTAGCCAACACTATTGGCAACGACTCATACAGCAACATTTGGAACCATGATACACTGTCATCACCAATGTTGTCAGCTCCAAACAAAATCTCCGAATGTAGTGTTATCTGCAATCCAATCATATTACACCAAGTCTCCTATTGTTGAGATCTATAATAATTGATACACATCTTCAAGAGTCATGGTCATCTCACCCATTGGGTAGATGGAAACTATTATGGTCTAAGTATCATTGCTTAGCTATAGCTATTAGTAGCCCTCTATTCACTCAGAACTGGAGCATCTATAGCAAATAAGTAAAACCACATCTATCAATCACTTGCAACTCCCCAACTGACAATCTACCTATAGACTCTAGGGGCCATGGATACAATCCTCACACCATGAGAATTTTTCCCATGTACCTATTTTCATCAAAAAATCAAACAAAAATGTCAGTTTTCATCCGAAATGATCATCATGCATCAATCTACTATCAATATCTAGTTAATCAACTATTAGTTCTATCTTGGACCCATTAGTTATCCTTCTCTATCTTGAGTCAAACATGTTTGTTTTCCCTATTCTGTATCTTGATTTGGGGCATCATTATCTACCTATTTATCATTTGATTGATCCCAAGACATCACTTTATGACTACCTAAAATATATTGTTTACTTGTTGTGGTGAATCCCTACCCAAAAAACCCAGAATTTAGCCTTTTGCATTATCTTATGCTAAATTAGGGTTTTACAATCTATTTTTATTCTTCAAGACCCCATTAGCACCATTTTAACAACTAGATGCACTTCAGAATTCATTTACACTATTTTTGGATTTCTATGTGCTATTCTCTCACACAAATGTGCTAAAAATGCATTTGTGCTACTATAACACTTGAAAGCAATATTACACATTCTAGATGTGCTATGTAATACAAAAGTGCTACCAAACCACTTATATGCACTAATTAAATTAGCGAAAGTGCTATAACATTCAAAAGCGCTACCCTAGTTTTCCTATGTGCTACAAGACCTCTTGTATGTGTTTAAATGACTATATGCACTATTGAAAAACCTATATGCACTATTGTTTTACTATGTGTGCTAATATTCCTCCAAACTAGGTTTTTGTATGTGCTAATTCATCACTCGAATGCGTAAACAATGGTTCTAATGTTCTATAATATTTCAAAAGCGCTAAAAGAAAAAGTAAGTATGCTAAAAAATTTAAACTACCACATTTACAACAAAAAATTGTGCAAAATTCAAAAAACATAGGTAAAAATTCAAAAATCTTAAAAATTGAGGATCTCGACAACTTATTGAGCCATCCTAGTCTGCTAGATGCTCGTACCTATGGCTGCTCTTGACTCTATGCTCTCATAAAGGAACCACCATCCTTGCTAGCTCAGAGCTCCAAATTGCCATATGTAATAGGAGAGTGTGAAAATGACAAGGGTAAAAGGTCATTTGACATATTTACCCCTCCTTAGGGGCATTTATATTACCTTTTAACTCTATCTACCCAACAGTAGAAATTTTTGCTCACTAAATCATGATTTGGGTATTGTTTTAAACCAACTTGATCATCTTCATTTGTTAATTATCAACACTTTAGAAATAAAATTGGAACATCCATATATTTTGCACATTTATTTCTAGTTTCATTTTTAAGGGGCTAGTATGTCCATATCAAATTGGGGCATCCAAACTAGGGCATCAAATTTTTTTGAAATTAAAAAAAAGAAATTCTACCCCATTCAAAATTTTAAACATCAAATCAAACAAAACTAGGGTATCCAAGAAAAAATATTGCAACATCAATTAGCAAAATCAACGACATTCAGACATTAAGTATTGAGAATCAAACATCATATCAATCGCAAAACATCAAAACATCATCAATTAGACATTGAATCACTAGAATTTGACCTAAAATCAAAGAATCAAGATAGTCTTTGAACTAATTGCTTCACATATTACCTTAAATAGGGCCATTTGTAGACACCCAAAAATTAACAAAGACCTAAGCTGCACAATTTCGATCAATCAATGCAAATTAAAGATGAAATCAAAGGAACACAATAGACTTTGAAATCAAGGATCACATCAGGTCATTAATCAATCAAATCATCTATCAAATCAATAGGACCTAAATCAACTTTAAAAAGACGAAAAAAAAATTCAAAATCATAAAATGAAATTCAAAAAGGGAGAAGGAAAAAGACAAACTTTTGAAAATAAATAGAACATTTATTAAATCAATAATGTCATTTATCGCCACAAAAGTGAAAACCCCCTTTTTGCATTTTAAGGAATTGGAAAACTCCTCATTTATCCTCAAATTTAACTTTGTTGCACTCTTTGTTTTATTCCTTTATGAGATATTTTCAATTTCACCTCCATCCTCCAATCAAAGGTAAAATTTTGATTCTTACCCCAACCCCTTCTAAAATCCTATAAATAGGAGGTAAATTCAAGAGCTAAAGGAACCAAGTTTTAGGCATATGCTCTATAAGCACATTTTGAGTTATCATCTTTTAGCATTGTCATTATAGCAAGTTCATGCCATTTTGATAGTATTTTAGCTTTCTTTTCATGTTATTTAGCATCATTTTCACACATGTTTAGCTCATTGCATGTCCATTTAATAACTTTTTAGAGTTGTCACTTGCATACAATCTGCATTTTAGTCATATATATATATATTGCATACATTCTTGAAAATCTGCATTTTAAGCATACCCTCATTCTAGAATTGACATTGAGATGCTAGTCTGAGAGCTTTCTTAGTGGTTGTAGATAGGGAAACATGAGACACTTGTAGAGTTTACATTTTGAAAATGATTTCTTAGGTTTAGTTTAGTTCATTGTCATTTTATCTACAGTCTACATTAAAGTCTCATAAATACACAAATATACTGTGTACATAATCTATATAAATATGATAGATCCTTAGCAGGACTACTCATAGTATCTCATGCCAACACTCCAGTGAGACCCTCTAAGGTAGTCAGTGAAGGGATGCCTATTGCATTGTACAATTCTGTTGAAGATAAAGCACTAGGCAATGATTTTCAATGCTGATGTGACATCAAATATTGGCTAACTTGATCACTAGAAATATATCAGATAGTTGTGGCAATATCTCCAACTCCCTAAATCACCCCTTGCAACTGCATGCCATGCATGGCCTCATCAACTAATGGACCTAATATAAGAGAAATAGTAGGTGCCCTTTCTCGAACAATTGACCTATGTGTTAGTGGTGGACAACCTAGCTTCCTATCAACTAATCTACTATGCCCTATCCTAAATGCAATGGTAAATTAATTTAGTTCACCACCTTGCCTAAAAAAACCTCAACATAAAATTGTTGTGTAAAATAGAGTGCAATTTGGTCATTATTTAGATAAAAACCATGAATAGAAAGGAAGTGTGGGTATATAAGTGTAGCCATATGTGGATCTGTACACTTAAGGGGAGAATACCCCTTCACATACTTTAGTGGAAGATAATGAGGGAAACATTCCCTTTTCAGTATCTCTTTGGACACTAAGCCCTTTACCTACTATAGTGAGAGCCCTAAAGAGACCTCTTGTCTCTTATTGCATAGGACAATATGTATAGTATGTGCTAAATATGGAGTAGCACCATGAATCTCATCTTTAATATATGTGAGGCTCTATAAGATGCTTTGACATGTACTACTATACACACTAGAGCATGTTCCACTACCCAAGGATTAGTGAAGTGTATGAATTTCTTGGTTGGTGCAATCATAGAGTATGTTAGGTGGGATAGGGTACTAATCTACGGGAATAAAATGCTATTGAGGGGGGACATGATGCTACTTGGGGGGATAGGAGTTTTTTGTTTCTCGACAGGGATAAGAGGCTATTGTTACTCGGGGGGGGAGGAGGGGGGAGGATAGGAGGCTGCTGCATGGGGGTGATAGGAGGTTGTTGCTCAGGGGGGATAGGAGGCTACTGCTCTAGCAAGATATGAAGTTACTAATTTGTCATGTGAAGGTCAATATATCTAGTATGCATGCATGTACATATAATGTGTAAACTTGAAATTAAAATTAAAATATGACATTTTTAATAAACTTGAAATTTATCGAGTACTTGTATGGCATTTAAGAAACTAGAATTCATAAGCATAAAATTAAATGTATATAATAAAAACATGTAAACATGAAATGAACATAACATATATGTACAATAATACATGTGTGAACTTGTTGATTCAAAGGATATTTTCGCTAAAATTTGAAGTGTCTCCAAAACTCCAATAATCAGTACCATGTTGAATTCCTCATAATTTTAACTCCAATGCAACTTGAATAGGAAAAATTGGAGTTTAGATGACAAAGTTATGACCAGTAAAGGTTTGGTCAAAATGGGGCCAAAGGCCATAAAAAGGTGAAAAAAATCATCTCAAAAGTGGTCAGCAATGGATTTCAAATGAAAGAGCTCATCAAAAGCTTTCCAATGGCATTGGTTCCATCAAAAACAAAGATCAAATGTGAAAGTTATGACAGTTTGGAGTTCAGGTAAAACTGTTGATTTTGATGACATCAACATGACATCATAAAATCTTAAAGAGAGAGAATAAATTCAAATTAAAATTAAAATGATTATTTAATTTGAATTAAAGAAATTAGATGATGGTAGTTGAACTCCCAACCATTGCTCTCTTAAAAATTAGGCCAACCAATGGGCTATTAGAGGAAGAGTTGTTATCTACTCATAAAAAAATGCTCAACCTTATTTAAATAAGGGTATTTGTTAAAAAGAAACCCTTAATTTTGGTGAGAGATCATAACAAGAAAATGATAAAGGGGTAAATTCAAATATATGCAATCAAAATGGGAGATTATGTTGGTTAATTTTTTAAGCTCATTTTTGGCTAAATTTTATGTATAAAAGGAGGCATTGGTCCTTTGAAAAATTATTTAGGTGATGACATGGAGATTATGAAAATTTGGGAATTAAATCATTTGAATTGAGGCATTCTAGAGGGATTATTCTGGAACCAAAAGGATGGCTAAGTGCTAGTGAGGAGAGAGAAAATTTTGGAGGACATTTTTTCAGTCTCGTACATCGGAGAAAATTAATGTTGATGTACTTGAAGGGTTTGATATTGTAACACATTGTAATTGATTTTTGGAGTTAATCGAATTGGTCCACCAGTTGCAGTAAGACTAGAGACGTAGTCCAAATAGGATGAACTCCAAGATCAAATTGTGTTGTGCCTCTTATCTCTAATTTCTTTTCTGTTAGCTAATTATATGTTATTCTTTTCTGCATTTTCAATTACATTAATTTTCTTTAGTAAGAGCATTAAAATAATTTTATGTTATTGGTTAGAATTCCTTGGTATCAATCCTACATTCTTCTTTGTAAATTCAATGGTTTTAAATACATAGCCATGCATTTACTTCTTGGATCGGGAAAGTATATCTGAATGTTGATATTAAGTCATAAAACTTATAGATCCTAAATCAGATCACTTGTACATCCTAAATTAAAATATGACATTTAATAAACTTGAAATTTATTATACTTGATGACATTTACGAAACTAAAATTCCACAAAGACATGAAATTAAAAATAATACATGTTAAAACATGAAACAAACATAACACATGTACGTGTACATACATTGTGTGTGGGCAATAACTTCATAAAATTATTTTAAAATTACTTGTCTAGATAGAGCCTGGTGGACTACATGATATACATAACTCTAGGTTAAATATAGAACTAGAGATTCACTATATAATTTAATAGGTATAGTAAGTCATGATCATGGCTAAGGTTACTTGGGAAACAAGTAGGACTATGGTTAGAGTCAGAGTTAGTGTTAAGTTTAGAGTTAATTTTAGAGTTGGTTAAAGCTAAAACATTATGTAGGGTTATAGTTAGGTTTAGAGTTATAAAACTAGTACTACATATTATTCTTAAACTAAACTTACCTCATACCACACACAAATTAATTTGATTAGGGTTGGCATTCAAGGTTAATGTAATATCATGATTATAGTTTCTATTATGGTTCTAGGGTTAATTTTAGGGTTACATGGTTTAGTATTAATTAGATTGAGTTTAGAGGACCATTATTAGGGTTTAATCACGATAAATTTTCATAAGTTAGGGTTAGGAAAATACTTTGGGCTAGGGTTAAAAGAGTGTGTGTTCACAATAGTGTTCTATGTTGAGTAAGTTGTTATGGTTAGAGTTAGGGTTAGTGTTATAAAATTGTGTAACTTATATAGTCAGATCATTAGTGCTTAATATTAGTGTGATATTTACATTAGCATTATGGGTAAAATTATGATTAGGTTTAGGATTTAGATTAAATGTCTTGAGAGTAAGTTAATATAATTAGCCTATTACCTAGTTTAGCAATACCTATGATTAAAAGGTAAATATGTTATGGAACTATAGAGCTACATGTTTAGGCTTAGAGTTAGGATTGTGGTTAGGATTTCTAGAGCTTTATCATTAAAATCATGATCAATGTTAGAGAAAGTTAATATAATTTTTAGGGATCTTTAGGATTAAATGTTTAGGGTTAGTGTACAAATCTAGATTGAAGTTTCTAGCTAGAATTCATATAAATTAGCTTTTTCTTTTTGGGTTAAGAAGTGAGGATCATGCTATAAAAATTTATAGTTAGTCTTCACATCATGGTTAGGTTTAGGGATAAATTTTGGGTTAAAATGATATAACTTTATGTTTAAAGGTTTAAGTTTCTATGGTACAACTTTTATTTTATGGTTATGGTTAGAATCAACCTGTCAATTCTAGGGTAAATATATAATGTTTAGAGTTACTTGATTAGGATGAAATTTACATGAGCATTAGCATTTTTTTCATGACATTTCTAGGGTTAGGATTGCATGATTATATTTATCTAAATTAGATTAGGTTAAATAGTCAAGGTTTAATTAGACTTTCAAGATTAGGGTGAGGAGGTCACTTGGTGAAGTTTATAAATTAGGGTCCATATGTGTGACCAGAACTAGTTGGAACTAATGTTAAAGGGTTAGTTAATTGAAATAAAATTATTAGAGGCAAGGTGAAATTTAAACACACACACACACACACACACACACACACAAATACACACACGTATATATATATGAACACAAATTTTAATATATTACAAGTTCATGTGTGTACATTAAAAACTTAAATGTATGTGTGTACATATCCACAATATGTATGTATACATAAATGTATATGTACATGCATATATATATATATATATATATATATATATATATATATATATATATATATATATATATATATATATATATATATATATACATGCATATATATATATATATACATGCATATATATATATATATATTCATGTATTGCACGTATACATGTACATTCAATATGTATATATATTTATGTGTATATATACATGGATACATGTATGTACATATATACATATATGCATTTTTACACACATGGTATATATACATTCATGATATATATACATACATGCAAAAGAAATATAAAATAAAATTAAAAATGTATAAAATAGATAAACCAAGAAAAAATCATATCATTTTCAAATGTTAGTGATTTCAAATGCCTATCTTCTTCATTGTGCTTCCATTTGAAACTATTTGTCACAATTGAAAATGAATTTTCGGGTTGCACAAACCTTTTTTCAACATTTCCTTTCATTTCTTAGTTTCGATTGAAACTATATTAACTAATTTTGATTGAAAATAATTAATATAGTTTTGATCAAAACTAAGGAGCCCAATGATGGGTTTAACAAACCCTAGTTAGGCTTCATAGGTCTAATTGAAACAATATAGAAAGTTTCGATTGAAACTTTCTATGTAGTTTTGATCATAATATTCTATGTAGTTTCATTTTGAACTACATGACCCATAAAGTTTCAATAGAAACTTTAAATTTTATTAGTTTCAATAGAAACTAATATGTTTCTATTGAAACTTTAAAAAAAGTTTCTATTGAAACTAAAAAAGGAAAATTTCATGGTCATGCAATTTTGGAGGAATTTCTTCCTCTGAAAAAGCATAACCCACTATTGTGAGTTCACCCTACCTAGACTATGAAAGTAAATGTCGATAAAACCACTCAACACTTATTGAGAACTTGATTGGAATGAACTAAGGTATAATACATAAATACATCATAGAAGCAATGACTACACTAAAGTAGATAGAGAGTAAAAAGAAAACTTGTGTGAGGAATGGATAAAGTATGTAGGATATGGACATGACTATATCTCTTAATGCTTCATTTCTATTTTTCAGTAGATTCATTTTGGTGAAATTGAGCCTAAATATCCTTCATGATTCTAAATATGTAGAGTGTGGAGACCTTTTATACATGTGTGATGATGGCCATATATTTGTATCAATGAAGAGAAATAGCAACTGTCCTCATTCAATGATAAGCTATCTTTGATTCAACCTCCATAACAATGTAGCCATAGATTACTTTCTTCCCATGTGCATAGACAGAAGAAGAGTAGTTAATTGTACATTGTTATGTTGAAGAGTGTCATTGGATCTGATATTGAAAGGTAGAAAATATCATAGATCACTCTTATTTATGTTACTTTCTTACCATTGTAGGAGTTTACAGCCCTTGGAATGATGATCTTAATTGGTCTATTGTAAAACCTCTAAGAAGGTGATATTGTTAGATTAGAATGTTAAAATTCTTTAACAAGGTTACTTCTAGAAGAGTGTAGATCCTACAAAATCTAGAGGAATATCATGTAAGAAGGTACACTTAATAATATTTTATAACCCTTAATCAAGTAAGCTCCTAACAAAAAGCATTCAAAATAAGTACTAAATTTGTGAGCACCATTCTCACATTGTAGTTTTTACCCTAATCAGGTTTCTATGAGATAAATTCTTGTGTTATAAGTTTATTTAAATGGTTATACTATTTATTTAACTAATAAGAACACTATAGATATGACTAGATATTATCAATAAACTATGAGGAGAGGAGAAAAATAAGAAAGAAATAGTTAACTTTGTTGATAACTAATTCACCCCCCACCACCCACCACCCCCCCCCGCCCCACCCCCCCCTGCCCGCCCTCCAATGCTTCATTAACCAAACCTATACCTACATTTACCACTCAAGGTATCTACAGATTATTATGTTGAGTTGGCCAAGAAGAGATTGTTACTATTATGTCTACAAACACATTTGAGCTTTTATATTAAGTTAAATAAACTTAGGTTTGGTAACATATTTGTTAGAGTGAAAACAACCTCCATGCTAATATGAGAAGCCCTATGAGCCTCCCTATGTCTTTGTCAAATATCGATGAAGTCTACCCGTATAGCTTTACCATCAATTCATTCTAAGAAATTCTAAACATGTCTCCAAGATTAGCAGAAAACCGATCAATGCCACCTTTATTAAAAATGGCATCATTCAATTGAACTTTCTCTTTCCATATTTCTTTCAATATTAGAGCTTTTCAGCCATTACCAATCAATATTTTGCTACCTTTTCTAAATATTCCTTTTATTTTTAAGACATTCTTCCTCAATGAAGAGCATTGAATAGAGCTTTTCCTATTTAGAAGGAGACAAGATGGACATATGACATATATTTGGCCCTTATAATTTTAGCCTACTACTTAGTTCTTTCTAACAATGACCACCCTATCTTGGAAATCAAATCACTAATCATACCCCTAATACTTCTAATTCTAATACCCCCTTCTATTTTAGGTTTCAAAAATTTGTTTGAGCTAACTTACACCACTTTCCTCTTATCCTCTACCATATACCAAAGGAAATTATTTTGGATATTCTCAAGTGCATCAACAACTCTAGTAGGTATTAGCAAAAAAGATAGAAAATACACCAGAATACTTTGCAGTCACACTTTGAGAAGAAGTCTTCATCCCCAACTAAGGAGTTTACCTTTCCATCCTACCAACCTTTTTTTTAATTCCTGTAAGATCTCATTCTATAATTAGGGAGGGGGTTTAAGGGAGTTAATGAGAGCCTCAAGTTCTCATAAGAAATATTAGCAATGTTATATTCAAGCACTGACAGTATTCTAACATGAAATTTAGTTTTAGTATAAAATAAAAATATCTTACTCTTGTGAAAATTTATGTGTTGTCTTGATAAAGAATAATAATAAGACAAAAGTATTTTCCATGGTAATACCTCTTCATCCAGAGTAGCACCAAAAATGAAGTCTTGAATGGTCCTTAACACCATTTATAGAATTAGTTTGACTTATCTTATTTATGTTTCTTTCTATAACTTCAACCACAATGATGAAAAGATATAGAGATCAAGGGTCCCCTTATTGTAGCCTAGTACTAGTAGAATAAAAACTCTAATAGAACACCATTGATTACCATTGCATACTTAGTAGTAGTGACACAAATCATTATCATTTTATCAAATCTTCCCTTGAAACTAAATTTAGTCAAAACTTGATCTAGAAAGGCCAATATCACCCTATCATATGCTTTTGATATATCCAGTTTAAGGGCCATAGTATCTCTTTTATTAGCATTCATTAATAGTACCAATTTATGTGTAGTAATTATCACATCCGTTATGTTTCTCCCTTCCAAAAAACCTTTTTGATGTTTTGAGACAAGTTTATCTAGGATTGGTTTCATTCTATTTACCTTAACTTTAGTAATGATCTCATGGATAGTATTACATAGACTTATCAACCTAAAGTAATTCATGCAAGTTGGGTCTCCTTTTTTAGGTATAAGAGCAATAAAAAATTAATTATTTTTTAATGCAAGAGAACCATCCTTAAAAAGATGACAAACTTCTTTGAATACATCTTCAACCAGTATCTCCTATTATTCATGGAAAAAGGCCAGAAGGAACCCATTTGAACAATGAGACCTGAATCCTTGGAAAGATATCACACTTTCAAATTCTTCCCTATTCATCGATTTCATTAGATATTTATTGTCTTCAGCTAAAACTAAAAAAGGAATACAATCTAACATATCACAAGGGTCATTCATGCCTAAATCTTGGGTCCATTTTTCAACGAAGTAATTGATAGCTTTTGTGTTGATATCCACTTCTTCAATAATAGTATCCCCATTAGCTAATGTATGGAATGTGATAATGTTTCTGCTTCTATGTTTCAAAGTGGTATGATGGAAAAATCTTGTAATTTTGTTACATTCTTTCAACCACTGAACAATTGATTTTTATTTCTAGAGATTTTCTTCCTGTGCTGATAGAGAAATCGAATGATCTCTTAGGGCAATTTTTTGAAAACTCAAATTCATCATGATTGAATTCTAGGTTCTTTTGGGCTTCTCCATGTTTTTTTTTGAGATATTTATTATTCTCATAAATATTACTAAAGGAGACTTTATTCAATTTTAAAAACTTTTTCCTTGATCAAAACTAGTTTCAAGCTTAGGTTTATTGAAGGAGAAACAACATCACGATTATTTCACTAAGATTCAATCAAATCCCAAAGCTTGTGACTAGATAACCATGTATTCTCAAACCTAGAGGGACAAGAAATATTCTCAAAAGCTCTCTATTCAAAGAGAATAAAACTATGATCAACACATGTATGAGGTTTAGGTTCCAAGTGAAAGTCATTAGTATTAATCAAGTTAGAGGAGAGAGGGAATCTATCAAACATAAATTTTATGAGTCCCCCTCTTAGTTCCACATCCATAAGACCAATTTTTTTTAAAAATACTCTCCCAAGTCTACCATGTTATCTGAGAAGTCTTCAATACCACCCAATTTCTCTGAGGGATGAAGTGGGGTATTAAAATCCCCTACTATTGTCTATTTTATTCATACCATTTATCATAGTTTTCTAGAGTAGTTTCATCTTGTCTATATTATTAGGTTCATAGATATTTTCCATATTCTAAGACTATCTCTTAGCCAAATCATGAGATGAAATAATAGCAACATTAGTAGAGTTTCAAATGATAGCTATTCAACTTGAAGAACCAAGGGTATAACTTGAAACCAAAGAGGCCCCGGTTAGAGCCTTATCAAACACTTCACTACCATTTGAATTTTCTAGAATCAAAAAAATGTACACATTTAGTTCTTGTAGAGAACACATGAGAATATGTTGTTTCGAGTGACTATTAAGAACCCTGTAGGTTCCAAGATAAAATTTTACCCATTATAAAATAAAGGAGTTATTTCTTTAATTTCTGACACACCAAAGAAATTATCATTATCATGAGGTTCTCAAATCTCATTTGCCCTTTAGAATTGGGTTTATATCACTAGCTATTATCTTTAGAAGGCCTAACAAGGACTCATAGACTTAGGTCTTGCACTATGCCCCAAAGATTTCACCACTTTTCTGCCCTTTCCCACATCTAGTTTTGTTTTTTTTATTGTCTACTAATATCAGCTATAACCCCTCAAAATTCTCATTTACTTACTTGGACTAGGGGTTCCAAAAAAATTCATTAGCTTCCTTACTTGTAGGAAAGTGAGCATCCTCTTGAAACTTAAATTGAGCCCTAGCATAAAGGAAGAGGTCATTGGTAACACCACTAAAATTTATTAGATCTCCTCAAGAGGAGGAAGCTAGGAGGTAAAAACACCCCCTACAAATGAAGAGGTAGGTTGGAGAGTGTTCACAATTTCATCAACGATCTTCTTCTACACTAGGGTTAGTAGTGGGCCACTATCAATCTAAAGAAAGGGTTGACCAATTAGATGATTATCACTAACTAGAAAAGAGTTTTTTGTGATCTTAGGGGTAATAGCTGAGTGAAGAGGAGGGATGCATTTTGACAAATTATTCTCAACACCTTTCAGGGGGACCACCATCTTGTCAAAACCCAACATGTGCGACAAATCCACATGTCCATATCTCTCACAACATACATAAAATAAATAAATAATTTTTCATTAAAAAAGGGTTGGGCATAGGAACCTTGTTTAGAGTCAATAGTCACATTTGAATGAAGTATCTTGTTCACTATAACACTAAAATAGATCCTAGCAAAGAAAAGAGAAGGTTTACACTCAATAATTTTATCCATTAACAATAGGGAGCCAAAAGAATACACAATACCTTTAAAAACATCCTTATTCTAGAACTTTAGGGGGAGACCTCAAAATGGGGGATACAACACCTAAATATATTATTGGATTAAACTTTGGTTTCCACTTGTGAACATTAATGATAATTTTAGAGTTGGCCCTTAGGGACCAATGGTCATTTCTTAGAAAAACAATGAGAAACTCCTTGATTGCAAAGGATAGCATTGGTATTCACACTACCTTTCAAGTACCAAATAGTGGAAGACCATTTCCTAACCTATTCCATAGGATGTCTAAAAAGAAGGAACCTTCCTACTAGAGAGAACTCAAAGTTGTTAATGAATTGATCAATAATTTCATTAGGAACAATAATGGTACTTACCTTAAAAATGTAGGCCTTGGGAGGGGGAGACATTCCAACCCCTAAAACTTTGTTCATAAAGGATCCAACAAAGGATTTACTAGAAATGGAGACACTAGTAACCAAGCTAATCAATTTTCTAGAGGAAAAGCCTCCAGTCATAGAGTAAGACTCATCCAGGGCCAAGGAGACTAGAGGGGAGCCCTTGAAATCCCCATGTCCCACTAGAAGAGGCATAAAGCCAAAAAAGGTGGGGAAGGACCACTCAAATACCTAATAAACTAAGAGAAGGGAGGGTCAAACACTAGAGAATAAGAAAAAGGGTTGGCCAAAGGGCTCAGTTGCAGAGTGAAAAATAAAAATAAAAATTGTCATTTCTTGAACAAATGACATGCTTATGTATTTTTAAATGGGTTGATTCGTAGTCTAGCTCAATTATAGAAACTGAACTAGTCCTTAGCATTTAAACAAAGAAGATAATCAATAGAATAAAACCTAAAACACCAAGACCAACCAATGAGAGAGAGGAAATTCTTGGGTACATTTACATTTTCTCTATGCTAGATCAAATTATACTAGTCTCATTTTGAGTTTCTACCATGTAGATGAAAGGGTCAAACTCTCTATTATCTTACATAATGAGATTTGTTGTACTTGTTGCACAAAGTCTTGAGGAGTGAGACACCTAGAGGGAAACACTCATGGAAGAGGTTTTCTCATATAAAGAAGACCCTTGTCTCCTTTGTGTCCACTCATAGGTTCCTTCAAACTAAAAAGAGGGAGACTATGCAACCTTTTCCATCTCAGTGATGCAATTTTCAACCTTGTTGACATTTGCAAAATGTTGAACCTACATACCATAGAGAAAAAATACCAAGAAAGGTTTATTTGGAATCTTAGAGCATAGATTAAACATGTCAAATAGTGACAATATATAATTTTGAACATAGTTGAGCTATTAATGATAATAGTCAACATGCCACAACTTACCACTATATATCTTCTTGGTGTTGATTAATTCTAACACCTCATTGACATTCTCCTCTAAACTATAGCTATGAATGAAGGATTCATAATTTTAGTTATGATGGTTAACCTATATATGTCTTTCTACATGTATCATTACATGAATTAGGGATCTATGGATCAAATTTATATGTACCAAATCTATCTACGATTCTTCTAATTTTGCGCTGACTTCTAATGTGACTTCTAGAGCCTTCTATTTGGTCGGTGGATGCCTACTAGCACTTTCTAGAATGTATTCCTAATCCTTAACCCTCTAGGATCTATTTAAGAACATTTTTGGCATTGTAAAAGGCAGTTCGAAGTGGAGTTTGAGAGGAGGTATTGAAAGGAGAAATTATCTCCGGATTTATACTATTGTAAGCCCTTAGGGCATGTTTTGAAGTCTATTTTCTCTGTACTAAATGTATTAGCATTTTCTCATAGTTAATAAAATTGTCCCTTTCCTGTTGTGTCCATTATGTGCTTGGGTTGTGTGGACATCAAGTGGTATCAGAGCTAGGTTTCCTGAGTGTGTAGATAGAGCGCCAACTGTGAGGTAGTTTGCACAAGACTATGTGGTTGTGGGTTTGAGTTAAGAAGATGCCTCCATGAAGAGAGCATGGTGGAAGGGCTGGAGCTATTAATCCTGAGGAGGTTAGAGCCCTCCAAAGGCAGGTACAAGCATTGCAGGAGGAGCTCCATAGAGGAACAAATATTGCTGCAGGCGACGAAAGTGAGGATGACAATGAAGAAGAAGAAATTGGAAGAGAAGGGGAATTTGACAGGGAAGTTCTGAATCAGGTAGAGGAAAGGCTTTTTAGGGCCATTACTAAGTTTAGAAAAAGACCTACAATTGATGTGGGTGTATTTTCAAGAAATTTGAAACCAAATGAGTTGATTGATTGGATCAATGAACTGGAAGAATACTTTGAGTATGAGGATATCAGGGACCCAGATAGGGTTAAGTTTGCAAAGGCCAAAATGAAAGGACATGCCAAAATCTAGTGGCAAGAGGTTTAAATGGAAAGAAACAGAAGAGGAAAGGAGAAGATCACAAGGTGGGATTGTATGGTGGACAAATTGAAGAAGCAGTTCATTCTTGTTGATTATGAGATTAATTTGTTTAAGAAGATGCATGGGTTAAAGCAAGCAGGAAAATTAGTCCAGGAATATATAGAGGAGTTTTATCAACTTCTAATTAGAGTGGGGCATGTAAACAAGGAGAAGGTTTCTTGTTATATCAGAGGGTTGCGACCTAGCATCCAGGAGGAATTAAGTTTGGTAAGAATGACCAACGTTGAGGAGGCATACCAGTTTTCCCTACGAGTTGAAGAGAAGCTAAATAAGAGGTTTGAAGGGAGACAAAGAGGGCGTGATCAAGGAGGAAGAGGTAGTGGTAGGTCATTTGGAGGCCGAAATGAATCCCAAAAGAAGAATGAAAATGTGGGTACTACCAGGAACCAGAGGAATGAGGGTTTCAATCACTCCCGAGATCAAGACTTTGGAAATTAGAGAGGAAGAGGTAGAGGACATGGACAAGGAAGAGGATTTTTTGTTGTACCTATTTCCATTGCAATGAAGAAGGTCATTGTGCCTTTGAATGCCCTCAATAACAAGGAAGGTCAGATAGGAGAGCTGAGGGTCAAGCTAGGGTTGCTCATGTGGGTGAGGATGCACAATCATCACATTTAGAAGATGCAAAAAGAGGAGAGACTTTGGTAAATGAAAGGGTCCTACTAAGTGGTGAGATTGAACCCAAACAAAGGAGGAGTTTATTTTATACCAGGTGCAAGTGTGATGATAAATGTTGTGATGTGATCATTGATGGTGGTAGCACTGATAACTTGGTATCAGAGGAGATGGTCTCTAAGTTGAAACTCAAGAGGGAGAAACACCCCTAGCCCTATCAAATTTCTTGGGTGAAAGATGATCATAAGGTCCTGGTAAGTGGACAATGTTTAGTGAAATTCAAAATTGGGAGTTACCATGATGAAGTTCTCTATGATGTTATTCCAATGGATGTTTTCCATCTATTGTTGGGAAGATTGTGGCAGTTTGATAGGCATGTAGTACATGATGGTCATGCCAACACATACTCTCTAACAAAGGATGGAGTTTGCCACAAAATGAAGCCCATGAAAAAGGAAGGCGAAAAGGTATGTAGCAATGCTAGGATTTTTCTTGTTGATGGAAGGAAGTTTTTTGATGGAATGAACCATCAGCGTATGTGCTATGCTTTGATTCCTAGGAAATATGAAGAAGGATGGAGAGTGGAGGATGTTTATAGACTCTTGAGCTATAAATAGGATAACCATCAAGTATCGGTTTCCTTTGCCAAGAATGGATGATCTTATGCGTTTCTTGAGTGGAGCTCAGTACTTCACAAAAATAGATCTCAAGAGTGGTTATCACTAGATACGGATTCAAGAAGGAGATGAGTGGAAAATAGCCTTCAAGACCAAGGAGGGTCTTTATGAGTGGTTAGTCATGCCCTTTGGATTGACGAATTCCCCAAGCACCTTCATGCGGCTTATGAATGAGGTACTTAAGAAGTTCTTGGGAAAAAAATTTATTGTCTATTTGGATGATATTTTAATTCTCAGCAAGACTTTGGAAGAAAATTTATTGCATATTCGTAGTGTCCTTAAAAGGTTAAGGGAAGAGAAACTGTTAATTAATTTGAAGAAGTGTATCTTTGCAAAAAGGGAGTTAGTCTACTTGGGGTTTTTAATATCACTCGAAGGTCTCAAAATGGATCCAAAGAAGGTAAAAGCCATCTTGGAATGGTCTGCTCCAAGGTCTACTACTGAGGTAAGATCGTTCCATGGTCTGGTTAGTTTTTACAAAAGGTTTATTAAGAATTTCAGTGGCATATGTGCACCCCTAACTAATACAATAAGAGGGGATAGAAAAGTGTTCAAATGGATTGCGACAACTACGAGAAGTTTTAAAATGGTGAAGAAGAAGGTGACAAAACAACCTATGTTGGCACTTCCCGATTTTAGAAAGGTGTTCCAAGTGGATTGTGATGCTAGTGGCAGTGCTATTGGGGCTGTATTAAGCCAAGAAGGTAAGCCTATTGCATATTTTAGTGAAAAATTGAATGATGCGAAAAAGAAGTATTATGTTTATGATCAAGAGTTCTATGCAATAGTTCAGGCCTTAAAGAAATGGAGACATTATTTATTGCCAAAGGAATTTGTTTTGTATATTGATCATCAGGCATTATAGTACCTAAATAGCCAAGGTAAATTGAATCAGAGGCATATGAAGTGGGTAGAGTTCTTACATAGCTATACATTTGTGTTGAAGCATAGAAGTGGAAAATTTAACAAGGTTGCAAATGCATTAAGTAGGAGACAGTTGTTTCTTACAGTAATGCAGGTTGAAGTAGTTGGGTTTGATGAACTCAAGAATCTGTACCCTAAGGATCCTGATTTTGCTGAAGCGTGGAAAGCTTCTAAAGAGCCTGTTGTTGTAGATAGAACTAAGTGTTAGACTATCTGATTTAGGATGGTAGATTATTCAAGGGTAGTTAATTATGCATTCCAAGGAGTTCCATGAGGGAAAATTTGATTAAGGAGAAACACAGTGGAGGGATGGCAGGGCATTTTGGTCGAGATAAGACCATTGCCATTCTTAGAGAACATTATTTTTGGCATCAAATTTCACAGGATGTGAAGAAGTTTGTATAGAGTTTTCAGATTTGTCAAGTTGCCAAGGGATTTAGTCACAATACTCGGCTATATCAGCCATTGCCTGTTCCATCAAAGCCATGGGAGGACATACGTATGGATTTTTTTCTTGGATTGCCAAGGACACAAAGGGGTAATGACTCAATATTTGTGGTGGTTGATAGGTTCTCCAAAATGGCACATTTCATTCCATGCCACAAAACTCATGATGATGTCCATATTGCAGACTTTTTTTTTCAAAGAGGTGGTAAGACTACATGGTCTCCCAAGGAGTATAGTTTCTGACTGAGACACTAAATTTGTGGGGTATTTCTGGAGAACATTGTGGAAAAAGTTGGGAACACACTTGAAATTCAATTCCACACATCACCCGTAGACTGACGGCCAAACAGAACTAGTAAACAGAAGTCTAGGCAATTTGCTAAGATGTTTAGTTGCGGATAAGCCCAAGGGATGGGATTTGATTCTACCACAAGCGGAGTTTGCTTACAATAACTCTGTAATTGGAGTACTGGTAGATCACCATTCCAAATTGTATATGGAAGTAGCCCAAGGACTACACTAGAATTGAGGAAGATAGAGTTAGGGGAGAGGACAAGTGCTGAAGCTGAAGAATTTGCTAGACATATCAAGTGTCTACATGGGGAGGTTCAGGCACACATTACCAAGATGAATCAAGAGTATAAAGCTAGGGCTGATCAAAGGAGAAGGCATAAGGAATTCCAAGTAGGGGATCTAGTCATGGTACACTTACGAAAAGAAAGATTTCCAGCTAGTACTTACAACAAGTTGAAAATGAAGAAATTTGGCCCCTGCAAAATATAAAGAAACATGACTTAGGAAATGCATATGAGGTCGAGTTACTAGATGGTATTCATATTTCTCCTATTTTCAACATTGCAGACTTAACAAAGTATCATGATGATGGTACAGATGAGGAGCCGATGTTAGAGCCATGTCCAATTCCTGCTTCTAAGAAGGAGGAGATAGATGATATTCTAGATCATCATGTGGGCAGGAGTACAAGAAATAGGCAATATGAAGAGTATTTGGTCAAGTTTCCCATTTGGGATTTCCTCTACCATTCATAAAGTGATAGGGTCACTTTTCAATTTACCCTAGGTGTCTGATGCAGGAGCATCCAGAGGTATAAGGGTAATCCTGTGTCACCCAAAAAACTGTACTTAGACTTAGTTTCTGTTTTAGGTGTTTTCATTTCTAGATACCCATTTGGGTCAAATAAAGGTTCCAACTCTCATAGTTCCACTATCAGTGTTCTAAGATAGAGTTTTTAATAATCTTGGGATACGTGTAAATGCCAAAAAAAATAGGAGTATGTAATTGAGCCATCATTTTGGTGAACTAGAAGGTGTAAATTGGTTGGAAGATTTTCATTGTAATTTAGAGCATTCCAGAAAAAGAATTAGGTCAAAAGGCCCCACGGTCTGGAAGTTATCACAGTTTTTCAATTTTTGGAGACATCCTAAGAATGCTTCAAAGTCAAGTTAGGGGCATTAAATGACCTCGAACAGGGCCAAAAAATGGGGACGAGTGAAGCTAGTCCATAGGCTATAGAGTGCTTTGAGAGCTTTTTGGAAATGTAAACGGTTCATCAATCGAAGCTACAGTTCAAAAGTTATGCCTCCTAGAAGTTCGATTACCATTTCTAGATTCTTCTAATTTTGCGCCGACTTCTAATGTGACTTCTAGAGCCCTCTATTTGGTTGATGGATGCCTACTAGCACTTTCTAGAATGTATTCCTAATCCTTAACCCTCCAGGGTCTATTTAAGAACATTTTTGGCATTGTAAAAGGCAGTTCGAAGCGAAGTTTGAGAGGAGGTACTGAAAGGAGAAATTATCTCCAGATTTATACTATTGTAAGCCCTTAGGGCATGTTTTGAAGTCTATTTTCTCTGTACTGAATGTATTAGCATTTTCTCACAGTTAATAAAATTTTCCCTTTCCTATTGTATCCATTTTGTGCTTGGGTTGTGTTCCCATCAAGATAATTGTATGGCTTAATAGTAATAATATTGTTTATGGACTAATATTCCTTACTATTTCTAAGGATATTTAATATCATATAGAGCATTTTGAGTGCCTTTTCATTATTGGACCAAAATCTGACAACCATACAAAGACATTAATTCTTTTTCTGGAAGTGATGTTTCCTTGGATAGCTCAACTTATATAGGAGATACTAAGATATTAGTTGCTTGATCTTGTATGGAAAAATACTTCTCCAATGATCAATTTATCGATAACCCTAGTGAACATGTTGTTTCTTCGGAGATTAGAGTTGTTTCATTGAATTGATTCTTTCTAGTAGGATAATTTGTATCTGCCAAATTCATTTTATTGAGAACATTTCTATCAAGAATACTAGTTTTGTTTGTAGAATCCCTCACTTGGACCTAGATGACAGTATTGACTTCATATATTTTGTCTTTGATGAAGGTGAATCTTCTTCAATTGTTGTGAGTAAACCTTTTCTTCCTTCTCTAGATGATCATTCTTTATAGATTGCTACGAGTTTGGTTGCATTTACACAATATTTTGAGAGGATCTTTGTGTATTTTGAAGAGATACATGAGTCTTTTGATTTTTTTCTACATCCAATTCTAATAGCTTCTACATTGTCATATTTATTGATGTCTAGTTTTATTATGAAAAATTTCAAGATCAAAATAGAAGCAATGGAGCAAGTTTTAGAGACATCATACATATGGACATTTCTTCCTGAATATTCTTTTTAGGATTAGGGAGACATTAGTCATACATCTTCATATTTACTTCTCCTTAAAGGGAATAATGTTATTTGGAGATCAGATACCACTTGTCACACATAGTTTCAAACATCTACCATTGACTACATTATGGTGGGTCAATATTCTCTTCAATTTCACTTTCTTGATGATCTTCTTAGGGTGAAAGAACTTGTAGTACTATAAATTTTCTCTTTATTAATATATATTTTTATGGGGGTTTTATTCCAATTGTGTTTTCCTTCTTTCCTTTCTACTTTAAATAGGTTTCCTTTTCTTAGTTAGAATTCAGGAGGGGCATGGGGGGTTGGTAACATTATAACACCTTGTTAACCATCTACTCTAATTTATAACTTTAAATAAAGGTTTTTTGTCATGCTGAAACTATACATGGCTATCCACATGTATAACTTCAATAATTGGGGATGAAATGTACATGTATTAGTTCTATCTAAAGAGTTGTTGATGTTTTGATGCACTTGGTTGTGATTTATTATTTTGCACAATGATTAGTTTTATATTATTTGTAATTTATTTTGTTAATAATTAATGAAATACATTCCTTAGTTCTTAGATCTATGTTTTCCTCAATTTTTATCTGTAACATTTTCCTTTTTATTTCAACAAAGATCTAATTTAATTTTGCAAATTTAGTTACAAAAAAATATAGATCGTAGGATACATAACATATCAACACTAGGGTCATTTTTAAATATCATATATACCAAGTTAAACTTTAAGATTGTTGACTATTTAATACTTTTATTTGAAAAATGAATTTGATGGCTAAAACATCTACCACATTGATAGTAAATGGATATTGAATAACACTAATGATGTCTTATATCCATCTATTATGTTATTAGCTTCAAATTATATCTAGTCCACTATGATTGTATGAAATAAATATATCAATGTCTATAGAATGAAATTGTTGATACTAATGACATTCATGTAAAAAAAAATGAGAAGTAAAAGTGTAAAAATAGGCAAGAAGGTCTCACCTTAAATATGACTAGTGGAAAAATTCATTAAGCAGATACATTTATGTGACAAATGCAATTTGATACCACTTAAAAGCCCATGACTAGTCAAAAACCTTATGAGTACAAGTTTTAAGTCATCTAACTAGACTTAATGCAATCACAGAAAAATACTTCCATCTATCACCTCCACAAATGATGATAAAACAATAATAGATCGTATTTGTAAACTATAAAAATACATAGGGAAATGAATGCCCAAGACTACCCTAGACCTTCAAATCACAACAATTGGGCCAAACAATGACCTAACCAATACAAGGGCCAATAAAAACACCTCCACAAGTTCACATATAAGCAACACACCCTCCATCACTTATCACTTCTATCTGTATCTTCAACATTTTCTCCCCTTTGGAAAACCATCATAACATTCTCCTGTGTCCACCAAAATAATTAGCTTTCAACATTATCTAAAAACCAACACTATATAAAATTTATTCTAATAGAATTTAAAGAGTCAAAATTGACCGAACAATAAAATCCATTAGATTTTCACAATCTATATTGCTAGTTCTTAATCATTTTAAATTCCACTGTGTTGTAGTTTTCATTAATATTCAAGATCACATTTATGATTTGTCATCAAATTAATAAGAATGAATGAACTTAAGAGATATGACTACTTTCAAATTATATGGATAAAAGAAATGCAAGGAAAAAAAAGAAGAAAAAAAGATTATATGTATGTATGTACATATGTATTAAGTGTATATATGTACATATACATACATGTATGTGTACGTGTACACACACATATATATCAAAGTAGAATAATTAATTTCATTTATTCCAATACAATTATAAAGAAAATAAAAAATTAAAACTTTTTAAAAAATTATCATTAAAAATAAATATTTCATTTTAAAAAATTGTTGAACCATATTCGAATCAAGTTATAAATTCTAGAGTCGAAAACACAAGAGTTTTGACATATGAACATGGAGAAGTTGAAACTGTGACGCAAAGAGTCACTTAACCATCCAAATCAAGCATTTCAAACATGTGATTTTTGAAAATTTGAATAGACGTAAGACGTCCAACCTCCATGTGGAAAGTTTATTCCTTGTCAATTAACGAGTGTCGTACAACAGTAATCGGTGACCCAATTCAGCACATGCTTATGTTGTACAGCTACATCAATTTCAAGCGAAAAATTGAGAAAGCAATTAAATATGTACAATTTAAGAAACAAAAATTCTTCAATATCAATTAAACAATTTATGATGGTCTCTTACTACAAATTTACTTTCTTCTTTTCGAGTTATCCGTTATATTCATCCCTTCATCTCAACCCACAAATAACCTCTAACATCCTACTTTTCATGATGAACAATATTTCTTTGGGCAAATCTGAATATATTGAGACCATTATAGCAATCTAAAATGAACTCACTCGCCTAAATGATAATGGAGGATGGATGAGCTAAGAAAGAATTCGTATGCATATCATAATTTCAATATTTTGTCATGTTATAAACTTTTTTTTAATATACAAAAATGATAAGTTTGAATAAAGGAAAATATTTAGGTTAAAGAGGATATACTATTTTGAATATTTTAACTTTGTATTTATTAAAGTTTTATGTGGAAATTCTAAATCGTTTATAAGTTTCTACATCAGTTTTGATAAGTCATATTTCTGTTACTATGGTTTCAAGTCTACATCTACATTCCTTTTGCAAGCATATGCAAAATAACCCAAATAAAATGTCACACCACTTCTAAAAAAAGAGAACCCATACTTGCACAAGTGATGTGGCATCACATCATTAATTTCATGATACTAATAACTTTAGTATCACAAAATTGGTACAATTTATAAAGTAATTTCATTATATAGATGTAAGTATCAAATTAATTACTATTATAATAATTAGAAAACCTTTAAATATTAGATCTAAACAAATCAACATTTGCAACACTACTAAACCCAAAAATTAACTACACAACATTATAACAATATCTGATTTCAAGATATCTCATTATGTAAACACCCTTTAAAGATATCTCCATGCAAAAATGTAAAAAAGCTTGTTGAAAAGACATAATAAAACTAATAATAATAAAGACATAAATACAATGCTCACACCCCCATCAAACATAACCTAGATGGTTAGAGATTTATTGTTGTCATGTTAAGCCTTATCCAAATAAACATGATTTAAGAATTAAAATATAGTAATATCTAGATGAAATGGGGTAATTTGAAGATGTTGATTGGTTAAAAACAAAAAATCCTCGTACAATTATCACATACAATAACATGAAAGAGACAATCAAACAATAAACGTAGCATTATAAGTAGATTTCTAGCTACATAAAATCAGCCGCCGTGTTGAATGGCATAAAAACAAATCCATATATCATTATCATATACAATATAAAAAAGAGACAATCAAACAATAAAAGTACCATTATAAGTAGATTTCTGGCTACATTATTGCTACATAAAATCAGCCGCCACAACTTACTTGATTTAATGGAATTTCACTTCTGATAGGGCTCCTTATACACCATTCCCCTTAAAGAAAAAGAACGAAAAACAACCTTTCACTTCAAACATGAGGAAAATGTGCACTGTACACCTGTAATCTGAAAGGCATAACTCTTCCAAAGGGAGACCAACACTATCAGCTATATAGTCCAATTATTTGTTGTTTATTTTACAAGACTCTCTGCTCTGCTAGATTTATTCCAAAAACCTTATAAAATATATGCTTTGCTGTTCAATTCTAATGGATCAGAAACCCCAAGAGAAGTTTAGAGTTGTATATCCTTGTGCTGCCTGCAGGATTCAACGAAGAAAATGTGGAGATAAATGTCTGCTTGCTCCTTATTTCCCACCAAACGATACCCCCAAATTTTTACTAGTAAACAAGCTATTCGGAACAAGCAAGATTGTCAAAATTCTAAAGGTACATGACGAATGTGGTTTTAGGGTTTCTGATCTATTCTTTTTCTAAGTCTTAAGAAATAATGTAGTAGTCTTTAGTATTAATTCTAACAAAAAAGTAAGAACCGTGACTTGATCTATCAGGCATTCTTGTTTTGTTTTGCAAATGCAGGAGGTTCCGGTTGAGAAGAGATCAGATGTTGTAAACAGTTTGGTATATGAAGCGAGTGCAAGAGTGGTTGATCCAATCTATGGCTGCACAGGGGTAATTTGTCTACTAGAGAGGCAAGTATTAGACTTGCAATCACAATTGGCAATAAAACAAGCAGAGCTCTTGAATGCACAAGCTAATCTTGTTTCTCTCATGACTTCATTTTATAATTGTGGTGAAGTAGGATCTACGTTGGGTATTATCTCGGATTTAGTACACCATAATGATGACTTCATGGTATTGCAGGATGATATTGATCTGTTTGAGTGGAAAGGCATGACCTGCTCTTTTTGATAAAATAATCTTCACTCAATTATAATATCTAATAGTAAGCTAGTTGCGTGCAAGCCGTGTAAAATTCAAGTGAACTTTCTCAACATTGTACAACCTTTCGTAATTGGGAACTACATATTTTCAGAACTTTAAATTAGTTTTTGAAATTTTAATAAAAGGCGACTTCATACTTTTGTATATTTAATATTTTTTTGTATATTTAATGTCTACATGTAACCTAGAATTTTTTTAAGAATGAGTTTAAAAAATGATGGAGATCGAATGTGATGATTACATTAAGAGTAGAGAGCAACTAGATATTGATGAAACTACAATAAAATCTAATTAATATCAATTATTGTTGGACAAAGTCATGGTTATTAAGGATGATTGAAACTTTCTGAAATATAAGATAATGACAAGTGTCCTCATTTTTGTTGTTGGATGGTAAGGATTCAAATATTAAAGATCGATCTACAGTGGAGAAGCCTCTTTCACAAGGGGAAGGATGAGATTGCAATGGAACTATGTAGAGGAACAAAACAAGATGGGTGATTCCTTTGTTCTATTTGACATAATATCAAAGGGCATGTGAGATGCAAGAGGGTTTTGGCTTGCATATAAAGTCCATACATAATTTCACATGTTTTCTTCTAAAAGTTTTGAGTGGAATTGACTAATATTATTGTACATAATTTGGAGATTAATTAGTCAAGTAAGCATCTCAAAACTTTAATAAAAATTCACTAAGATTAGTGTGCACCACTTGGAGCTCAATTGGCTGAAAATGTCTATGAAGAAAGCAAAAAAATGAAAAGTGTATTTATAGAGAACTTATTTAAATAAATATCTAGATTTAATTTAAGGTTGAACATAAACAAAATAATGGTTATATGTTTTTAGGGTAGAAATTTGACTGGGAAAAGGAAATGAATAATAGGTGGTTAATGATTTTATTAATTATATAATATTTAATTATTTAGAAATAAAAAAATTCAAGTTAGATAAATAATTGGATAAACATTGTAGTGTTGTAAAGTATAATCCTTTACACCTTTACAATTTTTTTCAATGAACTCTTTATTTGTACACTTATCTTCCACAAAATGACAAACAACCTCAAATTAATTTGCACATCTAAATTTTTTTTGAAAAAAATTGCATGGTTGTATGATCTTAATTTGCAAAAGAAGAAAGAAAGAAAGAAAGAAAAATATTTCCTTACTAAAATCTAAAAGTTTAATTAATGGGCTTAATAATATCAAAAGGCCCAATTAAGAACACAATCAAGAGAGAATGATATGATAAATTAATTAACTTGATTCAATAATGGTCAATAATCAACCGATAATAAATGTAATAAATAAAGGTTGATCTTATACATAAAGTTGAATGAGTTAACAACTATCACTACCTAAAGTGAAAATTCTACTACATTATATGATAAAATAAGATGCAAACTCCTTAATGTCTACAATGCAAATTACATTATATTGTATTACCCTATCTAAGCTTTTATATATATATTGATAGATAGATATGCATATTCAACAACATGACTCTTGACACTATATCCATTTTTTGTATACTAACTAGATAGCAACTTTGAAGTGAATGGCAATATAAAATTTATATCTATAAAAATCATTCTTAAAAAATTTGTAGCAACAATTTTTGATACCTCGCACTGAGAATATACATTTCCCCCTTTGATGTAAATTACCAAGTGGTCTTCCAAAGATTCTATAAACTTTCTATAGAGCCATATATTAACCTTCTTGACACAATTTAATCCCATATCTAAAATACCTCATATATATGTGTGCATATGTACATAATTCCTATTGACCTGATGGTCAAATCATTTGTCAATTAGTGACTAAACACTTAATCAATTTGATTGGCTACATTTCTACCAACCTTCACAATGTAAACCAAGCAGGATGCAGTACTAATTGAGCTAATAGTCTCTACCATGATGACCATGTTAACCAAGAAGTAGGAAGGTAGTGTTCACTAAGCTTTAGTGTCAATAGAGTCCTTTAGCATCAACCAAGTTCTCAAGTTTTTCATCTATCTATTTGTCATCAAGCGTGTTGAGTTGATAGTGTTTCTAATTATCAAAATATCACCCGAGTGGTCTTCAGAACCTAAGTTATAGTAGTAAGAAAACTTAGAGAAGATTGTTTGAATTTGGTGTTGTAGCTAACTATAGAAGGTAATTAATTAGATTGGTATATATGTAATACATCTTATCATATCCAAGTGAGAACATATAACAAGTAAGAAGTAGAATGGATATGAATTAGAAGAAAAAGGCTTCAAGTAGTATAAGGAGAAGTAGAGTCTCATCCATCACATAAAGATGATATATTTACATCAAAGGCATCTCATACAAAAAACCAAGTTGTAGAATAGAGATCAAATACTGGTTCATCCTAATAGGTGCATTGGTCAAGTTCTCTAACAAGGTGGATTTAACACTTTTATGTTGAATCTCCTAACAGAGTTCATACTCCATTATTTTTTATAAATCCTTTCACAAGGTGGACCTAACATTACTTTTTGATCCTAACAAGGAAGATCACCAGAAGTGATCAATTGTAAGCCTTAATAGGACAACTTTGAACTACAGTCATAAAGCTTGTAGATATCATCCCCATCCCAGTTTTACTTTCTATTTGGAAGGTTTCTCGGTTACCAAATATTTTATCAAGTGTTATGAATGTTTTATTTCTTTTAGCCTTTCATGCATGCAATTAGATCATAATAGCTTATGAAGGATTAATTGGTGAATAGAAATTGGATTTTTATTGGTTCTTGATTCATGCCCCCTCATAGTCACCTAGGCTTACATACATTCGAAGAATTGGTATCAAAGCATTTCATTCTTACATTAGAAGTTTAGTAGCATGAGAAAAGATCATAGATAATGGAAGTGTATAGACTATAGAAAGTATTTAGAATGAAAAGTTGGATCTATGATTGGCCATGGACCAATGCAAGAAAATGAAGGAGTATCTCTCTCAATCCTTGAAAAGAAGAAAAGAACTAGTAGCATAGATGAATGACAATCTCTACATTGAAGAAAGAATTGAAGACATTTCCCAAGATAGAACTTCAATTGAAGTTGATGTAGAAATCAAAGATCTACTCAAAAAGAATCTTTCTCTTCAAGAAGAAATCAGAAAGTGAAAAAAGAGAACAAGAAATTCAACTAGTTAGAAGATATGAAGACATGGAACAAAAGGACAAAGCTGAGGAAGATAAAAGATTTCTAATTAAAAAGATAGAAGAAAAGAATAATGCAATTAATCACCTAGCTCTCCAGCAAGTAGATTTGATCAATCAAATGAATTGTGCAAATCAAGAGCTTATCAACTTAAGGAAAAAAAACAAAAGTTGCATAATGATCTCAGCATAGAAAAGAAAACCAATTAGAGGATAATGAAACCTCAAGAAAGAATAAATAAATTGGATAGAGAAACTTAATTTAGATACAAAGGTAAAGAAGGATTAGGCTAGATGAAGGTGAATCATCTCAGCAAGGATCTCAAAAGAACAAAAGACCTACTTGTAATCATTGTGGAAAGAAAAGGCATACATCAAACAAGTGTTGGAGTAAAGTGAAATCAAAATTCATTGGAAAATGTTACAATTTTAACAAGCAAGGACATTGAGAAAGTGAATGCACAAAAAAATTTAAGTTTCAAGGAAAATGTTTCAATTGCAACAAACAAGGGAATAAATCTACATAATGCAAGTCCAAGAAATGGAATCCAGTGGAACAAATTCTGAAAGCTATCTTTGGTTTGGATTATAAAAAATGGTGTAGATGTCACTTAAGTGGTGAGCATGGTCATATTGGATCAAATTGCATAAGAAATCACATGAGGAAGAGAGACCGTACAAAGAGATGTTATTTATGTATAGAATTTGGACATCTAGCTAGAAACTATAAGAACTGAGGTAAAGTTGAAGATGAGAATAAAGAAAAGGTTGACGATACTAGAAGGCAAATGAGGTAGGAATGGATAAAGAAATCTCTAGAGAATACAAATCAAAGTCCTAAAAATATTGACACCCAAGTCAATGAGTTGGTTAACTCAACCATTTCAAACGAGTTAGCCATGGAGATCACTGCAACTTTGATTCAAAGGAAACATCTCATATCAGTTCTAGTCAGCAAGAAAGAAGATCCAATTTAGTATTTTAGATACATTGGGATCACTGAGTTAGATAATTGTTGACATCATGTTTCAAATCCTTATCAAGAAAGGTTGAGTTACCAAACTTAACCATGCTTGGATACATATGACAAGTTTAGAGTTCCAAATGAGTGTTGATGATGCATACTAAGTTAGAAAAGTCTAACCGAGCATCTTATGACTACCACGTTCCACAAGCTGTCACAAATCTATCTTTCATATAATGCATTAATGGAATTTTTAGGACAAATTTTGGTTAACAGGTGAAAAAAAAAGGTTTATTCTTCACCACAAATTATAGATAAAATAGAGCAGATCATTCCTGAGCTTCTGAGATTTTTAGAGTGATTTAGTGTGAATTTTTCAATGGTTTTATCAATGTCCCTAAGTGTAATGAATTCTTCATCCAACATTAAAGTGAAGAAAGATTTTAAGATGTTGATTAGAGATGTTGAACATAGAACGCTGATGTTGAAATTATGTCCAATGATTGTAGAGGAACTAGACCTAGTCGGAGCTCATTCACAAATCCCTCTAAAGGTAATTGTAATTCACAACATTAGGCCATTCTATCATTGTTCACTTATGAAACTGGGTACTTTTGAGATGAATCAAGCATATAAGGCATTATGTGTGGATGGAAGTTTGAAACCCAACCATCAGAATTTGGAGAAAAAGGGTTTAACTAGTATTTTACACATGTTGAAGGATTTCCAAATAAAATGGATTAGATATATCATATGTTATGTAATAAACATGAAATTTTGGCTTGATCAACCTATTCAAATAACAAAGAAAATGATTCATAGGATTACTAGGTTGCCCATGCTCAACAAAGAAAAGACAATGTAAAAATCCTAGGTTAGATTGAACTACCAAATAGGACTTTTTTCCATGTGGGATGGCAAATGAATGAAATTGAATGGCACTATAGACATGGAAATGTTGAGATAATGGGTGTTGCACACATTGCATAATATTGGTATTTTATTATTTTATTTTATTATGTAATGTTGTGCCTAGATGGATGTGCAACATTTAAAGATTCCTATGGAATATTCTTGATGAGTTGTATTGTAACATTGTAAAAATATTTAATGTAATTATTTAATATTGGGCAAAAGAATTAAATGCCCAATATTAAATGTGGGGTCAGTGGGTTAGGTAGCACATGATTTTAGCACATGGTTTATGTAATACCACTTAGTGGTTTTGTGGGACTTGCTACTATATAAGCAGCCACAAGGGTAGTTGTTGTAGAGAGAGTAAGACTTAGAAAGGCAAGAGTTGAGCGGGACAAGGCTTGACAGGGTAGCCAAGGGAGCATTTGTGAAGGTTGGAAGCATGGCATGGGATGTGTGGATTCATGCTTGTGTTCACATAGTTTTCTCGGTTATGGCTATGGCCATGAAGGCTTCCATGGTTGTATAGCAATGGTATTTTTGCTGAATAATACATGGTGATGGATGCTGGGTTTTTCCCTCAATGAGGGTTTCCCAGGGTATATCTTGTGTCACATTTTGTGGGTATGTTGTCTATTCTCTTGCATGTGGATTTTAATTCCGTGTTTATTTCAGATCTATTATGGGTTATGTAGAAATGGTTATATTCTTTATTGCCATGTTTCCTTACAAGTGGTATCAGAGCTATGGTTTTATTATTGTAACCCTAGATTGAATCCATGGGAATGCATGAGAGGATAAAAGAAAGGGGCAAGATATATGAATGATTTATTGCAGGTCTGAGGGTTTTGGATTTGCTGTTATGATGGGATGTTAAAAGATTTGGGCATGTGAAATTGTTGGAGAAAAGGATTTTTTTGGATGTTTCATTTAAATGAGGGTTTTGGTGGGTAGCTTGCAAAAATGACCTCCTGAGTAAAAACAGACCTCACCATTGGATTCGGGTCGACATTTCCATAAATTTTGATATATAATGTGCCCTCGTTTGGCCATGTTCAGAGAAAATGAAAGATTTTTTTGGTTTCAGCCCATGATGGCTGTCAAATTTAATCCCGTTGGAATTTTTGTCACTGAAAAAATAAAAAATGAAAAATCGTACTGAAAATGGTAAAAAGACTGTCTTAATAAAACGACCATAACTTTCTCTCAGAATATCAGATTTCAGAGTTTTTGCAGGTGTTGGAAAGCTAATTCAGAGCACTACAACATGGTCTAGGTTTGGTTCTATAATTTTGACATTTTGTCAAGTTTTAAGAGCCCTAAAGGCAGATGTTATTTATTTTGAGAACGAATTAGGGCATAACTTGGGCATACAGAGTCGAATTTTTGATTTTGAGTAGTCAATGGAAAGCTCTTAGAGAGCTCTACACATTGGTTCAGATTTGGTGTAGGTTTGGCATGATTTATTTGTTGATATATTTATTTGAACAGTTTATGATATATTTTGACTATGGTAACATTGTGAGTTTATGGCATTGGAGATTTAAGATTTGATGTCATTGTATACTAAATTCATTATTTAGATTGATCTCACGATGATATGGTTATCAGTGTTTGGTTTGGATATGTACGATGACTTGTTGTGTCTACAAGTTGTGTAGTGTTGTAAGCGGTCTATACTTATAGGTTGCATTTATAGCTTGGTTATGGGTTGTCTTTTCCCATTGATCTTTCATTATTGATGCATATTCAGATTGGTGGCTTGGATTTGGGTTGTTTATGCCCTAAGTCACATGATTTTATCTTCATGTAGAAGGGATGAGATGTTGTTACCAGGTATAGTCATGGCAAAGGTTTGTGGTTGACTATGCTGACAAGTTGGACACTTTGAGAGACAGATGCTCGGTTCATGGATGTGATCATGGTATCATGGATTTTGGCATGACATTATTGTCTATACAGGAACATTCTTGATCTTCATTAGCTTGGATTTTTGATTTAGTTATGGTAGTATATCTTCTTGGTTGAGGGTCATGGTTATTTGGTTTCTTTTGAGGAGATCATAATGTGCACTTTGAGTTCTTTGATGGTTTGATGCCTTGGTTGATTCTCATGGTTAGAGGATGGATTTTTTCATCATATGTCATGGATAGTCTGGATACACAGTTTAGTGGGAGCTTGTGATAGTGATGGGGTGACAGTACAGGATTAGTTCCTGGTTTGGTTTATATCTTCTTGGTTTGGAGAGGATGGATTTTATGATGCCATAGGTGACTTGGTACCATGGTTGAGTGGGAGTGGTTGGCATTGATATATTTGTTGAGTGTTTGCAGATGTTGGAGGTTTGTCTTAGATCCTGTTGTTGCAGAAGCGTCCTTGACATTTGCATGGTGCACTTGTTATCTTCATGGTGTATGAAGATGGTTAGATCTTGAGGACTCATGGAGTTCTTGGTTATCTTCATGGTGTGTGGAGATGGTTGCATCTTGAGGACTCACAGGGTTCTTGGAAAAGGTGTGGTTTATGATTTTATTTGGCATGTTATCCTTGGTGTGAGGATGGTTTCATTATTATGTCATGGTATACTCTTGATACGTGTTTAGAGTTATGACATGTTATAGTATGTTCATGTGGAGCATGTTATCTCTTTAGTTGAGATGGCTAGATCATGTCAAGTCATGTTTATGTTCCTGAGGCCATGGTTGGAACTTTGACATTGATCTTGGTTTAGTTTCTTGGTATTGAGTACATTGATCATAAGCTGGATACTTCATGATATTGCTATGTTGCATTTGGAGTTGGCATGGATTTATTGGTTACAAGTGCTCATGGATACTTAGAGACGGTGGTGACGCTGATTTCTCTTGGAGTAGAGAAGTATTTGTTGGGATGGTTGATAGTTTCAGTAGGAAGTCCGAGGGGCAATCACCTGATATGGACTTGAGAGGAGATTGTTCTTAGATGAGTCTTGGTTGGAGACTTGGGTATCTTGATGAGCATTCTCATTCCCCACTCTTGGTCTACTCGGCGGTTTGCTACTTGAAAGGTATAGCCCATTATTTTCTCTTAGTTGCATTATATTTATGCTTATCTTTCATGGATATGGATCTTGAACTATGGCACATGAGTTAGTTCTGGAGGGTTCATTTGAGAGATGGTTTACCATTAGTTATCTCCATGTGCATATGTTGTTATGCTGGTTGAGTTTGGGAGATGGTTTTATATTGGGCATATTCCTTGGATTAGGAATGGTTATTCCTTGGTTTAGGAATGGTTTTATTGAGTTTGATCTTCTTGTGAGAGGCTTACACCCATGATGAGTTATATGGTATGGTTTGGGTGTTGTTGAGGCTTCTTGTTGGGGTTTTATGGAGGAGATCATACTTGCACAGTTTACATCTAGAGGTGTGTGTAGATGGACATGATACAGGTTATGATTTGCATGGTTTCTCTCGTCTTGGTTATCTTCTTGGATGTTTAGTTTTGCCTACATTGGATTTAAGATTGGTTGGAGATTGTGATCACTGGTTTGTGCTCATGCATGTCATGTGAGAGATGACATGGCTATTTCTTTCTCTTTCCTCTGTTGGTTGTGGAGAATTTGGGAGACTATTGGAGACTTGTTATGAGAGTTTTTTTTTGCAGGATATTGGTTTATGTATTGTGGATGTCCTTGATACTACATGGATTCACTTCTTTGAGATGTGTTGAGTGGATTGGTTATAGATTTGACATTATCTTTTGCAGTGGGAGCTTCTTGGTATATATGTGGCAGGTATTTCTCTTGAGGCATGTGATTGCAAGTTGTAGATTAGATATGTCGATAATATGAGATTCACTTGTTATACCTTTGAGGTATGGATAGTTGGATGGGTTTGGCACTTCTTGTGGGTTCTATTTCAGCTATGGATATTTTGACAACTACGGATACATGTGATTACCTTTGGATCAGGTTTTTGTACTTGGAGTTTTAGTTGGTACAGGATTTTATCATCTTCTAATGCGACAGGTTGGGTGGCTTTCTCTTTGGATAGCTTCTATGTATGTCCAGTGGGAGTAGCATAATAGGAGGTGAGATCATTCATGTTCGAGATGCTGGATACTTTTATTTTGTTGCAGGTACCAGGATGGAGGACTTGGTGTATTTTTGATCCATGATGGTGGATGTGTTGGGAGGGATTGTTCCCTTGTAGATTTTATGTGGCTACGGATTGACCCTACGCAATGTATACAACAAGTGGGAGATTGTTGAGATAATGGGTGTTGCAAACATTGCATAATATTGTTATTTTATTATGTAATGTTGTGCCTAGATGGACGTGCAACATTTAAAGATTCTCATGGAATATTCTTGATGAGTTGTATTGTAACATTGTGAAAATATTTAATGTAATTATTTAATATTGGGGAAAAGAATTAAATGCCCAATATTAAATGTGGGGTCGGTGGGTTAGGTAGCACATGATTTTAGCACATGGTTTATGTAATACCACTTAGTGGTTTTGTGAGACTTGCTACTATATAAGTAGCCACAAGGGTAGTTGTTGTAGAGAGAGTAAGAGTTAGAAAGGCAAGAGTCGAGCGGGACAAGGCTTGATAGGGTAGCCAAGGGAGCATTTGTGAAGGTTGGAAGCATGGCATGGGATGTGTGGATTCATGCTTGTTCACATAGTTTGCTCGGTTATGGCTATGGCCATGAAGGCTTCCATGGTTGTATAGCAATGGTATTTTTGCTGAATAATACATGGTGATGGATGCTTTTGGAGGCTAGGTTTTTTCCTCAATGAGGGTTTCCCAGGGTATATCTTGTGTCACATTTTGTGGGTATGTTGTCTATTCTCTTGCATGTGGATTTTAATTTTGTGTTTATTTCAGATCTATTATGGGTTATGTGGAAACGGTTATATTCTTTGTTGCCAAGTTTCCTTATAGGAAATCAAGTTAGGAATCCATGTGATTACCCACAAAATTTGCAGTTTCATCAAACTGAACAACATTTTGTGTGAAGTTGTGGACTTAGCATACAAAGTGGTCAAGAACAATCTAACATTTGACCATGTCGAGTTGCAATAGAACTAGCTAAGAAAGAATATGGAGAGCATTCAAGTGTCCAAGAAAAATCCATATATGTTTGGCTCCTTTTTCACATGTCTATTCCTTTATGTTCAGAAATTATTCCCTTTCTATGGTACTATTGTTTCAAAGAATGATAGACCTATTATTTATCAAATCAATGAATTCATAACTGAAATGGGAGACAATTTTGAGGGCATCATGGATACATATTTTGAGAGATTCAAGGAATGAATGTAGAGTAGATTCAAAATACCCAAATAATGAGTGGAGGATTATGAGCAAGATATTTGCTTTCTTGTGAATTGTGACAAGGAACATATTCAGGAAGTTAGGCCAAGAATAGCATGGGTAAAACCTCTTAAATATGAGGTAAGCATTTATGAGACAAGAGATATCATTGAGGGTCTTGTCAATGAGCCAGTGTGTTGGCTCTTCATTTAACAGTTTTGAAAATAACTAAGAAACCAGACCAATGCATCTAAGGCTAGCAAATTCCTATGATGGATACACTCGACTGTAGTCTTGGGCCAACTATAAGGCATAACTCCTTCTTCACATTAGGCTCTACAAGACCTTGGCGAGTTAACCTTGAGGTTCTAATATATGGTACCAATGCAATCAAACATAAATATGAACCTAATAAAAATAAATGAAACCTTTTTATCTTCTGATACTTATGCAATAACATAGAAATGAGATAGCTACAAATCATAACCTATGAACCCATAAGCTAAGAGAGTGTTAATTCTTTTCAGCCCACTACAAAACATGGAATACCGACTTTATTTGATTAAAATAATTTGTGAAAACAACTTTCACCCAACTTGTATCTAATTTATTGATTAGTTCCTTATCCATTGAAACATAGAGTCATTACCAGTAGGATGACCTAACTTGATTTCCTTACAATTAAGTTTGTCAATTGAAATCCCCAAATCCCATTCTTATGAAATATCCCCTTCATATATCTAGAAACCCTATCAGAACATTGAAGCATTTACGTGACTCCTTGAGTCAAAAGCAACAATAGATCTAATACACAACTCATCCAAGCTGTCTTAAATTAAATGAAACTTATTCACTCAATCTCAAAGTTAATAGCATATGAATAATTAGGAGATAGATTAAGAAAATCCAGATAATTCATTATAAATCCTTTTTATATTCATCCTTGAAAAGACTGAATACATAAACTGGTAATACTAAATGAAACTTAGAATACTTCACATGATCTAGTATCGATTTCCAATATCTTAGAATAAAAAATATATGAAATCAATTGAAAATCTGCACAAGAGCAGATGTGTGGCCTTCATTGCTAGAGATCATCTCAATAGACGAGAAGAAAAACCATCAACAACCTTCATTTCATAGTAAAAACTGGAACCCTTCTAGTTTCCCCAGAGAAAATTGCCAACCACCATAATGAGAAAGAAAAAGAATGATATACAGGAAAGAATTCCAAGATTTGATCAAAAGATGACAAGTGTCCCCTCAGAATTCTTTCCCAGGAAGCTAAAAAAACCTCTCTCTACCCTCTCTCTGTAACTGCATATCAAATCCCCATCATTTGGCCTCTACAAGCATAAAATATCTTAGATATTTGATAGAAATCATAATTGATTTTGATACCTAATCTAGAAACAAGGAAAAGGAAAAATTTGGTTAAAATTGAACTCTAGAAGCAAAGAAAATCTTTTAGAATCACTTTAGGCTTCAAAAAACTTCAATGTTTTCCTCCTAACTGATTTTGATGCTCCATGATGAATTTTGCTTGTTCCACTGAGAATGCCCCTTAAAACACAAAACTACTTATAAAGTGAACCAACAAGGACTTGTGCAAAATCTGAACCCAAATTTGGAAACTTCGTTTCCTCCTGGTTCCAATGGTATACTCCACTGCATATTTTGGATAAATATTGTGCGCCTGACACTGTTTTGAAAATCTAGCTCCCAGGCTGTGAACTTTGATTTTATAACTATTTATTTTCCTCTACTATTACTGCCCAATCCACCAATGCCAAGTGGCAATTCTTCATTGGCCAATTATCTGGGCAGGTCCAACAAAAATTTTCATTTGAAATATATGAAATTTTTCACCGTAGCACTATGAGCCCTTGAATTTTGCTTTATTATCACACAAGTTACTTCAATTTTTGAATCACTAGAAGCCTTTGAAATTTCTTTTACATTCATATGGGTGCATACCATCGCAAGCGTCTAAATTTTTTTTTTCAACCATATGGGAAGCTTCAGTTCTCGTAGGGTTGTAATGATCTTAACATTTTCCTCTTGACCATATGGGGTAAGTGTAACATCAGAGGGCTTTGAAACTCACCTTACAATCATACACATTGCTTTGCTTTGGCAAGTCAAAATACTTTGACTTTTGACTGCTTCATGAGTTAGGCCTACCATGTGAGCCCACAGTTTCCAAAGCCATGTCTTGAAGACAACATAAAACTTGAGTGTGAGATTAATTTAAAAATATGGTATCACATTACTTCCCTAATGTGGAATATTAGATTTTAATCACCCTTTACCTGATTATCTCCCTTGTATCGCAGAAAGCTCTCCATATAGTTCTTCCTAATGTCACCATCTAGCAGGTGGATTATCATGCAATCATAAGGATAATTGACCTTTCACATTGGCTTAAAAAGGTTAGGGGAAAGAAAACATGGGATCTTGATTGTAACTCATCATGTATCAATGGCCATCCCTTCTCTCTTCTATAATTGTGATTGCTAAGGATGCATGATTCCCACTTAAAATAGTGTGTACCAGCTCTGATTGAAAACTGTCTGCTACTACTTGAACTACTGACCTAGGCAACTAGAAGATTTATTGCTAGTTTAAAATGCTCTATACACATAAGTGCAAATAGGCAAGTTGAGTTGTGGTAGGCGAGCATACACTAAATAAGACTAGCTATTACCACCATATTGCATGGAATACATAGGTAACTGAGTAGCTACTCTAAAGAACTTGACGTTTGATGCAAGTCTTCCACCCTACATCATCCCATCTCTCTCCATTGTTGGAATTTTCTACACCAATTGCAAAGAAACCAACAAACAATTTTTTTTCTATGGAAAAATTTGCCATCAACCATTTTTTGTTTCCAAGCAATTATGGTGCTAACACCCTTGCTTGAGAAATTCATCCTATTCACCCTTACCTCTTGAATTGAAGATTGGAACTTCATTTCAATCCCACTTCCATACTTCTATAAACTTCCTCCCACACATGTTACCTCTGGCTCTTAAACTGAGAGGCCACCTATGATGGTCTTTTTCATTTTTAATGTCTCTCCAAACATCTACCAATGCAGAGGGATCTTGGATGTCTTACTCCATTGCATCCCTCATATTAATGGTGTCATTTATTTTGATTGGAGACTCCAAAATTGTACGCGTGGCAAGACACCACACATGGATGTTATTCCTCTACCAGTGCAATTTTTGAGACTTCTTGTATTAAAAGTTACACTTTACTTGTCTTGCAACTTTTCCTTAATTACCTTCATCTCATTGTCTACACAAAGAAACAATTTCATCAATAAAAAATAATTGAATAAGAAGATTCCCAAGCCAATTTTAAAAATATTGGAAGCAAGCTTCTCACATGGAAAGTGGAAAAACTTCATCTTTTCCTCTAGCTAATGTTCTAAACGTCACTCCTAAGGCATCTAAAGGCACTAATTTTATTTCATAAGGAGTTTAGAAACATTAGTTCAAACACCACATTTTGCATTATAAATTTCCCCTTCCTTTGTATTTTAATATGTATGTGCTCCTTCATGCCCATTTGACTTCCATAATGAGATTTCCATATGTGGATGCCATAATTGTTTGAGATATTCCAATCACATATTTTTGAATGTCTTCAATTCCCATTGTTTTATTGATATGGTGTAATTAGTCAAGACCCAAAGTAGGCACGGCTAAAAGTTTTCCTTCTTGAACAACTGATAAGAAGATTGGTCCATCGATCATTTTGAGCTGACTAAAATCAAAATTTGACCGCTATTTTATCATTAAAACTTATTTACCCTGTTCTTTACAAACTATGATTTTTTGATAATAGGGCCTATTGCTTGGCTTTGAAAACTGATTTAAACACTTAACCAAGCTTCAAAACTTTAGATATCTTGTCTCTCTGACATATTCAATAGGCATGCCAAATCTCGTCACATAAAGACATCAGGGTCAAAAGATATCAATCTTTGAATATGCCTACTTCAAAATACCTACAAATAAATATGTTAGAAAACAGCAAATCTCGTTTGGAATTGGCTTTGAAAACTGGGCAAACAAACACTTGGGAAAACAAAAACTGGTGCATTAGTTCCCTGTCACAAGGAGAGTATGAATATAGGATTAGGGTTCATGACAAATAATAGGGTACAAATGGCAAGTGGTCAAAATAGGCTACTCAGAATTTGCAAACTAGGAACAATGGCAGAAAATATTTTTTGGAAATGGAATTGACCTGGGAAAAGTGTGTAGACAGACTCATTAAGGTTTCAAAATTGACACACTTAAAGTATTTTTATAGTACAACATAGTGGTACAATCCATTCAATCCCACCTATCATAGATTAGGAGTTATGATGTCATGAATAGGGGTACTAACTAATTTGCACTTCTTGACACCAATAAAAGGTTAGAAATTGCATTTGGAATCGTGTTCAAAAACTAATCATAAGCTCAAAATTGAAACCTAGCAATTCTTTGACCTCTATGATGTAACACAAAATAAAATTTAGCATTTTGGTCAATTGGGTCAAAGTTATTACACGTCAAACATGGCTTCCCAAAATTTAGAACTAATTGCATCAGAATGACAACAATAAGTGATCAACTTTGAGGGTCTCAAAACCTAGCCAAACAGACTCAAAATGACTCAAAATCTGAAACATAGGCTCTTTGTTGTGGACACTAAACACTCACAAAGCAGAGAGTCATGAAACATTACTGGGTGCAAGATATTCAATTGCAAACAAGGCATAATGTCACTATTTGGCACTCAGGTGAAAATGCAGATTTGACAATAGCTCAAAATGGGACTTCATGAAATGTCTCAGAATGGAAATTTATCTTCATGGGATGCATAGACATATTGAATGCATGGTGTTAGAAACATTGAACACCTCATAAGCTTACATATGCATTAAAAGCATTTATAGGGCCTAATCTTCTCAATGGTACTCAAAATCAAGGCTTCAATTTTGAGTCCCAACAATGGCTCTGTCTGGGGATGCATGTTCCTTGTAGGCATGGAAAGGATTTAGATCTCTAGATGAAGCAGACCACACACCTGACTTCAAAAAATCCTCTTGAAAAACTTTATTGAAAGAAAGGAAACTACTCCTACTATGTACAAACAGTGGCCCGGGCCACTGAACCTCAAAAAAACTTCTTATCTCTATCATATACCTGATTTTTATTTACATTTTACTGAGGTAAAAAAAAATTCTCATTCTCCTTTGTTTCACCCAACACATTAGCACTTTCAATCACTTCATTAGGCAAAAAAAACTATTATCATCATCTTCATAGTGCATGTACAAATTAGCATTACTTTCTTCATCTTGCTCACTATAATAATATGAATAAATGTGATCATAACTACTGATATCTAACTGAAATTGATCATCACTAAATGACTCATTAACACCTTCAACTGAAAACACAAAATTTTGATATTCTACTTCATTCAACGAGTTACATGAATCAAATGGTAACTCACCTTGTGCATCCAGATATGAAGAAAATGTAAAATCTAATTTCTCCTCATTTGCAATATCAGTACTCCATAAATTAGAATGAACATACACTGCATTTTCTTCACATTCCAACAAATGGTTCGATACCAAATCAAAAGAATCATCATGAAATTGCTTTCTCACTATATCCTGATCTGTATCAATGTTTCCCTCAGATGGCTCATTAGAATAAACTACTTCATTACTATTACTTTCCTCAGCACATGAGCAATTTGAACATATCTCTACATTTTTCTTCTCAACATAGAAGTTGTCATGTGTATTGGTATATGGATTACCATCACATACACCTCCCAAAATTGATAGATCATATTTTGAAACTATATCTTCTTCAACATCAAATCTAGGGGAGATGACTTCACTATATGAAATTGTAAAATATGGCAAAGCACAAGCATCCTTCGATAGATTAGCATACCTTTCAAAATCATGAGCCAACAAATTGAAAATCTCATCAACACTTAACAAGACTTCTTTATTAGTTTCTTCTCCTTGGCTATGATTATTATCTAGATAGATTGACACATTTACAAAAATAGATTCATTAGTAATATATTCTAAAAAATTAGAATTCTGATTATCACATATATCTTCCTCTTTAGACAATACTTTAACAACCGGTATCTTACCATATTCACATTTATCACTAGAAAAAAAACTCTTGTTCCTATTATCTTTTTCCTCTTCTTTACAATCATCATCATAGCAAGGTGAATCCACATTATGCCTATCATCAAAGTGCTAATTACTGTGCTCTGATTCATAAAACTAAGACTCTTCATTTTCAACATCATCTTCAACCAATTCATTGCATTCGTTATCATTAGATTCATTAGCATTCGAAGCACTTTCAATCTCCATGACAAAATCTTGGATTTGAATAATCTTTTCTAACCTTGACTTTGATAACCAATGAATTGAATGTGGTTTAAAAAATTCTAAGAGTACCATTGGCCATGAAGACTCCTCAGGTCTGAAAGACTCATCAAGATTCATAACTACTAATTTAAACTTCATGTAAGTTTGAAATCTACTGAGACCCTTAATATCACTAATTGTATTTCTTATCATTATGACAGTCTAATCATGAATCTTTCTTTTTAGCTCAACAATATTTTCACAAACACTTTCAAGAGATGGCACATTATTTTTAGACCTGGACTTTGAATCCATCTTATAAACTATCAAAAACCTACCTATGTTTTCTTAGTGCTAAAACCACTAGATGGAGGAAACCATTTTGTTCATTCAACTTTCATGAAAGAGAAATACATGAAAATTGTAAATACCTTTATGTGTTGCTGCATGACAACTCTGATCTACTAATTGGTATGGGTGCAAACATGAAATACTTCACACCGTAGATAAAATCCTTTGTAGAGCTGCCACCTCCTTGAAGAGGGAAATGAAATCACAATAGTGACTCACCTTTTGAAATCAATTACTTCAGAAGAATCAAACAAACACATAAACCATTAATCAAGAACTTATACTTCCTCTTTTCAAACAAACTGGATCTGCCCACAAATATTGAAAGCCTCTAATGTTAAAATAAACCATGCACTAGCACAGAGATTAGAATAGAGTCGACATTCACACTTAGTGAGAAAAGAATTGAAATAATTTACCACTAATAAATTTTAGATTCACAATTTACAATAGATCTATACAACCCTCTACCAAATAAATCTCTTCAAATACACTTCACAAACTTTATACAACAAACTGAAACTCAATCCAATGAAGTGTATGAAACTTGTCAAACTATTCTCCTCCTCTTAGTGTTGAAACTCACTTGATTGAGAACATACCTCTTAACAACCAATTTTTATGAAAAGATAATGCATGAAAATAAAAATACCTCAAGATCCAGATGGTTGAAAGTTCTTTGTCCACCATTTACAACAATAGGCCTAAAATCTCATCAATTCTTTACTGAACTATTTGAACCAACACATCAAAAATCTTACCAAACTTTTGAATGTTTCAGCCTCTTTGAATCTACTCTTCTCCTATAGCAGTTAATCACAATTCACGTATAGAACTGCATTGGTACAAAGAATAACTTTGAGTCACCACTCACATTAAGTGAGACATGAATTGCATTAGTCTTGAAGGTACCGTAAACTAATTTGAAACAACAGTAGATAGAAGACACCTCTTCATATTTATCTTCAATCTAAAACCTTTACACAAAGCTGAAACATAATTTTCTTGACTCTAAAATTACAACAACAACTCACAAAATTGAACTGATTGAAGGTGTACTCATTTCTCAACACAATTTGCATCCAATTTAAGAACCACTACTATAAGAGAACAAAGCTTACTAAGGAACACAAAATTTCAGCAAGGATATGAAAAGAACACCATAGTTCCTCATTGTTGTAGCAAACACTTCTTGTTGCATTGAATCCTTTTCAAATTATTAAGGTTTTTCTATTATTTAGACTGAATACAACTGCCCAATAGAGTTGCCATTTTGTTGGATCCTAATTTAACAATTTTGAAAATAACCAAGAAACTAGACCAATGCATCTAAGGCTAGCAAATTCCTATGACAGATACACTCGACTGCAATCTTGGGGCAACTATAAGGCATAACTCTTTCTTCACTTTAGGCTCTGTAAGACCTAAGCGGGTTAACCTTGAGGTTCTAATATATGGTACTAGTGCAATTAAACATAAATCTAAACCTAATAATAGTAGATAAAACCCTTTTATCTTCTGATACTAATGCAATAACATTGAAATGAGATAGCTACAAATCATAACCTATGAACCCATAATCTAAGAGAGGGTTAATTCTTTTTAGCCCACTATAGAACATGGAATACTGAATTTATTTGATTAAAATTATTTTTGCAAATTACTTTCACCCCAACTTGCATCTGATTTAGTGATTAGTGCCTTATCCATTCAAACATAAAGTCATTACCAGCAGGATGACCTAACTTGATTGCCTTACAATTAAGTTTGTCAACTGAAATCCCCAAATCCCATTCTTATGACATATCCCTTTCATATAACAAGAAATTGTATTAGAACATTGAAGCATTTACTTGACTCCTTGAGTCAAAAGCAACAATAGATCTGATACACAACTCATCCAAGATGTCTTAAATCAAATGAACCTTATTCACTCAATCTCAAAGTTAATAGCATATGAAGAATTAGGAGACAGAATAAGCAAACCTAGATAATTCATTGTAAATCCTTTTTATATTCATCTTTCAAAAGACTGAATACATAAATTGGTAACACTAAATCAAACTCAAAATACTTCACATGATTTAGTATCAATTTCCAATATCTCAGAATAACAATACATGAAATGGACTGAAAATTTACATTGGAGCGGATGTGTGGCCTTCACTGCTAGAGCTCACCTCAATAGATAGGAAGCAAAACCATCAAAAACCTTGGCTTCATAGTGAAAACAAGAACCCTATTGGTTTCCCTAGAGAAAATTGCCAACAACCATAATGAGAAACAAAAAGAATGATATATAGGAAAGAATTCCCAAATTTGATCAAAAGATGACAAGTGTCCCCTCAGAATTCTTTCCCAATAAGCTAAAAAAACCTCTCTCTACCCTCTCTCTATAACTACATATCAAATCCCCATCATTTGGCCTCTACAAGCATAAAATATCTTAGATATTTGATAAAAAATATAACTAATTTTGATGCCTGATTTGGAAACAAGGCAAAGGCAAAATTTGGTTAAAATTGAACTCTAGAAACCAAGAAAATCTTTTAGAATCACTTTAGGCTTCAAAAAACTTCAATTTTTTCCTCCTAACTAATTCTAATGCTCCATGATGAATTATGCCCATTCCATTGAGAATGCCCTTGAAAACACAAAACTGCTTATAAACTGAACCAGCGAAGACCTGTGTAAAATTTGACCCCCAATTTGGAAAATTCATTTCCTCTCAGTTCCAATAGTATACTACACTGCATATTTTGGATAAAAATTGTGCCCCTGAGACTATTTTGAAAATCTAGCTCCTGGGTTGTGAACAAAGAATTGAAATGAAATTTTAAAAAATGTATATGGTATAAACTATATAAAATCATAAAATTATTCAAATCAATGTGCACTTAAAAATTCATACATTCAAAAACATTGTGAATTTTGGTTTTATAAATATTTATTTTCCTCTGTTATTACTGCCCAATCCACTAGTGCCAAGTGGCAATTCTTCATTGGCAAATTATCTAGGTGGGCCCCACACAATTTTTCATTTGAAATAATATGAAAAATTTCACCATAGCACCATGTGCCCTTGAATTTTTCTTTATGATCATATGAGTTACTTCAATTTTTGAATCACCAGGAGCCTTTGAAATTTCCTTTACCCTCATACAGGTGCGTACCATTGCGAGCCTCTAAAATTTGTTTTTAGACAATACGGAGAGCTTCAATTCTCGTAGGGTCATAATGCTCTTAACATCTACCTCCCAACCATATGGGGTACTAAGAATAACATCAGAGGGCTTTGAAACTCACCTTACGATCATATGCATTGCTTTGCTTTAGCAAGTCAAAATACTTTGACTTTTGACCCCTTCATACATCAAGCCTACCATCTGAGCCTGCGGCTTCCAAAACCATGTTTTGAAGACAACATACCACTTGAGTGTGAGATTATTTAAGAAACATGGTATCACATTATTTCCCCAATGTGGGATATTAGATTTTAATCACCCTTTACCCGATTATCTCCCCTGCATCGTCGAAAGCTCTCCATATAGTTCTCCCTAATGTCACCATCCAGCAGGTAGATTATCTTGCAATCATAAGGACAATCGACCTTTCACATTGGCATAAAAAGCTTAGAGTAAAGAAGATGTGGGATCTTGATTTTGACTTGTCATTTATAAATGACCATCACTTCTCTCTTCTATAATTGTGCTTTCCAAGGATGCGTGATTCCCACTTAAAATAGCATGTATTGGCTCTAATTGAAAATTGTCCACTCCTACTTGACCTACTAACCCAAGGGGCTAGAAGATTTACTGCTATTTTAAAATTCTCTATATGCATAAGTTGAAATAGGCAAGACGAACTGCAATAGGTGAGCATACATTAAATAAGACTAGCTGTTACCACCATATTGCATGGAATGCATAGGTAACTAAGTAGCTACTCTAAAGAACTTGATGTTTAATGCAAGTCTTCCACCCTACATCATCCCATGTCTCTCCATTGTTGGAATTTACTACACCAATTGCAAAGCAACTAGTAGATGAATTTTTTTCTATGGAATAATTTGCCATCAACCATTTGTTGTTTCCAAGCAATTATGGTGGTAACACCCTTTCTTGAGAAATTCATCCTATTCACCCTTACCTTTTGAATCCAAGACTAGAACTTCATTTCAATCCAACTTCCATACTTCCATAAACTTCCTCCCATGCATGTTGCCTTTGGCTCTTAAACTGAGAAGCCTCTTGTCATGGTCTTTGTCATTCCTAACGTCTCTCCAAACATTTGCGAATGTTGACTGACCTTGCACGTCTTTCTCCCCTATGTTCCTCATATTGATGGCATCCTTTATTTTGCATGGAGACTCCAAAATTGTACACATGGAAAAACTCCACACATAGATCTTATTGCTCTATCAGTGCAATTGTGGAGACTTTTTGTATTAAAAGTTACACTTTATTTGTCTTACAACTTTGCTTTAATTACCTTCATCTCATTGTCCACACAAAGAAACAATTTCCTCAATCAAAAATAATTGAAGGAGTAGATTCCCAAGCCAATTTTAAAAAGATTGGAAACAAGCTTCTCACATGGAAAGTGGAAAAAGTTCATCTTTTTCTGCTGCTAATGTTCTAAACATACCTCGTAAGGCATCTAAAGGGACTAATTTCTTTTCATAAAGAGTTAAAAAAACATTAGTTCAAACACTACATTTTGCATTATAAGTTTCCCCTTCCTTTGTATTTCAATGCGCATGTGCTCCTTCACACCCATTTGACTTCCATAATGAGATGTCCATAAGTGAATGCCATAATTGTTTGAGATATTGCAATCACCTATGTTTGAATGTCTTCAATTCCCACTATTTTATTGATATGCTATAGTTAGTCGTGCCCCAAAGTGGGCACGGCTAAAAAAAATTTCATTCTTGAACAATTGATAAGCATACTGATCCATCAATCATCTTGATTAACTGAAATCAAATTTTGACCGCTGATTGATCATTAAAAATTATTTACCCTGTTCTTTGCAAACTCTGATTTTCTCATAATAGGGCCTATTGCCTAGCTTTAAAAATTGATTTAAACACCCAACCAAGCTTTGAAGCTCTAGATATCTTGTCTCTCTAACATATTGAATAGGTTTGCCAAATCTCATCACATGAAGACATCAGGGTCAAAAGATATTGACCTTTGAACATGTCTACTTCAAAATACCTGCAAATAAACATGTCAAAAAACAAGAAATCACATTTGGAACTAGCTTTGAAAACTGTGCAAATTGACACTTGGGAAAATAAAAACTGGGGCGTTGGTTCACTGTCACGAAGAGTGTATGAATCTAGGATTAGGGCTCATGAAAAATAACAAGGTCCAAATGGAAAGTAGTCAAAATAGGTTACTTAGAATTTGCAAATTGGGAACAATGGCAAAAAATATGTTTTGCAAATGGAATTGACCTAGGAAAAGTGTGCAGATGAACTTGTCAAGATTTGAAAATTGGCACACTTAAAGTATTTTCAGAGTACAACATAATGGTACAATCCATTTTATCCCACCTATCACGTATTAGAAGTTATGATGTCATGAATAGGGGTACTAACCAATCTGCACTTCTTGACACCAGTAAAAGGTTGGAAATTGCATTTGGAATCACATTTGAAAAATAATCAAATGGATTTATCGTAAGCTCAAAATTGAAACCTAACAAGTCTCTGAGCTTTAAAATGTAACACAAAAGGAATTTTAGCATTTTAGTCAATTGGTTCAAAGTTATTATAGTTCAAACAAGGCTTCCTAGAATTCATAACTAATTGCATCAGCATGACAATAGTAAGTGACCAAGTTTGAGCGACTCAAAACCTAGCCAAACAGACTTGAAATGACTTGAAATCTAAAACATAGGCTCTCTAGTATGGACACTAAACACTCCCAAAGTGGTGAGTCATGAAGCATTATTGGATGTGAGATATTCAATTGCAAACAAGGCATAATGTCATTGTTTGACACTTAGGTGAAAATGTAGATTTGACAATTGCTCAAAATAGGACTTCCCGAAATGGCTCGAAATGGAAATTTATCTTCATAGGATGCATAGACATACTAAATGAATTGTTTTAGAAATATTAAACACCTCATGAGATTCTCAAGTACAACCAGGTACATATGCATTAAAAGCATTTATAAGGCCTAATCTTCTCAATAGTACTCAAAATTGGGGCTTCAATTTTGAGTCCCAACATAGTGGACCCTAACTCACCATATTTTGGCACCTATGAAGAGGCTTAGACTAGAATTTATTTTGAAATTAAGCTACCTCAGGATTTGAAGAGAGGAAGAAAATAGGTTGAGAAAACTCAAAAGGAGATCAAGAAGTCTAGTTCCCCTCTCCTATTGATAGAAGGAAAGGTTGATGATATTGAAGAAAAGGAAGGAGAAGAGGAACATGTAGAATAAGAAGAATGAGAAGAAGAAGATCCTCCCAAGAAAAAAGGGGAAGGTTGTAATAAAGAAATCAACCAATTCCTCAACTACTTTCTTCACAAGGAGACCTACCAAATCAAGGAAGAAACTCCAATTGTAGGATGAAGAGGAAGACGAAGAAGAGAAACAAGTAACCTTTAAAAGGTCTACTGGGTAATTGAACCATGTTATGGTGCCAAAAGGGTTATAAGTGGCCACTTTTTTTCTTTTCTTTTTTTCTAAAATCAACAATTTATAAACTTTGACAAGAATTTAAGGATAGTTACACTCAAAATTTTAAGATATGACAAAAAAAAAAGTAGTAGTCCTTTGAATGTAGTTTCTAAACTACTAATTTTTTTTCAAAATGGTTTAGTTTTAGGTCCTCAAAAAAGGGGGCCACATACAGTGGTATATTTCTTCTAGAAAAAACATAACATAGTGCAAAGTGTGCCCCCCCCAAAAATTTTAATTTTAATTTTTTGAAATTATTTAATCGCTCTAATCAAAATTTACCTAACACCATGTAGTTTACCTCAAATTTTTCAAATAATTTTATAATATGTATTTTTCTATATCAATTTTGTAATTAGACACATCCCAACAACATGAAATATCTGTGTGCTCCCACTATAAATTATTGAAAACTAAAACAAAATTAAAACTTTAAAAAAAAAAAAGAGTCTGTAGAATGGAGTCTAGTTTCTAAAAACCTAAGTTGTTGCAAAATTTGATGAACAAGATAATATCTACACCCCAATTATTACATGTTGGTTTTTGATAGAAAATAAACATACATTCAAAAGAAATTATAGTTGAAAGGCTTAAAATAGTTCAAATTCAAAATAAATTATATAGATAAATAGCTATCACAAAGATTTACAATCTCATGTAACCTAATTTTATCGATGGTCAACCACAAGGAAACTTGAAGGAGAGCACACAAGAAAAATCAATCATTTTTTGTATGTTTGCTACAAAACACATCTTAGACCATTTTAGAGATTCCAAACCTTTGGATTGGATCCCCAAGGCAAATCCAAGCGTTAAGCTTGGTAGAATCCAAAGATTTAAATAGTACATTCACACCATACGATGTGCACACTATGTAAAGAATTTTTAAATTCAGGCTTACATAGTGTGTTAATGCTATAATAAGCATGCACTTTGTAAGCCTAGATTTCAATCAAGAGGGAAGGACAGAGGGAGAGTGGGTAGAGAGTGAGAGAGAGAGAGTAGAGGATGGGGAGAGCGTAGGATCTGGGAGAGGGTGGGATAAGGAGAGGAGGGAGAACTAGAGAAAGAGAGAGTAGGGGATAGAAGAAGGTGGGATATAGAGAGAGGGACATAGAAATGGAGAGAGAGAGAGAGAGAGAGAGAGAGAGAGAGAGATGTGTGTGAGAAATATATAGTTATTGAGATCTACTAAAGCTGAATATCCATACCAAAGTTCAAAAGGTGTTGAATGAGTCCTTTCTTCATTTGCACATGGTTCAAGGTATAGACAGCTATACCTACAGCTTCTCTCCAATATTTCAAAGCAACATTATTCTCCATCATGAGTGTTCTAGCATATCCATTATAGATCTATTCCTCCTTTTAGCTATCCCATTTTGTGGAAGGGTTCTAGGGGTAGATGTCTGTCTTTTGATTTCTCTATCATTACAAAAAATCTCAAACTCATTTGATGTGAATTCTCCTCCTTTGTTTGATCTCAAACACTTTAGACTTTTACCTGCTTCCTTTTCAGCTCTTGCTAAGTACCACTTAAACATGTGGAAAGCATCAGATTTCTATTTTAGAAACATAACTGTCATCATCCTAGAATAGTTATCAGCAAATAGCATAATGTACTTACCTCCTTTGTATCTTTGCACATTAATTGGTTCACACAAGTCAGTATGAACAATCTCTAGTATTCCTTTATAGGTATAAGTTTTACTCTTAAAACTTGACTTAGCCATTTTGCCTATCTAACATTGTTTGCACATTACATTATTAGGCTTCTTCAACTTAGGGAAACCTCTAACTCTCTTCATATTATTGATACTAACCAAGTTATGAGAGCAATGTTTTTTGCTTAGATTGTGTGAGTTTTTTGAGCATCAACATTTTAGATCATACTACATGATCCATCATCAAGACGAGAGAATGCTAGTATGAAAATTATGCTAACCAATAACCCTCAAGCACTCATAAAAGGAGTGGGGAGGGGGGCACAAAAACCAAGAAGACCAAAAATAAAGACAATACTAAAAAGAGAGAAAGAGAAGAATTAAAAACTAAGAAAGAGGAAGATAAAATATAAGTAGTTATATAAGAAATTAGAAAAGCAATAATACAACAAAAGTAAATGATAAAGAAATTATATTATAAAAATAATATAAGCAAAATAAAATTTAAATTAACAAGGCACAGGGATATTAACAGAAAAAAAATCCGAAAATGATGGTAACTATATATATATGTATGTATGTATGTATATATATATATATACATATACATATATATATACATATACATATATATATACATATATATACACATATATACATATATATACATATATATATATATATACATATACATATATATATACATATATATACACATATATACATATATATACATATATATATATATATATATACATATATGTACATATATATATATGTATATACATATATACATATACATATATACATATACATATATACATATACATATATACATATATATATATATACATAGATATATACATATATACATATATACATATATACATACATATATACATATATATATATATATATATATATATATATATATATATATATATATATATATATATATATATATATATATATATATATATATATATATATATATATATATATATATATATATAAGGAAAAGAGGGAGAAAACAAAATCACAAATACAAACCAAAAATAAGAATAAATAACTAATAAAAACAATGCAAGGAACAAAATAACCGCGAGAATATATATATATATATATATATATATATATATATATATATATATATATATATATATATATATATATATAGACACACACACACACACACACACACATAATATATCTATATATACAAGATAACTAATAAATATATAAATATATATATATACACACATATATATAATATATATATATACGAATATATATGTATGTATATACATAATTTTTCTATATTTTTTATATTTAATAGATATGTATATTTGTATATATATATTATATATGTGTATATGTATATTTATATATTTATTAGTTATCTCGTATATATAGATATATTATGTATATATATATATATATATTCTCACGGTTAGTTTGTTCTTTGGATTGTTTTTATTGGTTATTTATTCTTATTTTTTATTTGTATTTTTGATTTTGTTTTCTCCCCCTTTTTCCTTTTTTGTGTTTTTTCATTGGGGATATATATATATATATATATATATATATTGTTAACATTATTTTCTGATTTTTTTTTCCATTAATATCCCTATTCCTTGTTAATTTAAATTTTATTTTTCTTATATTAATTTTATAATAATATTGCTTTATCATTTACTTTTGTTGTATTATTGCTTTTCTAATTTCTTATATAACTACTTATATTTTATCTTCCTCTTTCTTAGTTTTTAATTCTTCTCTTTCTCTCTTTTCAGTATTGTCTTTATTTTTGGTCTTTTTGGTTTCTAGCATTAATCATTATAATTGAAATTGATGTTTAATTTTCTTTAAATCGCACTTTATTCAAATCATTTTGTCATCACTTTGTTTCTCACCTACTCATTGTTTTTATTTTTGGTCTTCTTGGTTTCTGTGCCCCCCTCGCCACCCCTTTTATGAGTGCTTCAGGGTTTTTGGTTTGCATAATTTTCATTCTAGCATTCTCTTATCCTGATGATGGATCATGTAGTATGATTTGAAACATTGATGCTCAAAAAACTCACACAATCTAATCTAGAAACATTGTTCTCATATCAAATGGATTGTGGAAATCTAATTATGTTAACTAACCAAGTTATTAAAATTAACATGACATAACCTCTTGTGCCATAGCCATACATCATAAAAATTTACAAGCAGACAAGTAGCATTCTCTATATCAAGATAGAATAGATTACTTCTAGTTTGATTACCCTTTCTATTCAATTTCCCATTTGTGTCATATATCTTAGAAATCTTGTTTTCAAACTCAACCTTACATCTCAAACTATTCAATTGTGACACACTCAACAAATTATAATTAAGTCCTTCAACATAGTAAGCATTGTCACATAAAATCTTATTTGTGAGTTTGATAGAACATTTTCCTGTCATCAAACATGGTGCATGATTACCAAATCTTATGCTATTTCCATCATAACAATTTAGGCTAATGAACTTACTTTTGTCTCCAATCATGTGATGTGAACACCCATTATCAATGATCCATCTATCATTCTCGTTCACACAAGTCGCAAGTGTAGTTGACTCATCTTCATTAGATTTTTCCTTCATTGCAACATACATCACTTCATCATCATGTTCATGCGATTCTTCTTTTGTTTCCTCTTCATAAATGTAGCAAGACTTCTTGCCTTTGTCTTTGTAATCCTTGTTTTCTTCATCTCTTCTACTCTTGTACTAGTCACCACCTCTGTAGTTCTTCTTCTCCAAACATCTAGCAGCAATATGACCAACCTCATTGCAATTGAAACAAATGATGGGTAGTTTAACTTTGAACATGTCTTTACCTTTGTGTAATCGTCTTATCAATAGTGCTTCAAGCTATTCAACATCCTCCTCATTTGTATCACTATCAATAGACACATACTTTTCTTTTTCTTTTTCTTCTTTTCATTAGGTTCCTTCAATGAAACCTTAGCTTTGAAAGTAGATTCAATCTTTTCAGGTTTGTAATTATCAAAGTTAGATAGCTCAAAAGTAGTGAGTCTACCTGCTAGACCTTCAAGTGATAATTTGTTCCTTGGTATGCATCTTAGTTCTTGAATTGCAGAAACTCTAATAGCATATATCAACATAACGTCCTTAAAAAATTTCTTTGTATAGTATCATCATCTATATTACTAGTAGCTCCTCTTATTGCATTAACAACTTATTTTATCCTTTCAACATTTTGAGCAATATTCTCACCTTCTTCCATTTTCATATCGTCAAACTTACCTCTGAGACTTTTAGCTTTGCCTCTTAGAACATTTGCATCTCCTCCATAGATAGTGGTTAGGGCATCCCACATTTATATCTTCTCCATTATATCTTCTCCTTAAGTTCAACTCCATAGATAGTGGTTAGGGTTTTGCTTCATCAGGTGACCCTTGACTCCTTATCTCCCTTTAGGTTCTCACACATGCCAACCTTCCTTCATGACTAGCCATTTGTGTAAATAGGAAATTAAGATTTTTTTCCACTCATTCTCTATTCTCTAATTTAGGGTTTGGATGGATTGTGTAGGATACAATGTATCTACCCCATATCTCATATCTCTTCTAAAAAATTCTCCTAGAATCCTCTTTGAATTTTCCTAAAAATGGTTTACCTTGAATTCTATGCCACTATCTCATTAACCTTATCTTCCACCTTGTTCACATAATCTAAGAAAATAAACTTGTCAGCTTAGATACCTCAAATTCATGATCTTTTAAATAATGGAGAAGCTTGGCATTATCAAGCTTCTAATGCTTGACACATACTATGTTGCTTGACATCCACTCAAAATCACTTGGCATGAACTAAAGTTTATTGGTGCTTGGGATCAACTAAACTTTACTCAACATCAACATCCAATGTTCTTCTCGGCATACACTAGAATGAAATTTTACTCGACTCCAATTGATTGTCTACTTGGCTGGCTCTATCTCTTCTTGGCACCTACTATCCACTTGGTCAAGATTAGCGAATAAACTTTGTGTAACTTGTTCTTTGAAACTTTCTTAGTGTAACTAGCCTTTGTAACCTTAAGTAGATTATCAATATATCATATTATCACTATTGTAACTAATTATTGTACTTCATTACATAATCATAACTCAACCTTTCTTCTAGGTGCTTTTGTTACATCTTTTGATCAAATCCTCTTCATCAATCAAATAAGTGATAGCTTACTTGAATCTTATAAGTAATTGTCTTACAAAAAAATAGTTGGTTTGACATCAATGACTAAATAATGATTGAAACACATAGTCTTCTTCAACAATCTCCCTCTTTCAATCTAGTTTCAACAATCTCCTATAACAATGATCTTTTCAATCTGATCTCAACATGTGGACAGAGCATCGAATGTGAGTTAGTTTACAACATGATTGTGATTAATCATCTAGCTTAGAGAAGAGCATTGAAGATGGAGTAGCTAAGTGAGTGAAGTTTTCTCTAGTGTGTTGATAGAGCATTGAATTTGAGGCAATTTACACTTCAATCTTGGATAAATTTTTAGAAGAGCTAGTAGTTATGGCTTGGAAAATAAGGAGATTTCTTGGAGGGCTTGTGAGAACATGCTGTGATCTTCATTGGAGGTTCCTATCAGAGTATGGATCTAGACTAGCTAGAGTTGGGATTGGATCTTGAGGGATCTTGTGAAATTACTATTCTAATTGCTTATGCATTTGGCTGTAACCTAAAAGGCCTTACAACTAGGCACGTTGGATGTAAATATTATGAATATAATATGAGAATTTGCATTATTTTGGATCTAAATATCTATGTTATTATTTATTCTTCCACTACGTTGTTATTTTCTAGGGGCTAGGACATCTCCTTTGCAGATTCTCCTCCCTTGCACTGCATCATAAGAGTTGAATGACTTCAATAGAAAGGATATATCATATCTATATAGTTAAATGCCAACAATCAAAAAAGGGCATAGAATCAATGGAAGTAAAATTCAACGATAAAAATATATATAACCGAATATATAAATGAAGAATAAATTGTGAAATCAGTGTTAGGAACAACTACATGGCCTTGTCATGAATAGTAATCATATCCAATCATCTTTTGTCAGCATTAAAACAAAACCATCACATAAGAAGAAACAAATAAGACATACAACTACAAACTAAGTTTTCTTCCACACTTTATACCATTGAATAATATTGGCTCTAAGCACCTAGTCAAAGCATCCATCCCATTACTCATTCCAAGTAGTACAAGGAAATGATATTCAATGAGGAAAACCTATCTTGTTCACGACTTGTTTTAGTATTGACACCTAAACTGGTAATGGAGGATTATATGCAGATGTGCTCTGCAAAGGCTCTATATCTTTCTCACACCTATATTAAAATAATGTCAATTATGTTAACTAAAGATCAAGTGGACATGTTTAGATTGAAATTAATCATGAAAAAAAGTTTAGGGCTTGATTTTGTGAATTATTTCTACCAATGTTATGAATCATACTTTATGATCTTGCCTTTGTCTACTGATATACTTTCTTTATTCTAATGATAGATCTTCATGTATGAAAGACAACATTCATGGAAAGAAGTTTCATGCAATCAAATTAAAATATAAATTTTATCATGAATAAATAATAACTCTGAACAATGCAGTGTGATTTACTACAGTACATGATAATGAAAATTTAAAACCTATTGAGTCAAATTAGAAATAAATATCATATAAGATCACCAACATTGAACGTCAACATGCCGTGGTGGTGAAAAATACCATTGATTTCTTGAAATGTACTTGTGAATTTGTCCAATTTTCCCAAGTATTTAGGGATTTTTTGTAAGAAACCATTTGGTCTATACATTTGTATGTTGTACTACCTTCCATGGCTATGTCACATCTGTGTATACACAATATATATCATAGTACAAAAAGGAAAAATGTAGACATTCCAATGTATTAGTGTGGCAACAATTTAGCATTGAATGACTATATTCATGAATTGAATCATCAGATAAATCTAAGAGAAAATGACTTTTAAAATAAGGTTTATTCCAACTAGTAATATTATGAGCCTCACTTATGTCAAATGAGAAACTCAATATCTCTCTTACAAGTGACCTAGAATAGAGCTAATTTTCTAAGTTGATGTACAAACTTACATAGAGGCCTCATATTTTAATTCACAAGGTTGAATTAGTATCGACCTTTTTGGAAATAATTTTTGGGAGACTATAGATTACTAGAGGTAACTATGATCAGACATATAGAATTTGGATGGAGTTCAAAAAGAGTATAAATTCACTAAAATTTGAACTTCATAGATGAAATTTGGCATATCCTATGATAGGATTCAAAGATAAAAGAGAGGGAAAATACATCAACTAATGCTAAAAATTTATAATATTTTGTCCTATTGTGTGCCCCAAATGTAGATACACCTTCAAGTGCAAGAGTATGGAAGTTCTCAACTTACAACCATCCTTAGCATCAATGGGCTAAAATTGACAAATAAAAGAGTGGTAACATAAAAATAAACATAAATAGAAATTTGGTCGTGTATTAAATAGATGCATTAAGGACCCAATCAGCTACTACTATCTAAACCAAACAATCTTCCAAATCAAAATCCAACTTGGAAACATGACTTTACAATATTGAAGTGGAATGATACTTAAGAGGAAGCCAAATAGATCTACACACTCTCCCTTTTGTTATACTGGTTTACCATAATGAAGGTTTTCCTTATTGTCTTCATAATCTAGGTTTAGGAATTTCATACCCTTGCCCACTAGCCAAAGTGACACCTTTAAATGTACTTGTGACTTTTATGACAACTTCCTATGAAGTTATATGCCCATAATTTGACATTTGGTGATGATGATAAAACACAAATAAAAACATCGTATCCTAGGTATAAACTTGTAACAGTATGGGGAGAGAAATAAAGTCTTGACTAGAGCAAGTTCTCAATCATGTGAAGCACTTGAAAAATAACAGAATCTATTTAATGATATTTCTAATGTTATAGCAATAACAAGAATAAAACTCTACCCGTGTAAATTATAGACAATAATACTGAAGAAATGTGCAACAAATGTGTTAATAAAAATGCATTCATGTCTTCTTTGTTGGGATTAACACAGTTAAATCTCACACTCACAGACCTCCAAAGTTTGCATTTACATCTTCTCCTCCAAGATCAATTAACATATTTGAATCTCACACTCTTTGATATATGAACAATAATCTGGATCTAGTGGGATGTTTTGGCATGAACATGATTATGGGAAGAACATTATCTCAATTAACCCCAACAAGGCCAAAATGCCCTGTGACCCATCAACTTCTTCATCCCCCACCTCTATAGGCACTAGAAACTCCCCCCAAAATCAAAAGACCTCCCCTATCTCCAAGTTCAATTCCCCAAAATGTAGACCTTCAAATTAGCTCCCACCTAAAATGCTCAAATTGTGAAATAAATCATGCACACACCTTTTTCTTTTCAATTTTTGTTATTGAGCCCAATTTGGTCAAAATTTTGACCAAATCAAGCATTTTGGTTGAACTTTCGACCAAATTAGGCTCATAAACAAAAAAAAAAAGCAAAGAATTGAACAAGCCAAAAAAAAGGTCTTGGTTGAAATTAAAGGTAGAAAATTGAGCTCAAATGTACTAGTGGACATTGGCATATAGAAAGTATAGAACTATTTTAGTGATAATCACTACTGACGTGAATGATGTCAAGAATATTGTGAGAAGGAAGACTCAGTATGTCATTGAGTAGAACATTCACCTTCTTACTAACCACAACAAGTGGAACAACCACCAAAAATAAAATATTTAAAAGGAACTTTGGCCATCATATAGAGAGGATTTTCCAAATATTGTAATAAATCTTTGAAGAATACCACCTTATCCTCTAGATCTTCTATCTATAAAAACATATTATTTCATATGTAAATGTTACCAAAAATAGATACATTAAAATCAATTCAAAGGAATGTGACAAAAACCACCACATTTTAATATTTTAAAATACATAAGATATTTTTGAATCTAAAAGTGTGCCACATTAAAAAAATGTAAGAGAAGTATTTCTATCTAAAAATCAATTTTGTTCAAACACATGATCTTGATAAATTTATTGTAGCTAAGTTATATATTGTCTCACACTTTTCCAACTGGAGATGTCTATTAAATTCATGTTTTATACTAGTTAGTATCAAATTAATAAAGAAATAAAATTATTTTAGAAAACTGACGTTTCAATAACTCTTGCTAATTTTTCAAATATTTTTTACTAACATATAGACACCATTTTATAGAGCTCAAAGTCATGAATATTCTCATATAGATTTTATAGTGTTTTAATTAGATGTAATATATTGTCATTAAAAAATTCTACAAGTATGTATTTTAACACTCGAGATGGTGTCGATTTTGAGAAATAGAAAAATATTAAATCATATAAAAAAGTTTAAAAGTTATATGGCATTCTAGAGGAGATATTCCTCTTCCAAAATCTATAATTTTCCTTTCGGTTGGAATAGATTTATTTTGAGAAATGTAGTGGGAGATGAAAAGTATTGATTTCAATAAGTTGAATTTTGAATCATTATAAAAGAGAAAATATAGGTTTAAAGGAAATTCTTATTTTTTATTTTTCTAGCTACATATGTTATCTATAACATAATATGAGATCAAAGGGAAATAAGTTTATTTCCATGTCATTTTGTGGTGGGAAATAGATCCCTAATTTCTAGCATTTTTCAGTAACTAAAAAATTATATTTAAAAATAGAAAAATATATCATTTCTTATTCCAAATAATTATTAAAAATTGTAATCCTAAACTTCATATATTTCTACACATTTCATTAGTTTACTTCACTTCCAAATTCTAAATAATGATACGAGTTTTATGTGATTGATTGAAGGTGAACAGTTATACTTTTGTTATCCTTTTCCTTTGTAAAAGGGTGACACAGGCTTGTACTTTTACCTAAGAACAATATACCAATAAAACATATTCAAAGTCAGTGAAATGATGAAAAAAATTATGAATCTAAATAAAACAATTCTACGCCCCATGAAGAATCAAAATATATGAAGAAAGGACTTAGAATTTCTATGAAAAGGAAAATGAGGGAATACTCGAATGATGGATACTTGATCCAAATGGAAAGATTTTGAAGAAAAAAAAGTAGTAAACTATGATATTTTGGCCTTGGTTATAGCTAACAATATTGTAAGAAAATGTAAGCTCTAGGTGATGTGAGACGTTGAAAATGTCACTACTAGTTTAACATGTCCATCATTTGAAAGTGGCATAAAATAAGAGATAATACTATTCAAATGTGTACCTCTAGAAAGCTATTTTTAGTATCAATGCTTGTCCTTCCCCCATTGTGTATGTCTAGTGATGCCAATTTTGTTTCAAAAAGCCCACCTGGAAAAAGAGAGAGAATTTTAACTCAAAAGTATATTGATCTTTATGGGTGAGGTAAAATTGAGCCTAAATATCATCCATAATAAAAAGAGACATAGCAAACCAAAAAAAATGATCTTTGGGGTTGGAATATCATGAATCTAAATATGTAGACTATGGAGACCCTTTATACATGTGTGAGGAAGGCCATATATTTGTATTAATGAAGGGAAATAGTGGTTGTCTTCATTCAATGATAAGCTATCTTTGATTACACCTCCATACCAATGTAGCCACGGATTACTTTCTTCCCATGCACATTGATGGAAGAAGAATAGTGAATTTTATGTTATTATGTTCAAAAGTATCACTGGATCTGATATAGAAAGGGAGAAAATATCATAGATCACTCTTATTTCTATTACTTTTTTTACCATTGTAGGAGTTTAAATCCCCTAGAACATTGATGTCAATTGGTCTATTGTAAAACCTCTAACAATTTGACATTCTTAGATTAGAGTGTTGAAATCCTTTAATAGGGTTACTCCTAGAAGAGTACATATCCTACAAAATCTTGAGGGATATCATGTAACAAGGTACACTTAATTGTATTTTATAACCCTTAATCATGTAAGATCCTAACAAAAAGTATTCCAAATGAGTGTTATATTTGTGAGCACCATTCTCATAGTATAGTTTTCACCCTAATCAGGTTTTCATTAGTTAGTGTATTGTGCTATAAGTTTTTTTGAATGTTTATACTATTTATTTTGAGATTATTATTTATTTAATAAATAATAATACTATATGTATGACTAGATATTATCAATAAACTATGTGGAGAAGAGAAAAATAGTTAAGTTTGTTGATTACTAATTCACCCCCTTCCCTTTATTAGCCAAACCTATACCTACATTTCCCACCCAAGGTTTCTATAGATTATTATGTTGAGATGACCAAGAAGAGAATGTTACTATTATGTCTCCAAACATATTTTTCCTTTTCTATTAAGTTAAATAAACTCGGGTTTGGTAACATTTTTTTCATAGTGAAAACAACCTCCATGCTAATATGAGAAACCCTATGAGCTCCACCCCTTGTGTCTTTCTTAGATATCAAGGAAGTCTACCCATATAGATTTACTATCATTTCATTCTAAAAAATTCTAAACTTGTCTCCAAGATTAGCAAAAGGCCAATCAGTAAAGCCTTGATTAGAAGTGACATCCTTTAATTAGACTTTCTCATTCCACATTTCTTTTAAGAATAGATCTTTTCAACCATTACCTATTAGCATTCTACTACCTTTTCTAAAAATTCATTTTATTTTTAAGACATTCTTCCATAATGAAGAGCATTGAATAGAGATTTACCTATCTATAAAGAGACAAGATGGACATATGAGATATATTTGGCTCTTATTACTTTAGTCCAATACTTATTTCCTATAGAATTTGAGAAAAATCAACTTCATAGTTCACCAAGAACACCTGCATGCAAATAACCTATTGTTGAAAGGAAACCAAAGAGGGAAAAAGCATAGCTTGAAAATCTCAACAGAGTGAGAGAAAAATGTATTCCAAGATTCTCAAAACTAAAAATACAAGAGTTCAACATTAAAGGTGAATGAAACCCTAAAAAGGGAAAAGAAAGCTAGGTTGCACATTATAATTAATATAAAATATTTATTATATGCACCTAAGAGATAGCTTAAGTAAACTATAGTAATAGACAACTTAATTAATTTAATCAAGATAATCTAATTAATAAGTGTAAATAAATAATTACTCTCACACCCCCTCTTAAGCAAAGCTCAGGAGGTAAGCTAACCTAGCAAAGCTATGAAAATAGGAAAATGGTTGTTCACAACAAGGTCTAATCAGGTACCTAAAATAAGGAAATCTTTGTAAATCAGAGATGAAGGAGAAAACCCAGTGGGAAAAAATCCTCTCCAAAAATAGATAGAACAAACATACTAAAAAAACATGAAGGAATGAAGGCCTGAACAAGACCCCCCAAGGACAACTTCTATAACCCCAAGCATAGACCAGAACTAAAGATAGCATGCTGATACAAAAGATTTGGTGAAGATGTCAGAAGCTTGTACCTTAGTGGGAATATACTCCAAAGAGAGAAAACCATCTTGAATCTACTGATGGATGAAATGCATATGAAGCTCAATGTGTTTAGTGCACTGATGCTCCACTGGGTTGTAGGAAATATGAATAACACTCTGATTATTGCACCACAGAATATTGGGATGATCAAGAGGAAAACCAAAATCAGTCATCAACTACCAAAGCCATAAAATCTCCTCACTAGCATGCACTACTACTCTATACTCAGCCTCTATAGATGAAAGTGCATGAGCATGTTGCTTCTTGCATGACTAGGTGATAGGACCAGGGCCAAGACAAAATAAAAAGCCATAAGTAGACTTTTAATCATCAAAATCACCAACTCAGTCTGAGTTAGTGAAGCCAAAAATGTGAGGAATCCCTAATTTATAATGAATTTCATACATAAGTGTGGCATGAATGTATCTCAAAATATGCTCCGTAGCTTGCCAATGGCTCTTGTGAGGCACATGTGAAAACTGATAGACAAGACCATCTACAAAGGAGAGATTAGGAAGAGTATGTGTCATGTACAACAAGTTACTAACCAACTTCCAATACAATTTAGGATCCATTGAAGGTGAAGTGCAAGAGGTAGACAAGGTAACACCTGACTAAAAAGGTGTGGGAGTAGGCTTGCAATCAAGCATGTCAAACCATCTGAGAATGTCAAGTGCATACTTTTGCTAGTAAAAAAAATCCCAATAAAGGACTAAACAATCTATAGACCAAGAAAGTTGTTTAACAAACCAAGATCAGTCGTCTCAAACTATTTCATCAATGCTTGCTGAACATCCTAAAGAATAGATGATGAGCTACCTATGAGAAGAAGATAGTCAACATATAGCACAATGATCAAAACCTCAGCCTCAAGACACTGAATATATATTGTAGGATCATAATGGTAGCATGTAAAGCCTATCAAAAGTATAAAGGAGTCCAACATCTCATACCAAGCTTGAGGGGCATGTTTGAGACCATACAATGAGTGTCAAAGTATACAAACCAAGGAGGAATCCTCCACAAATCCCTGAGGTTACTCCATGTAAATCATCTCGATAAGATCACTGTGCAAGAATACACTCTTCACATCCATCTAAAAAATGGGCCATCCCTGAGAAGCTACGAGGGATAAGACAAGGTGAATAGAGTTCATTTTGGTGACAGGGGAAAATGTCTTAGTGTAATCAATACCCTCAACCTGTGAAAAACCCTTCGCAACAACATGTACCTTGCACTTATCAATAGAACTTCAACAAAAAACTTAGTATGATATAACCATTTGCATTGCACTAACTTTCTTCCCTTAGGAAGACAACAAAGATCCCAAGTATGATTCTTCATCAAAAAAGAATACTCCTCCTTCATGGCACTATCCCACTCAGTATGTACTATTGCTATTGTAAATGACTAAGGATCATCACAAATAGCATGACTTAGAAGACTAGAATCTGCAATATGAGAACGGGTGCAATGGGAAGTGGAAGGGTCACTAGCTAGAGATTTGGTAGCCTCAACTATAGCACAAGCCCATTTAGGCATCGGTGCAGGATCCTATGGTGGAGGTAAATGGGGATCACCAAGATCATCATCATCATCATCATCATTCAGAAAAGAGACTAGAAAGGATAAGGGAGTAGTGGTAAGTGAAGTAGACTCTAGAGGTAGGGTATCTATTGTAGGAAGGCATTCATCAAACTAGACATCCAATCGAAATAGGACCTACCTAGAATCAAGATCAAACAACTTGTATACCTTAACATCCTTGTAGTAGCCAACAAAATTGAGGTTTTAGCTCTTTCACTCCATTGCTCTCCTCTGAGTATTTGGTATAAATTCCCATGCCTCACTACCAAAAACTCAGAATGAATATACATACAGCTTGACATGAGACCAAGCCTCCTTAGGAGTCATATGTTGAACTACCTTGTGAGGCATCTAATTTTGAATATAGTTGGCACAATTGACTAGCTTTTCCCAAAAGGATGAATCCATGGACCTGAACTATATCATACAATTAGCCATCTCCCAAACTGTTTTGTTATTTCTCTCTACCATATCATTTTGTTGAGGGGTGTAGGGCAGTAAAGATTGATTTTGAAGACCATGTTCAGAGCAAAAGTCCCTGAAAGTTTGGTTCACATACTCCCCCCCATTATTTGTACATATCTATCAAATATAAAGACTAGATTACTTCTCCAAAAATGTCTTGAAGACTCAAAATGAATCAAAGACATTAGACTTGTACTTCAAAAAGTACACCCATGTGCACCTGGAGGAGTCATCACTAAAAGTAAGCACATATCTGGCACTAGAAAAAGAGGGAGTGGGAAATGATGTGAGGTCACTATGAATCAACTCCAATGGTGCCAAAGCTTGAGTAGCTCATCCATGTGGAAAAGGATCCCTATGTTATTTGTCAAGAGTCAATGCGTATGTTCTCATTTGTTCAAACACCATCTGTACAGGAAATCTGGGGAAGCCCAAGAATCAATGTGTATGTTCTCATTTGTTCAAGATATTTGTAATTGACATGGCACAAATGTTCATGCCAAAGTCTACTTACTAAATCTACATGTGCTACAAGATAAAAATGTGTGCCATCAGAAGACTCAAATCTATCAAATCTGTATAGATGAGATGCAGAGTCAACACTCCTAGTAGCCACAATCAACTCAAAATTATGCATGTCTTGAATAACCACATTATGTGGTGAGAACTAAACTATATTACTAGAGCTAGAGTGGAAAATTTGATAAATAGACAATAATTTTGTTGAGATGTCAGGGACAAAAAGAACATCATGAAGAGAACACCCAGATAATGCAACAAAACCATAACCCAAGACTAAAAGATGTGATGAGTTCCCAATAGCAATCTATGAAGTAGCACAAGGATCAAGAGAGGTGACCAACTACTGAGTGTGAGTCATATGGTGAGAGGCACTAGAATCAAGAATCCATGTAGGCCCAAAAGTCAGTGCTTGTGTAGTAAGAGCATGACTTTTCCCTATAGGGGAGATGAAGACCTAGGAGTAGAAATGTGATGCTCATGCATGGCTTCCTCTAAAGCCTCCAAACATTTCCAACACTTGGAAATGAGATGTCCATCCTTTCCACAAAAACTATAGGTCTCAACTAATTTCTTCTTAGTCTTGGAGGAAGACTCAATAGACTTTGAAGAAGACTTACCCTTGGAAGGGTTAGCTAGAGGTTTGTGATTAGTTTTTGGTGTATCTTTCTTTGGTTTAGCTTTTGGTTTTGGTTTCCTCTAAGAAGAATGAGCAACCAATGCTTGGCTGGAAGAGCTAGAAGCATCCACCTATTGGATTTTTTCCTATGCCCATGTCAACCAATCAAAAAATTTCTCAAAGGAAGGCATTTGATGTCTATTGTCCAAAGCATCCATAGTAGAGTAGAAAGTGGGAGAAAAGATCTAATACTATCCTTGCAACTTTGAGAGTATCAACAAAATACACTCATCATCTGTCTTGTTTTTCCCACATCTTTGCAAAATTGAATGCAGAGATTTGAAGTTCATCAAGAAGTCCTCAATGGTAGGAAAGTTGGTAGGTGTCAAAAAAGTCAACTTTACATCAAGCTATAGTGCTCGGAACTCATTCAATATGCCAAAAAAGTTGTAAAACTTGGTCCAAATAGCCCAAGGATTGTTCAAACCATCTAGGTGAAATAGGAGACTATCAGAGGTGGTTAGTGCAATCAAGCCCTTGGCTTCATCCACTTTGTTTTTTTGTTGAAGAACCTCAAAGGGGCACTACAAGATAAGTTGATTTTCACCTAGACATGACCATAAGCCATGTGACATAAGAAGTCAATTCATGTGTGCTCTCCAATTGTGGTAGTTGTGTAGTGTCATCTAAGCCATAGAGGGGTCTGACATTGAGAGAAGAAGATAGAAGTAGAAGGATCATTTTTGAGTTAAATTACTAAAATGAAAAATGCACCCCCCCAAAAAGTATAAATATATTCCTCATAAAGCAAAGAAACAACTAAGAAAGCCACAAAAAATTAGAAGAAAACTTGGATGCTAGATGTAGAGAGGGAGGAAACTAAAACCTCTACTTCAATACAAAAACTAGGTGCTCAAATGACCATTTCATAAAATGAAACTAGCATCATCATCTCGGGCTTGAAACTAGCTTTTTAGTGATATTTCTTTATTGAAAAATGGACACCATATGCAAAAGATATGGACAAAAAACCAATTGCCCCTCCAATGACTGAGCTCTCTAGAAAATTATAGACATTGGAAAAAACTTGATAGCCATATTGTCCTCAAATGGTCATCCACCAAAAAAAAAATCTAATCGCTAGAAAAACCACCTTGCCAAAATTTTTTGGTGAAGGAATAATGATGTCACTATTAGAAAATCAATGTCATCTGTTAGAATAATGACATCACCACTAGAGGTAGTTGTTGGGTGGCATGGTGGTGGCATCGATAGTCGTTAGGCTAAGTTGCACCAGTGGTGGCAGTGGGTATCGAGCTAAGTCATGATGGCACACTCATGGGCCTAGGCTACATGCTGTTTGTGTGCAAGTGTTGTGTTGGTGCCATGGCAGTGCCGCCCTATAAAAAAGTTTTTAAAACATTTTTTTGATTTTTTAGCCATATGGCCTATGGAGGCAAGATTTTTTTTAGAGGCTATTGTGGCCAAAATCAATGAGTTTTATCTGGATTTTGACTATACCAAGCCTTTTGAGCATAATGACAGCATCTATTTTTGCCTAAAGTGCACCAGAAAAAAGGTGCGTCCTTTAGATTGAAGAGAAAAAACCAAGAGAAGCTGGGTTTTGCATCTTCAAATCACGGCTTCAAGATCTCTAGACCAGGTAGCAGTAGGGTAGCTCTAATACCATGTAGAAGTTGAGAAAAACCAACTTCATAGTTCACCAAGAGTACCTGCATGCAAATAACTTGTTGTTGAAAGAAAATCAAAGAGGGAAAAAGTGCATCTTGGAAATCTCAATGGAGTGAGAGGAAAATGTATTCCAAGATTCTCAAAGCCAAAAATACAAGAGTTTAACCATAAGGTGAATGAAACCCTAAAAAGGGAAAAGAAAACTAGGTTGCACATTATAATTAAAATAAAATATTAATTATATGCACCTAAGAGATAGCTTAAGTAAATTAGAGTAATAGACAACTTAATTAATTAAATCAAGATGATCTAATTAATAAGTGTAAATAAATAATTACTCTAATAGTTCCTTCTAACAATGATCACCCTATCCTAGAAATCAAATCTTTAATCATACTCCTAATACTTATGATTCTAGTGCCCCACTTCTCTTTTAGGTTTAAAAAGTTGGATTGAACTATCAAACACCACTTGCCTCTTATCCTCTACCATAGACCAAAGGAAATTATTTTGGATATCCTCAAGTGCATCAACAACTCTAGTAAGGATGAGTGAAAAAGATAGAAAATACACCAAAATACTTTCTAGTCACATGTTGAGAAGAAGAAGCTTCCCTCCCTAAATAAGAAATTTACCTTTCCATCCTGCCAAATTTATTTTGAATTCCTTTAAGATCTCATTCTAGAATTAGGGAGGACATTTAAGGGGAGTAAATGGGACCCTCAAGTACACATCAAAAATATTAGCAATGTTATATTCCAACATTACCAATATTCTAAGATGAATTTCAGTTTTAGGATTAAAGAAATACATCGTACTCTTGAGAAAATTTATATGTTCTCTTGACAAAGAAGCATAATAAGATAGAAGGATTTTCCATGGTAATGCCTCTTCAGCTAGAGTAGCACCAAAAAAGATAGTGTCATCTACAAATTGTTGATGTATAAAAGAAAGGAGTCTCAAACGGTCCCTAACACCATTTATAGAATTAGTTTGGCTTATCTTGTTTAATTTTCTTTCTAGAACTTCAACCACAATGATGAAAAGATATAGAGATAAGGGGTCCCCTTGTTGTAGCCTAGTACTAGTAGAAAAAAATTCTAATAGAACCCCATTGATTACCATTGCATACTTAGCAATAGTGGCACTAATCATTATCATTTTATGAAATCTTCCCTTGAAACCAAATTTAGTGAGAACTTGATCGAAAAAGGCCAACTTCACCCTATCATATGCTTTTGATATATCTAGTTTGAGGGACATAGTATCTCTTTTATTAGCATTCGTTAATTGTATCAATTTATGTGCAGTAATTAGTACATCCATTATGTTTTTCTCTAAAGTCCAAAAAATCTTTTTGATGTTTTGAGACAATTTTATCTAGGATTAGTTTCATTCTATCTAACTTAACTTTAGTGATGATCTCATAGACAGTATTACATAGACTTTTTGGCCTAAATTAATTTATGGTTGAGTCCTTTTTAGGTATAAGAGAAATAAAAAATTAATTAGTCTTTTATGCAAGAAAACCATCCCTAAAGAGATGAAAAACTTCCTCAAACACATCTTCCACCACTATCTCCTATTATTCATGGAAAAAGGATAAAGGGAACCTATTTGAACCATGAGATTTGAATCCTTTGAAAGATGTCACACTTTCAACTTCTTCTCTATTGACCAATTTCATCAGAGATTTATTATCCTCAACTAAAACTAATAAAGGAATACAACCTAAAAGATCACAAGGATCATCCACAGCTAAATCTTGGGTCCCTCTTTCAAGGAAGTAATTAATAACATCTATGTTAATATCTACTTCTTCGGTAATAATATCCCCATTAGTTAATGTGTGAAATGTGATAATGTTTCTACTTCTATGTTTCAAACTAGTATAATGGAAAAACCTTGTAGTTTTGTCACCTTCTTTCAACCACTGAGTCCTTGATTTTTATTTCTATAAAGTTTCTTCCTATCTTGATGAAGAAGTCCAATGATCTCTTAGGGTTTTTTCCTACAAACTCAAATTCATATCTTCCTAATTGAGTTCTAGGTTCTTTTGGACTTCTCCATGATTTTTTTGAGTTCTTTCATATTTTCATAAATATTACTAAAGGAGACTTTACTCCATTTAAATTTTTTTTGAGTTGACCAAACTTAGTTTCAAGAGTAGTTTATTGAAGAAGAAATAACATCACAATTATTTCACCAAGAATCAATCAGATCCCAAAGCTTGTGACTAGACAACCTCATATTCTCAAACCTAGAGGGATAAGAAATATGCTTAAAATCTCTCCATTCAAAGAGAATAACACTATGATAAACATGTATATGAAGTTTAGCTTCCAAGTGGAAGTCATGAGTATAACTCTAGTTAAAGGAGAGAGGGAATCTATCAAACTTAACTTTGATGAGTCCCTTACCCTATCTTACAATTTTCCAAGTGAAGTTGGCCCCTCTTAGTTCTTAATCCATAAGAACAATATTAAAAGAAACTCTTCCAAGTCTACCATGTTATCTAAGAAGTCTTCAATACCACCGAATTTCTCTGATGAGTGAAGTGGGGTATTAAAGTCTTTAACTACCATCTATTTTATATTCATACCATTTCTCATAGTTTTATTGAAGGATTCATAAATTAGTTTCCTCTTTCCTATATTATTAGGTTCATAGATATTTACCATATTCCAAGACTACCCCATAGCCAAATTGTGACATGAAATAATAACAACATTAGTAGAAGAGTAAAGAAGAGTACCCAAAATCTTACTAGAGTTCCAAATGATAGTTATTGGACTTGAAGAACAAAGGGTATAAATTGAAACCAAGGAGGCCCCTAGCCAAATGAATTTCAAAGCCTTATCAAACACTTTAGTACCATTTTAAGTTTCTAAAATTAGGGTCTGTGTAGGAACATGGTGTGCCAAAAAGTGGCAATTTGAAAAATATATAGTCTTGACATGCTTCAAAGCATTTCAAAATATATACCCACTTTTCTCCCACCCATCCTAATACTAAATGAAAACAATTAATATCTTTATAAGACCTACCATATCTTTTGATACCAACCATATATGGTGAACTTTAAAAATGTCCCAAAAATGTGTTTTTGGCCTAATCTTGTGCATTCTTTTATTTCAAACATGTAGCTGACAAAAATAATTTCACCAAAATTTGATGAAATGAAAATGGTTTCTTAAAAATGTCATTAGCTTTTCATAAATGTAATGTTTGTCAAATTACGAGCTAAATAAGTAATTATTACTTATTTTCTAATGGAGTTATGTATAAAGTATTGATTGACACACTGCTTGAAAAACAACTATAACTATTAAATGGTACAACATTTTTGAAATCCAAAAAATGCATTACATTCTATGCTTCTTCTACTATAAGGGAAAAAATATATATTTTATTTTGGTGTAGTTTTGAAAATTAGTTAGGGTGGTTAGACACGAGATTTTTTTTATTCCATAAATATTGAAGTAGATAATTAATAATTATTTATTTATTTAGAATAAAAATACACAAAAAAAACACGTGTCACATCTAGGCATGAGACTACTTCTTCTATCTATCGTATTATTTAAAAATATTATCATTTGATTTTGATTAAGGTAGTCATACAGGTCGAAGCAAGAAGTTGGGTCTCAATTTTGCAGAAGTTTGTGGATTGAGATACACTCTTTTAGAAATAGGTACCCATTTTAGGGTCAGGTGCCCAATCCAAAATTTAAAAAATGGGCACCCACTTTTTAAAAAATCAGGTACCCATTTTTTAAAACATAAAACATTTGTATTTTTTAGAAATGGGTACCCATTTTTTTTAAAACGGGTACCCATTTCTAAAAATTCAAAAAATTTCTTTGGGGGTGAATTTTAAGTTCCAATTTGACATTTTCAAAATGGGTACCCAGTTTTTGAATTTAAATAATGGGTGCTCATTTTTGAGAACATTGGGTGGGATTTTTTCCTCCTACCTCAGATTTTGGTTTGGGATAGGCTTGGTGAGACCAAGCCTATGCCTTGACCTCTCAAGATTTGGCTAAAGGCATTAAACTGATAAATTCATGCCTTGCCATAATTTTTAGAGTGTCTTCCTAATCAAATTTTTATATGAAACAAAAGCCCATTAGAGCTCTCATCATCTTGATTTCGTAAATATAAATTTTATGGTGCTATGATTTTATTTACTATTTTTGCATTATTTTTTAATGAAAGGTGGTACCTAAATGTAAAATAGTGAAGTTCACTAAAACTTTAATAAATTTTTTATTTTATAATTTTTCTTAAATTAATTTATATGTCATCAATCTACATACAATTCTTTTGAGGTTAAAAGAAAGAATTTTTGAAAAAAGTGAAATTTTGATCAAATTATGGTATCTGTACATGAGAGCTTTTAAAATTAACCTTTATAGCAAATTAATAATTAATAATAAAAAAATTGTTCAATAAAAAAATAAGGAAAAAATATTTTCATCAATCTTAGGTGTATTAGGTAACTCCCTTTAAAAGGATTTATGAAAACTCATTTATTTGTGTCAAATTATGGTGTCCATACACAAGTGTGGCATGTTCCTGAAATGGGTATTTTGATTTTTTTTTTTTAAATATCCATACCAGCAAAAAAAATCTATCATATGGGTCCACAAATAAATTGCACAATCAAAAAGTAGATTCCAAATCTAAAAATTTTATTTTTGAAGATTTTTTATATTCAGTCTCTAAATGCATCAAATTTTGAAATTAATTGACAAGAAATTTCACAAATAGGAAAAACACTTCCACTTTTTGCCCAAAAGTGAGACCCAATTTCTCGCACTTACCCATACATACATCTACTTCTTATTTTTGTCCTGAAATTTTTGTACTATTGCATTAAAATTCAAAATTTTAATCAATCAATTTTATTTTATTTCAGATAAGGCCTATTAGTTTAGAAGCTAAATTCAATTTCCTAAAAATTATTTTCTTTTAACATTTTGATATAAAGTTTATAACAAGTAGAAAATCACACATCAAGTGGACAAAACCCTAATTTGCTAATTTTTTATTTCCACTTAAGAGAATAGTTTGGTTGACCATGATCCTACACATAACCATCAACAAAATGTCCACGTTCAATTCTTGTAGAGAACACTTGAGAAAAAATTTCTTGAAGTGACTATTAAGACCCCCTAGGTTCCAATATAGGGTTCTACCCATTAAAAATTTAATGAGATATTTCTCTAATTTTTGACACACTAAAGAAATTTTCATTATCACAAGGTTCTCAAATCTCATTTACCTTGATTGGGTTTATATCACTAGCTATTATCTTTAGAAGGCCTATACAAGGACCCACAAACTTAAGTCTTGCACCATGCCCCATAGATTTTACCACTTGTCTATCTGTTCCCACATCTAGTTTTTTTTTTCCTTCAATTTCTTTTCTTATGTACTAATACCAATAGGATCTCCTCAAAAGGGTCATTTACTTACTTGGTCTGGGGGTTCCAAAAAAATCATTAGCTTCCTTTTTCATAGGAAAGTGATCATCCTCTTGAAACATAAATTGAGCCCCAGCACAAGGGAAGAGGCCCTTGGTAACACTACTAAAATGCATGAGTTCTCCTTGCAAGGAGGAAGCTAGGAACTAAAAACATCCCCTACCAATGAAGGAGTAGGTTGGAGAGCATTCACAATTTCATCAAGGATCTTCTCCTACACCAGGTTCAGTAGTGGGTCATTATCAATATGAAGAGAGGACTAACCAATTAGATGGTTCTTAATAAAGAAAGAAGATTTTTGTGTGATAATAGAGGTAATAACCAAGTGAAGATGAAGAGGGATGAGTTTTGAGGAATTCTTCTCAAGACCTTTCAAAGGGACCGCCATCTTGTTAAAACCCAATAGGTAGGACAGATCCACATGTCCATATCTCTTAAAACTTACACAAAATAAATATTTTTTTAATAAAAGAAGGGTTGGACATAGGAACCTTGTTTAGAGTCAATAGTCACATTTGAATAAAGTACCATGTTCAATGTAACACTAAAATAGATCCTAGAAAAAAAAATACAAGTTTTACTCTCAATAACTTTACCCACTAACAACAAGGAGCCAAAAGAATCAATAATACCTCTAAAAACATCCTTGTTCTATAAATTTAGGGGGAAATCTAAAAGCGTTACCCACGTGGGGGATGCAACACCTAAATATATGAGTGGGTCAAACTTTGGTTTACACTTGCAAGCATTAAGGATATTTTTAGAGTTGGACCCTAGGGACCAAGGGTAATTTGTTAGAACAAAAATAAGATCCTCCTTGATTACAAAGGAGAAATAAAAAAAAACCATTGACAACAACATTAATATTCACACTACCTTTCAGGGACCAAATAATGGAAGGCCATTTCCTAACTTGTTCTATAGGAGGTCTAAAAAGTAGAAACCTTCCTACTAGAGAGAACTCCAAGTCATTAACCAATTGATCAATAATGTCATTCGGGACAATGATGGTACTTCCCTTGAAAATTTAGGAACTTTTTTCTTGGGAGGGGGAGACAATCCAACCCCTGAATTTTTTTTCGCAAAGGATCCAAAAAAAGATTTACTAGAAATAGAGACACTAGTAGCCAAGTCAATCAATTTTCTAGATGATAAGGCTCTAGAAGTAGAACAAGACACATCCAAGGCCAAGGAGACCAAAGGGGAGACTTGTAGATCCCTATGTCCCACCAAAAGAGGCATACAACCAAAAAAGTGAGGGAAGAAAAACTCAAATTCCTAATAGACTGAGGAAAGGGAGGGTTGAAGGCCAAAGAATAAGAAAAAGGGATCGCCAAAGGGCTAGGTTGCAAAGTGGAAAATAAATATCATCATTTTCTTGAATAACAAGCATGCTTATGTATTAGGAAATTGGATTATTCCTATTCTAGTTCAATTCTAGAAACCAAACTAGTCCTTATCATTTAAACAAAAATATAAGAAATAGAATAAAACCTAAAACACCAAGCCCAACAAATGATAGAGAGGAACTTTTTTGGTACATTCATAGTTTCTCTACACTAGATCAAATTGTACAAGTCCCATTTTGAAGTTGTAGATGAGAGGGTCAAGATTTCTATAGCCTACAAGATCAAGCGAAAGACGTAAATAGTCTAAGAAAATCATTTTAGACAACAAGATGTGTTGCAATCATTGCAAAAAGGCTAGATGGGTGACACACCTAGAGGGAAACACTCATGTAAGTGGTTTTCTCATATAAAGAAGACCCCTTGTCTCCTTAATGTCCACTCATAGGTTCCTTGAAACTAAAAGAGGGAGACCATGCAACCTTTTCCATCTCAGTGATGCAAAGTTTGAATTTTTCTGACATTTGCAAAATGTTAACCCTACATATCATAGACAACAACTACCAATCCAAGTTTATTTTGAATCTTAGAGTATAGATCAAACACATAAAATGTTGACAATACATGATTTTGAACATAATTGAACTGTCAACTGTCATAGTCAACATGCCACATCTTACAGTTGTATATCTTCTTGGTGTTAACTAATTCTAACACCTTATCCTCTAAACTATAGCTATGAACAAATGATTCTTAATTTTGGTTATGATGGTTAACCTATAGATGACTATCTACATGCATCATTATGTTCATTAGGGATTTGGGGATTAAATTTATATGTACCAATTCTATCTACAGAACTACATATGTTCCCATGCATTTCACCATGATTCTTATTTTATGTAGTGATTTTTTTTGTATAAATACTCCAATTTATAATTAATATTATCAATCATTAAAAAAATCATTCTTATTTTTAGATCTTTATTTTTATTTGCAACTTTTTCTTTTGTGTTAGTTCTAATTTAATTACAAAATTATACATGGTATTAGAGCCTATAGTAGCAAGAAGAAGAAGCATTAATTTATTTTGTAGGTATTACCGACCAAAACCATTTTAGAGTGGGTTTTTCATTTGATTGGGAATTCCTAGTGCATTTCATGTTGTAATGGCAAACTAAGATAATGTTCCATTTTGGAGAAACTTTAATGATACCTAGTATTTATTTTAATCCTTTTTTTCAAGATAACCTCAAAATAATATTTTTCTTAGAGAAAATGAATAGAAAATCATTGCCTTGAGTAGGATCTATTGCCCTATCTTCTTGGACATGTTGATGAGCCAAGTGGTTATGGACAGAAACTTGCATGGCTTAATAGTAATGATATTCTCTATGGAATAATATGTCTTACTATTTTTTAGGGTATTTAATATCATATAGATAATTCTGAATGCCTTTTCATTTATTGGACCAAAATCTAACAATTATACAAACACGTTGATTCTTTTTACGAAAATGATGTTTCCTTGGAAAGCTTAGCTTATAGAGCAGATACTAAGATATTAGTTACTTGATCTTGTTTGGAAAAATCCTTCTTGGATGATAAATTTATTGATAGCCCTGGTGAACATGTTGTTTCTTTAGATATTAGAGTTGTTTCATTGAAATATTCTAATGATTCCTTTTAGCTGGATAATTTGTATCTTCTAGATTCATTGTATTAGGAACATTTCTATCAACAACCATAGTTTTTATTGTAGAATGCCTTGCTTGGATCTATATGATAGTATTGATTTCAAAGATCTTGTCTTTGATGAAGGTTATTCTTCTTCAATTGTTGTGAGTGAACCTTGTGAACCTTTTATTCCTTCTCTAGATGGTCATTCTTTACAAATTGTTACAAGTCTGGATGCATTTGCACAATATTTTTAGAGGATCTTTATGTATTTTAGGAGATACATGATTCTTTTGATTTTTCTAGTTTAGATCCATTTCTAATAGCTTCCAAATTGTCATATCCATTGATGTCTAATTTTATTATGACAAATTTGAAGATCAAAATAGAAGCTATGGAGCAAGTTTCAGAGACATCATACATCTAGACTTGTGTACCTAAATATTATTTTTAGGATTGGGGAGACATTATTCATACATATTCTTTTTTTTCTCTCCCTAAAGGAAATAATGTTATTTGATGATCAAAGATCACCTTTCGCACATAGTTTCAAACATCTACTGATGACTACATTATGGTGGGTCTATCTTCTCTTTGATTTCACTTTCTTGATGATCTTCTTAGGGTGAAAGTAATTGTAGTAATGTAATTTTATTTCTTTATTAATATATATTTTATGGGGGTTTTATTCCAATTGGGTTTTCTCTATTTATTTTCTACTTTCAATAGGTTTCCCTTTTCTTAGTATGAATTCAACAGGGGGGGTGGGGGGTTGGTCATGTTATAACATTTTTTTGACCATCTCCCCTAATTTATAACTTCAAATAAAGGTTTCTTGATTTTAGTTATCATGATGAAACTACAAATGACTATCTACATGTATCACTTCAATAATTGGGGATGAAATGTACATGTATTAGTTGTATCTAAAGAGTTGTTGATGTTCTCATGCATTCGGTTGTGATTATCATTTTACAAAATGATTAGTTTTATGTAAATCCTCTTTATTTGAAATTTATATTATCAATCATTAATGAAAATGCATTCCTTATTTCTTAGATCTATGGTTTCCTCAATTTTTATCTACAACATTTTCATTTTTATTTCAAAAAGGATCTAATATAATTTTGTAGATTTAGTTACAAAAATTTATAGATCATAGGAGGCATAACATATCAACACTGGGGTCATCCTTAAATATCATATAGTAAGTTCAAAATTAATTTTGTTGACTATTTAAAACTTTTAGTCTAAAAATGAATTTGATGTCTATGACATCTACCACATTGATAATAAATGGACACTGAATATCACTAGTAATGTCTTATATCCATTTATTATGTTATTAGCTTCAATTTATATTTACTCCACTTTGATGGTATGAAATAAATATATCAATCTCTTAAATTTAGAATGAAATGATTGATACTAATGATATTCATGTTAAAACAAATGAAAAATAAAAGTGTGCAAATAGGCAAGGTCTCACCTTAAATATGACTGGTGGAAAATTTCATCTAAGGAGATACATTTATGTGACAAATGCAATTTGATACCACTTAAAATCCCATGACTAGTTAGGAACCTTATGAGTGCAAGTTTGAAGTCATCTAACTAGGCTTAAATCCTATGTGGACATATAAGTGTATAATAAGACAAGAAAAACTCTCCTACACCAAGGAACCTACCTAGTTCCTCCATGAACACCTTAAGATCTAATAGTGAAAATGAAATTGAAAGGTCAAAAAATCTCAAAAAGGTTTAAAAAAAACATGCCAAGAAATATGCAACAAACACACATAAAAAATGCATGAATAATCTCTATAAGAAACATTGGTTGATGAAGGAAGTAAACTAGACTCAACACCATAACCCATCTCCATTTCAAACAAAGAAGGTTGTAGAAATACCAAAACTCAAAAATTGGGCAAACCACTTCCATGCAATCACAAAAAAATACTTCCATCTATCACCTCCATAAATAATGACAAAACAATAACCAATCTCATTTGTAAACCATAAAAATACATAGGGAAATGAATGCCAAAGACCACCCTAGACCTTGAAATCACAACAATTGGGCCAAACAATGACCTAACAAATACAAGGGCTAGTAAAAACACCTTCACAAATTCACCAATAAACAACAAACCCTCCATCACTTATCACTTCTATTTGTATCTTCATAATTTTATCCCTTTTGGAAAACCATCATTACATTCTCCTACGTGCACCAAAATAATTAGCTTTCAGCATTATCTAAATATCAACATTATATGAAACTTATTTTAATAGAATTTAAAGAACCAAAATTGACCCAACAATAAAATATATTAGATTTTCACAATCTATGTTACTAGTTCTTATTCATTTTAAATTTCATAGTGTTGTAGTTTTCTATTAATATTCAAGATCACATTTATGATTTGTTATCAAATTAATAAGAATGAATGAATAGAAGAAATATGACTATTTTCAAATTACATGGGTAAGAGAAATGGAAGACAAAAATTTATATGGATGTATGTACATACGTATGTATGTGTATATATATATATATATCTACATACATATATACATGTACGTGTGCATGTGTGTGTGTCTATATATATAGACACACATACACTCATCTACACATATAACAAAGTAAAAAAAAAAAAGAATCTCATCCATTCTAGTATAAAGAAAATAAAAAATTAAAGTTTTAAAAAAAATTATCATTAAAAATAAATATTTCGTATAATTTTTTTTTAAACATATTCGAATCAAGTTATAAATTCTAAAGTCGAAAACACGAGTTGTGACATATGAACATGGAGAAGTTGAAACTATGACGGAAAGAGTCACTCAGCCATCCAAATCAAGCATTTCAAACATATGAGTTTTGAAAATTTGAATAGACGTAAGACGTCCAACATCCATGTGCAAAATTTATTCCTTGTCAATTAACGAGTGTCGCACAACAGGAGTCCACGACCGGAAAATTGAGAAAGCACTTAAATATGTACAATTTGAAAAACAAAAATCCTTCACTATCAATTAAACAATTTATGATGGTCTCTTACTACAAATTCACTTATCTTCTTTTCGAGTTATCTGTTATATTCATCCCTTAATCTGAACCCACAAATAACCTCTTAACATCCTACTTTTCATGATGAACAATTTTCTTTGCGCAAATCTGAATAATATTGAGACCATTATAGCAATCTAAAATGAACAAACTCGCCTACATGATAATGGAGGATGATTTTAAAAAGAATTCGTATACATATTATAATGTCAATATTCTCTCGTGTTATAAACTTTTTTTATATACAAAAGGATAAGTTTGAATAAAGGTAAATATTTACATGAGAAGATCTATTGTTTTGAGTACTTCAACTTTGTATTTTGTATTGATTAAAGTTTTATGTGGAAATTTAAAATCGTTTATAAGTTTTCACATCAGTTTATTCGATAAATTATATTTTTATTACTATGGTTTCAAGTCTACATCTACATTCCTTTTGCAAGGATATGCAAAATAACCCAAATAAAAAGTCACACCACTTCTACAAATAGAGTACCCATACTTGCACAAACGATGTGGTATCACATCATTAATTTCTTTTTATAAATAAAGGTACATTTCATTTAAGTATAAGTAGTCATCATTGTACTAATAGCTTTAGTATCACAAAATTGGTACAATCTTGTAAAGTAATTTTATTGTATAGATATAATTATCAAAATAATTAATATTATAATCATTAAAAAACCTTCAAATACTAGATCTAAACAAATTAACATTTGCAACACTAATAAACTGAAAAATTAACTACACAACATTACAACAATATCTGATTTCAAAATATTTCATTATGTAAACACCCTTTAAAGATATCTCCATGCAAAGATGTAAAAAAACTTGTCCAAAAGATATAAATACAATGCTCAACACCCCCATCAAGCATAACATATAGATGGTCAGAGATTTATTGTTGTCATATTAAGCCTTATCCAAATAAACATGATTTAGGAATTCAAATATAGTAATTTCTAGACGAAATGGTGTAATTTGAAGATGTTGAGTGAAAAAAAATCCTCATACAATTATCATATACAATAACATGAAAGAGACAATCAAACAATAAAAGTACCATTATAAGTAGATTTCTGGCTACATTATTGCTACATAAAATCAGCCGCCACAACTTACCTGATTTGATGGAATTTCACTTCTGATTGGCTCCTTATACACCATTCCCCTTAAAGAAAAAGAACGAGAAACAACCTTTCATTTCGAACATGAGGAAAATGTGCACTGTACACCCGTAATCTGAAAGGCATAATCTCTTCCAAAGGCAGACCGACACTATCAGCTAGATAGTCCATTTATTTTACAAGACTCTGCTCTGCTAGATTTATTCCTAAAACCTTCGTAAAATATATGCTCTGCTGTTCAATTGTAATGGAACAGAAACCCCAACAGAAGTCTAAAATTGTATATTCTTGTGCTGCCAGCAGGATTCGACGAAAAAAATGAGGAGATAAATGTCTGCTTGCTCCTCATTTCCTGTGTTGTTTTGCAAATACAGGAGGTTCCGGTTGAGAAGAAATCAGACGTTGTAAACAATTTGGTATATGAAGCGAGTGCAAGAGTGGTTGATCTAATCTATGGCTGCACTGGTGCAATTTGTCTACTAGAGAGGCAAGTGTTAGACTTGCAATCACAATTGGCAATAAAACAAACAGAGCTCTTGAATGCAGAGGCTAATCTTGTCTCTCTCATGACTTCATTTTATAATTGTGGTGAAGCAGGATCTACGTTGGATATTACACCGGATTTAGTACACCATAATGATGACTTCATAGTATTGCAGGATGATATGGATCTTTCTGATAAAATAATCTTCACTCAATTATAATATTTAATAGTATTGCAGGATGATATGAATCTTTTTGATAAAATAATCTTCACTCAATTATAATATTTAATAGTAAGCTAGTCGCCTGCAAGCCGTGTAAAATTTAAGTGAACTTTCTCAACATTTTCTTGTTTGCAATATTGTACAACCTTTCGTAATTGGGAACTACATATTTTCAGAACTTTAAATTAGTTTTTTTAATTTTAATAAAAGCTGACTTCATACCTTTGTATATTTAATATTATTTTTTTATATTTAATGTCGACATGCAAATTAGAATTTTTTAAGAATGAGTTTAAAAAATTATGGAAATTGAATGTGATGATTACATTAGGAGTAGAGAGAACTAGATATTGATGTAGCTACAATAAAATCTAATTAATATCAACTATTGTTGGACAAAGCTATGGTTATTAAAGATAATTGAAACTTTCTGAAATATAAGATAATGATAAGTGTCCTTATTTTTGTTGTTGGATGGTAAGGATTCAAAGATTAAGGATCAATCTATAGTGGAGAATCCTCTTTCACAAGAGGAAGGATGAGATTGAAATGGAACTATGTTAGAAGAACAAAGCAAGATGGGTTATTCCTTTGTTCTATTTGACATACTATCAAAGGGCATGTGAGATGCAAGAGGGTTTTAGCTTGTATATAAAGTCCATACATAATTTCACATGTTCTCTTCTAAAAGTTTTGAGTGGAATTGCCTAATATTATTGTATGTTATTTGGAGATTAATTAGTCAAGTAAGCATCTCAAAGCTGTAATAGAATTTCACTAAGATTAGTGTGCACCACTTGGGGCTCAATTGGCTGAAAATATCTATGGAGAAAGCCAAAAAAATGAAACAAGTGTATTTATAGAGAACTTATTTAAATAAATATTTAGATTTAATTTAAGGTTAAACATAAAAAATATATATTATATGATTTTAGGGTAGAAGTAGGATTGGGAAAAGGAAATGAATAATAGATGGTTAATGATTTTATTAATTATATAATAGTTAATTATTTAGAAATAAAAAATTCAAGTTAGATAAATAATTGGATAAACATTGTAATGTTGTAAATTATAATCATTTTCACCTTTACAATTTTTTTTCAATGAACTCTTTATTTGCACACTTATCTTCCACAAAATGACAAACAACTTCAAATTAATTTGCACATCTAAAAAAAATTTGAAAAAAAATTGCATTATTGTATGATCATAATTTGCAAAAAAGAAAGAAAGACAAAGAAAATTTGGCTTACTAAAATCTAAAAGTTGAATTAATGGCCTTAATAATATCAAAAGGCCTAATTAAGAACACAATCAAAAGAGAATGATATGAAAAATTAATTAACTTGATTCAATAATAGTCAACACGGTATTTTTCAGTGGCTAATATTTTCAAATTGGCTAATTTTAGAATTTTCGGGCTAGTAATTTGGCTAATAATTTAAGATTTGATGCAACCTAAATCACCATAGTTTTATAAAATTTAGTTGTAGAATATTTAAAATCGTTCAATAATTTATTTTATTAAAAAATTTAAACTCAAATATTTGCTACAATATTTATTACATGGTTAGATTTGAGTCACCTAAATATAATATATTATTGAAAAAATCAAATTGAACTAACCAATAATTATCATAATTATTAGTTACTTTAGGGCTATATCACCAATATTTAGTTTTCACTACTGATTTAAAGTATATGTAATGATCCTTTTATTATTCCACAAGGTAAACAATATTCAATTTTGATTTGTAATACTCCATGGTGATTAATGAACTTCCTATTATTATTGAGATTTGTCAACATTTTATACAAAAATATTGTGATTCAAAAATAATCGCCAATATTAATCATATCTAGACTAAAAAATTGAGAGATTTGCTAGTAGAAATAATTTTTTTTTTTTCAAAATAATGAAAGATTCACCAATATTTTATATCTCTTTTGGGAGGCATCTTTCTTAAAGTTTACCCTGATGGTCAATAATCAAATAATAATAAATGTAATAAGATAAGTGAAGGTTGATCTTATACATAAAGTTGAATTCTACTACATTATATGCTAAAATAAGATGCAAACTCCTTAATGTCTACAATGCAAATTACATTATAATGTATTACCCTATCTAAGCCTAATTTTTATTAATACTAATAATTTATTTCATGACCATACATACATATATATATACATACATATATATATACATATATATATATATATATATATACATATATATATATATATATATATACATACATATATACATATATATATATATACATATATACATATATATATACATATATATATACATATATATATATATATATACACACACACACACACACACACACACACACACACACACACACACACACAATACATAACCATATTCAACAACATGACTCTTGACACTATATCCTTTTTTTGTATGTTAACTAGATAGCAACTTTGAAATTAATGGCAATATTAAATTTATATCCATAAAAATCTTTAAAAATTTGTAGCAACATTTTTTGATACTTCACACCAAAATAATACTTTCCCTCTTTGATGTAAAGTACTAAGTGGTCTCCCAGAGATTCTATACACTTTCTATAGAGCCATATATTACCCTTCTTGACACAATTTAATCCCATATCTAAAATACCTCATATATATGTGTGCATACGTACATAATTCCTATTGACTTGATGGTCAAATCATTTGTCAGTTAGTGACTAAACACTTAATCAGTTTGACTGCCTATATTGCTACCGAGCTTCATAGTGTAAACTAGGCAACATGTAGTACTAACTGAGCTAAGAGTATCTACCAAGTTAGCCATGTTAACCAAGAAGTAGGAAGGTAGTTTTCACTAAGCTTTAGTGTCAATTGAGTCCTTCAGTGTCAATAGAGTTCTCAAGTATTCATCGAGTCAATAAATGCTAACTGAGTTTGTGCCTACTCCCAAGTGATCAATGTAGACCAAGCACTAGTGTCAATCAAGTGCCATAGCTTGTGAAGTTGATAGTGTTTTTGAGTGCTAGAATATCACTTGAGTGGTCTTCAAAACCTAAGTTATAGCAATAAGCCAACTTAGTGAAGATTGTTTGAATTTGGTGTTGTAGCCAACTCTAGAAGGTAATTGATTTGATTCGTATATATGTAATACATCTTATCATATCCAAGTGAGAATATATAACAAGTAAGAAGCAAAATGAATATGAATTAGAAGACAAAGGCTTTCAAGTAGTTAAAGAACATCAAAGGAATCTCATACAACAAACCAAGTTAAAGAACATAGATCAAATAATGGTTCATCCTAATAGATGCATTAGTCAAATCGTCAAACAAGGTGGGTTTAACACTTTTATGTTGAATCTCCTAACCGAGTGCATACTTCATTGTATTTTATAAATCTTTTCACAATGTGGACCTAACATTCCTTATTGATCCTAATAGGGAAGATCACTAGGAGTGATCAATTGTAAACCTTAACAAGAAAACTTTATACTACAATCATAAAGCTTGTAGATATCATCCCCACCCTAGTTTCACTTTCTATTTGGAAGGTTTCTGGGTTACCAAATATTTTATCACGTGTTATGAATGTTTTATTTCTTTTAGCCTTTCATGCATGCAATTAGATCATAATAGCTTATGAAGGATTAATTGGTGAATCGAAGTTAAATTTTTATTGGTTCTTGATTCATGCCCCTTCCTAGTCACCTAGGCCCACATACATTCCAACAATTGGTATCAGAGCATTTGGTTCTCACATAAGAAGTTTAGTACCATGAGAAAATATCATAGGCAATGGAACTATACAAATTAGAGAAAGCTATTGAAAATGAAAAGTTGGATCTATAATTGGCCATGGATCAATTCAAGAAAATGAAGGAGTGTCTTTCTCAATCCTTGAAAAGAAGAAAAGACATAGTAGCACAGATGAATGACAATCTCTACATTCAAGAAAGAATTGAAGACATTTCCCAAGATATAACTTCAGTTGAAGTTGATGTAGAAATCAAAGATTTACTTGAAAATAATCTTACTCTTCAAGAAGAATTCAAAAAGCTAAAAAGAGAACAAGAAATTCAACCGGTTAGAATGTGTGAAGGCATGGAACAAAAGGACAAAGCCAAAGAAGAGAAAATATTTCTAACTAAAAAGATAGAAGAAAAGAATAATGAAATTCATCACTTATCTCTTCAACAAGTAGATTTGATTAATCAAATTAATTGCGTAAATCAAGAGCTTGTCAACTTAAGGACAAAAAATGAAAGTTTCATAATGATCTCAACATAAAAAAGCAAACCAATGAGAGCATAATAAAACCTCAAGAAAGGATGAATCAATTGGATAAAAAAATTCAATTTAGACACAAAGGTAAAGAAGGATTAGGCTAGATGAAGGTGAATCATCTTAGCAAGGATCTCAAAAGAACAAAACACCTACTTGTAATCATTGTAGAAAGACAAGGCATACATCAAAAAAGTGTTGGAGTAAAGTGAAATCAAAATTCATTGCAAAATGTTATAGTTGTAACAAGCCAGGACATTTAGCAAGTGAATGCAAAGAGAAATCTAAGTTTGAAGGAAAGTGTTTCAATTGCAACAAACAAGGGAATATATCTTCATATGCAAGATCAAGAAATAGAATCTAGCAGAACAAATTGTGAAAGCTATCTTTGGTTGGGATTATAATACATGGTGTAGATGTCACTTATGTGGTGAGCATTTTCATATTGGACCAAATTTCATAAGAACTCACATGATGAAGAGAGACCATTCAAATAAATGTTATGTATGTATAGAACTTGGACATCTACCTAGAAATTGTATGAACCAAGGTAAAGTTGAAGATGAGAAGAAAGAAAGGTTGACAATATTAGGATTCAAATAAGGTAGGAATGGATAAAGAAATCTCCAAAGAATACAAATCAAAGTCTTGAAAATATTGACACCAAAGTCAATGAGTTGGGTAACTCAACCATTTCAAACTAGTTAGCCATGGAGATCACTAGAACTACAATTCAAATGAAACATCTCCTATTAGGTTTAGTTAGCAAGCAAGAAGATTCAAATTAGTATTTTAGATACACTGTGATCATTGAGTTAGATAATTTTTGATGTCATGTCTCAAATGCTTACCAAGCAAGGTCAAGTTTCCAAACCTAACCATGCTTGGATAAATATGACAAGTTTGGAGTTCCAAACAAGTGTCAATGATGCATGCCAAGTTAGAAAAGACTAACCAAGCATCTTATAAATATCGAGTTTAATAGGTTGTCACCAAGCTATCTTTCATACAATGCATTAATGTAATCTTGAAGACAAAATTTGGTTAAAAGGTGAAATCAAAAGGTTTATTCTTCAACACAAATTTTAGATCAAATAGAGAAGATCATTCTTGAACCTTTGAGTGATTCAGAGTGACTTAGTGTGAAGTTTTCAAGGGTTCTACTAGGTGTAATGACATCTTCATCCAATAGAAAAGTGAAGAAATATTTTGAGATGCTAATCAGAGGTGTTTAACATAGAATCTCGATGTTCAAACTATGTCCAACAATCGTAGAGGAACTAGACCCAGTCAGAACTCATTGACAAATCCATCTAAAGATAATCGTGATTCACAATATTAGGCCATTCTATCATTTTTCAATTCTAGAATTGGGTACTTTTGAGATGAATCAATCATATGAGGTGTTATGTGTGGATGGAAGTTTAAAATGCAACCATAAGAATTTGGAGACAAAAGGTTTAACTAATATTTTACATATGTTGAGGGATTTCAAAATCAAATGGATTATATATATCCTATGTCATTTCCACAACATGTAATATTGGCTTGATCTTCAAATAAAAAAGAAAATGATTCATATGATTACTAGGTTGCCCATGCTTAGCAAAGAAAAGACAATCTAAAAACCCTAGGTCAGGTTGAACTAGCAAAGAAGACTTTTTCCATATGTGATGGCTAATGAATGATATTGAATGGAATTATAGACATGGAAATCAAGTTTGGAATCCATGTGATTATCAAGATAATTTTCAATTCCATCAAACTGAACAACATTTTGTGTGAAGTTGTGGACTTAGCATTCAAAGTGGTCAAGAAAAATCTATCATTTGACCATGCCAAGTTGTAGTAGAACTAGCTAAGAAATAATATGGAGAGCACCTGAGTGTCTAGGAAAAATCCATGTATGTTTGGCTCATTTTTGATATGTCTAGATTCTTTTAAATTTAGAAATTATTCCCTTTCAATGGTACTATAGTTTCAAAGAAAGATAGACCTATTCTTTATCAAGTCAATGAATTCATAGCTAAAATGGGGGAAAATTTTTAGGGAATCATGGATACACATTTTGAGACATTCAAGGAATGAATGCAAAGAAAATTTAGAATACCCAAACACCTAGTTGATGATTATGAGCAAGGTAATATTTTCTTGTTAATTGTGACAAGGAACATATTCGGGCAGTTAAGCCAAGAATAGCATGGGTAAAACCTCTTGGATATGAGGTAAACATTGATGACAAAAGATATATCATTGAGGCTCTTGTCAATGAGCTAGTGGACCCTAAGGCACCATATTTTGGCACCTATGAAGAGGGACAAACTAGAATTTCTTTGGAAATTAAGCTACCTCAAGATTTGAAGAGTGGAATAAAGTAGGTTGAGAATACTCAAAAGGAGATCAAGAAATCTAGTTCCCCTCTCCTATTGACAAAAGGAATGAATGATGATATTGAAGAAGAGGAAGGAGAAGAGGAACATGTAGAAGAAGAAGAAGATCCTCCCAAGAAAAAATGGGGAAGGTTGTAATAAAGAAAGCAAGAAATTCCTCACCTACTTTCTTCACAAGGAGACCTTCCAAATGAAGGAAGAATATCCAATTGTTGGATGAAGCGAAAGATGTAGAAGAGAAACAAGTCACCTTTAAAAGGTCTACTAGGTAAGTGAACCAAGTTATGGTGCCAAAAGGGGGTATAAGTGGCCACTTTTTTTCTTAAATCAACAATTTCTAAACTTTGACAATAATTTAAAGATAGTAATGTCCAAAATTTTGAGATATAATAGAAACAAAAGTAGTAGTCATTTGAATCTAGTTTCTAAACTACTAAATTTTTTTCAAAATGGTTTAGTTTTAGGTCCCCAAAAAAGTGGGCCATAGAAAGTGGTACTATTTTTTTAGAAAAGACATAACATAGTGCAAAGTGTGGCCACACTAAAATTTTAATATTTATTTTTTTGAAATTCTTTAATTGCTATAGTCAAAATTTACCTAACACCATTTAGTTTAACCTAGATTTTTTAGGTAATTTTATAATATGTAATTTTTTATATCAATTTTGTAATTGGACACATCCCAAAAATGTGAAATATCTATGGGCTCCCACATGGAAATGATTGAAAACTAATCTAAAATTAATTTTTTTTTTTTTTAAAGTATGTAGAATAGATTCTAGTTTCTACAAAACTAAGTTGTTGTAAAATTTGATGAATGGGATAATAATATCTACAGCCCAATTAGTACATGTTGTTTTTTGATAGAAAATGGCCATACATTCTAAAGAAATTATAGTTGAGAGGCTTAAAATAGTTCAAATGTGAAATAAATTATATGGTTAAATAGCTATCATAGATATCTATAATGTCACAAAACCTAATTTTATCAATGCTCAACCATAAGGAAACTTGAGGGAGAGAACCCAAGAAAAGTCAATCATTTCTTGTATGTTTGCTACAAAACATGTCTTAGACCATTTTAGAGATTCCAAACCTTTGGTTTGGATGTCAAAGGAAAATCCAAGCCTTAGGCTTGGTAGAATCCAAAGCTTTAAATAGGATGTTTGCACCATAGGGCATGCATGCTATGTAAATAATTTTTAAATTTGGGCTTACATTGCACGTATGTGCTATAGTGCACACAAACTTTGTAAGCCTAAATTTTAATCAAGAGGGAAGGATAGAGGGAGAGCGGGTGTAGAGTGAGAGAGAGTAGAGGATGGGGAGAGCATAGGAGATGAGAGAAGGTGGGATAAAGAGAGAGGGTGGGGGAAATAGAGAAAGAGAGAGTAGGGGATAGGAGAAGGTGGGATAAGGAGAGAGAGAGAGAGAGAGAGAGAGAGAGAGAGAGAGAGAGAGAGAGAGAGAGATTAGGGGATAGGAAAGGGTGGGATAGAGTGAGAGTAGGTGATGGGATAGGGTGGGATAAGGAGAGACAAAGAGAGACAGAGAGAGAGTAGGGGATAGGAGAGGGTGGGATATAAAGAGTAAGGGATGAGAAAGAGAGAGAGAGAGGGAATAGGGGATGCAAGAGGGCGGAATAGAGAGAGATGGGGCAAGGGCAAGTGATAGGGTAGGATATGTGGAGAGAGAGTGAGAGTGAGAGCGAGAGCATAGGGGATGGGAGAGGGTCAGAGAGAGAGAGAGAGAGAGAGAGAGAGTAGGGCGGGAGAGGGAGAGGAAGAGGTAGAGAGAGTAGGGGATGAGAGAGGGTGGGGGAGAGAGATAGGGAAGGAGGGAGGAAGGGAGGGTGAGAGAGAGTAGGGGATGGGAGAGGGAGTGATAAGGAGAGGGAGAGGGAGAGGGAAAGAGGGAGGGAGGGAGGGAGGGAGGGAGAGAGAGAGAGAGAGAGAGAGAGAGAGAGAGAGAGAGAGTAAGGGATGGGAGATGGTAGGATAAACAACATAGGGGATGGGAGAAGGTGGGATAGGGAGAGAGCGGTAGAGAGAGAGAGAGAGAGAGAGAGAGAGAGAGAGAGAGAGAGAGAGAGAGAGAGAGAGAGAGAGAGAGAGAGAGGGAGGGAGAGAGGGAGAGATTAGGGGATGGGAGAGGGTGGGGTAAAGAGATAGAGAGGGGGGAAGTGGGAGAGGGTGGGATATGTGAAGAGAGAGAGTAGGGGTGGGAGAGTGAGAGAGAGAGCCAGTTTCTAGTTGGTGTTGAGTTGCCAATTTCCATTTGGTTTTGAGTTGCCAATTTCCAATTGATGCTGAGTTGCCAATTTCTAGCTGATGCCAAGTTGCTAGTTTCTGGTTGTTTTTGAGTTGCCAATTTCTAGTTGGTGCCAAGTTATCCAGTGTATGTCAAGAGTCAACATTTGGACGTAACTTCTGCATGCTGACTTGTGGGGTTTATTTTTTATCACAATATTTATGTTAAGATATTTTCTTGGGATGTGCCTAGACCATTTTTGGGTCGACTCTCCTCTTATGTAATGTTCTAAAATAATTTGTAAGCTATTTTGGCAAGTATATATAGAGTGTTTAGGCTTAGAGTTAGGCAAGTTTTCTGGAGAAGACGATTAGAGAGAAAAACTAAAAACTGCAAATTTGTAGTTGGATCTTTGAATGTGAATGTATTTGTATTTGGCTATAACCTAGAAGGCCTTACAACTAGGTATGTATGAAGATGTTTTGATGAATCAATAAAAGTATTCCACCTCCTTTGGTTGATGTCCCTCTTTACCACATCTTAAACATTTACCATGAAATCCACATCTAGAATAGGAATCACCTCTTCCTCTATAATAATTAGTGCCTCCTCAATAAGAATTACCAATTTTTCATTTATTCTTTCCTTTTTCATCATTCTTTCATTCAAATTTTCCTTTATCCTACATGAACTATCAAATCTACCACTTTCTCGATAAGATCTATCTCCACCTCTTTGGAATCTACCTCCTCTACCTCTTTGTCTTTGTTCATGCTTCTTTGTCAAGATCTCCTTAGCTTTCCAAGAATATTGATATGCTTCTTCTACTCTTTCCAACTTCACAAAACTTATTTCATCTTTAATTCTAGATCTCAATCCATTAATGTACCTTGCTATTTTCTCAACATCATCATCCACATGTCCAGATCTGATGTCCAATCTATAAAATTCCTTAATATGTTCTTTTACCATAATGTCTTTTTATTTCAAATTTTGCATCTTTCTCAACAAGCTAACTAGGTAATCAACAGGGACGAATTTTTTCTTTACCTTGTTTGCCATCTTTGGCCAAGTTCTGATCTTCTCCTTTCCTCTCCTTTGTCTATCAGTTTACAAATGTTCCCACCATAGTGATGCATGACCTTTCAACCTAGTGACCACAATCTTCACCTTTCTATTATCAGGAGTGTTTTCATACTCAAAGAACTTCTCCATATCAAAGATCCAATCAAACATAGCATTAGTATCCAATTTTCTATCATAAGGAACAACTTCTACAATAGGCTTTGAATTTTCCCTAGATAACACTCGCAACAAGCTTTCCTCATCTTGATCTTCTTTAGGTTCTAGATTATGGTTTGGTGCTACTGCTTCATTGTCACTTACATCATCAAGATTTTATCCTCTCCTCTGAGCTATCTCTACAGAATCTAATCTGGTTGCAATTTGGCTCAACTAATCCAATATAGTATCATCAATATTTATTCTACCACAAACCATCTATTAAAATTGGGGTCCTACAAGATTGTAACCCTTCAAGTTATAGGTCAAATTCATAGATCTACCACCCTATAACCAAATACCAAATTAGGGTTCTACATGATCCAATCTCCACAAGGATGAACCTCAAGCTTTGATACCAATTGAGATAGGAAAGGGGTGAATGACTAGGGCCAAAGGTTCACCTAGCTATCTGAACCACCCTGCAAAAGTTAACACAATGGAAGAAAACATAAGGGACAACAACCAAAGGGGGTGGAATACTTTTATTGATTCATCAAAACATCTTCATACATGCCTAGCTGTAAGGCCTTCTAGGTTATGGCCAAATACAAATACATTCACATTCAAAGATCCAACTACAAATTCACACTTTTAGTTCTGCTCTCTAATCCTCTTCCCTAGGAAACCTTCCTAAACACTCTATATATAATTGCCAAAATGGGTTATAGATTATTCTAGAACATTACATAAGAGGAGAGCCAACCCAACAAAATTCTGGATACATCCCAATAAAATATCTAAACATAAATGTTGTGATAAAAAATAAGCCTTGCAATTTAGCTTGCAGATATCATGTCCAGGAGCTGACACTTGACATAGACTAGATAACTCGGTACTAACTGGAAACTAGCAACTTGGCACCAACTAGAAACTAGCAACTTGACATCAACTAGAACTTGGCAACTTGGCATCTACTAGAAACTACCAACTTAGGACCAAATAGAAATTGGCAACTCAGCATCAATTGGAAACTAGCAACTTGGCATCAACTAGAAACTTGCAATTTGACATCAACTGGAAACTAGCAACTTAGCATGAACTAGAAACTAGCAACTCGGCATCAAATGGAAGAAAAAAACAAAAAAGTGTAGGATTACAAGGAAACCGAGGATGCTCTTGCATCAGAGAGTAGGGGATGGGAGTGGGTGGGATAGAGAGAGAGTAGGGGATAGGAGAGGGTGGGAGAGAAAGGGATGGGAGAGGGTGGGATGGGGGGATATAAAAAGAGACTAGGGGGTGGGATAGGGGGAGATAATGATAGATAGAGAGGGAGGGGGAGAGAGTGAGAGAGAGGAAGAGAGACTAGGGCATGATAGAGGGTGGTATAGTTGAGAGAGAGTGGGAGAGAGAATAGGGTTTGGGAGAGTGAGAAAGGGATGGAGAAATGAAGAGGGCGATTAGGGGATGTGTGTGTGTGTGTGTGTGTGTGTGTGTGTGTGTGTGTGTGTGTGTGTGTGTGTGTGTGAGAGAGAGAGAGAGAGAGAGAGAGAGAGAGAGAGAGAGAGAGAGAGAGTAGGGCATTGGATAGGGAGAGAGTGAGAAAGAGGTGGAGAGAGAGAGAGAGAGAGAGAGAGAGAGAGAGAGAGAGAGAGACTAGGGCATGGGAGAGAGTGGGATAAGGGGGAGAGAGAGAGGGTGGGATATGTTTTAAGTTTTGTATAGCTCCAAGGGATGACATCTTTGTATTCTATAAGCAATTTGAGCATATGTTCCCTTTCTTGTGCATTACATGCCTTTTCGACCCTTACCATTTTAGGATCTTCATTAGTACCCATATTAAATGAATCACATTCCTTGATCCCCTTTTCTTTGACCATTCTTTTGTTAAGCATTGATTCATCATGATAAAAAAATACACTCCAACTCAACCATCTCCTTCAAAAAAGTGTTGGTTTTAAAATTGAGAATCCCATCTTCATCTTCAAGTTCATCATCCTCAAGTTTGTCATCCAGAGTGTCATCTATCTCTTTCCCTTTAAATTTTACATTGTACATGACAAATTCAAGTACATGTTGATCATCTTGAAAGACTTGGAAGTTTGTAATATTGTCTAGGATAGACAGGGCAGCCACCAGTTCTACTGAAAATATTTTCAATTTTGTTCTCTCAACTAGTTGTAATGCACTAGCCAAAATGGTGAGGGTATTTGTTACCACATTTTTCCTCCTTGTATGGACTTTATTTTCAAAGCTTCAAAATAATCCATTTGATCCCACACTCTTTTCCTATAAGCAAGCAACCTCCTATCATTGCAAGAGTATACAAATTTCACTTGTTTTATAACCAACAAAGAATCTCATTTGATTATGAAAGATGTGATTCCTTTCACTAGTTTGAAAAGAAGTCCTTGGATCAATGCTTTATAATCTACAAAAATATTACTACATCTAAACTATAATCAATATGTTGCATAGAAAGACTTACCTTTTGGGTTGATTAAATCAATACCTACACCACCTTCTAATTTTCATTTGAAACCATTGAAGTCAAGTGTCCAAGTCAGATCTTCTTTGGGCTTCCTAGATTTATGCTTATTTTTTTCTTATTTGTCCTTAGCTTTTCCTTTACTTGGGCCTAAAAGGATTCTTTTTTAGAAATCCACTATAATTTCTCAAGGGCTACACTTGATGATTTTCCATTGTTAGTCCTTGATATAGGAAGCATATTTTTTTCTTGTTTGTCCTAAATTTCTCCAATTAATTCTATAATTTCATCCACTTTGGGTTTAGGATGAATGACTACTAAAGTCCATCCTTGACCTTTTATATATAACATTGACTCTCTATGGAATCATCATTTGTAATGTTACCACTTTTTATTTCCATTATTTGTGTTAATACCTTAGCAACTACTTCTTGGAAAATTGAACATTCAAACATTGAATGACTAACTTTATGCAATTTGAAAAATCTTGGGAGAAGTAGAATATTGGGGTTTTCTTCTTCTCCTAAACATTGTAAGTTAGCCACCATGATGTCTATGAACTATATTATGATCTCATGCTTCGGGTTTGGAATCATAGATCTTGCATTTTGATCATTTGATATTTTTGTTGAAGTTGTATCAAAATCCATCACTTTGTAAGAGCCCAAATTGAATTGCAAGAATGCAACCTCATTCAGAGCATTGCATTTTGTAATCATTACTTTTAACTTTGGCTTTGCATCTATCTTGATTGATTATTTAACCCTTTCCATGGTAACCATAATTGAGTAAAATCCATATAAAACCATCCTCTTAGGTATTTTGTCCATTATCTAGTTAGTAGCAATCCATATGTCTTAGGAATCTCAACCAACTGTATATCAATGATGTCTTTAATTTGAGGGTAAAATTTCAACTATATCTAAACATATCTAAACACAAAAATGACTTTGACTTCCATTCTATCCAATTGTATCACTACTCGATTATAGGGCTAAGCAATGACTCCCAACCTTTGTGTTATCGACAATGGTATAACATTACAATAAGCTTTCGAATCAATTAGACAATTTTGAAGATTCTTCCCATATAATTTGATGCTAATAAAAAATGCATGCACCTCAACCTTTTCTTTAAACATGGTTGGCATTGCCTCTAAAGAATTTTCTTGTTGAGATAATATCTTTTGAGGAAAGTACTCATATTATTGGGTTACTTTGTATGATCAAGAGTTTTCATCAATGCTTCTCGTTGATGAGGAAAATTTTGCAGTATGTCAAACATGGACATGTTGTCATTTGTTCATTTCAAATCTTCCACCACACTATACTTTTCAGTAGAGCAGGTGAGATTTTTAAAGATTATAGGCACATTTCCTTGATTTTGATTTTTTTTATCATCCATATAGGGGCCTAATTAGTACCAGGTTGTTACTTGCTCTTAGATTGAGAGGAGTCAGTTGTAATGTTGGAGGAATTCCATCTACCATAGGTTCTTTTTTGACTTCACAGATTGTAAGTATTCTGATCATCATTCCAAAAAGCAAGCATCTCTTCTAGTTGAATATCTAGTTCCTAACTAAATGGAAAAGAGAATTCATCATTGACTATTTGGTTCACTTGTGTTTTCTGTGTAGAACCATAAGATTCTAGTAGCATAGAATTAAATTTTAAAGGAGGGACATTATCATGTGCTTGTGAATTATGATTCACTTCTTGATTTACATTGTAATATGAAACATCATTCTTAGGTACATTTAGACCATTGCCATACCAATTGATGTCCACTACTAAGCATTATTATTATTGTTATCTACAAGAATGCTTCTATTGTTCAGATGAGTATTCCATTGTCAATTCTATCTTTGGAAATCATTATTTTGATCAAGAGGATTGAAATTGTTTCCTCCATTATTGTTTCCTACATTGTTGTTCCCAACCTCAAATGTTATCCCACTAAAATTCCTATTGTAGTTCTAATCATAATTGTTGTTGTTGTAAGGAATAGCATTATTTCTTTGAAAGTTATTATTTTTTCCTTGTGAAAACCTCAAGAAATTTAGGTCATTAATCATTTAAGACATGGTCTTCTTCATTTGACTAAACTCAAAGGCAAAATTTTTGTCTACTTCAGCAGAAGTAGTTGTCGTTTGCTCAAAGAAAGAAGCTTTTGGAGGTTCATATCCTGGATATGTTATAGTTGGGGTTTGTAGAGTGAGTTCTTGATGTAATGGAACTAGATTCATTGGTATGAATTGGATTCATTTCTATGAACTGGAACCATCAATCCTTCTCCATTAGGATTGGACTGCTTAGTAAAAATAATTGCTTCCAAGAAGACTTTGTCCAATGTATCAATTTTTCCACAAGAAGTCTCCTTAGGAAAATAGTAGTAAGATGGTCCATAGCATTCAAATAAATTTGAATTATACCTTCAACTGGTATAGTATATGGTATTTCTAGCTTGCAGCATGCCATATGAAAGTGATGGTTGAAGCATGAAATCATCTCAACTAGGTCCCTTTTGATTATTATGAATTGTTGATGTATCATAGCTAGGTTAATGAAAATTTTGAATTTGTCCAAGAAAAATTCAAAAGAAAGTATCCCAGTCTCCAATACATCCAAATGACAAAGTAACATAGAAATGAAAGAAAACTTCTCCTAAAGAGTAGGGGAATAAGAAAAGAACCACATTCTCCTTAGAAATCTGCTTTTGGTTGCAAATTTGCTTGAATACCTTGATGTGATCTTTAAAAGTTCTCATCTCTCCATAGATGAACCTTGGGCAAAAATTCTTAGGATTCTTAGGAAGGTTGTTGAGTACACTTGCCAAGTTGATTGCTCAGTCTACAACATTTGTGAAAAAAGCCATGAGATGATTTGGTGGAATAATAGGTGGTTGTTGTGGAGGTGGAACTAAGGAAGATGATGAAATGTTGAATGGAAGCAGTAGAATTTGAGGGAATCCCTTTTTGCTGTGAGGCTTGTGAAATTAGGTAAGTTTGAGGAACTCATGTGTTCTAGGTGAAGATCTTAAAGCTCATTGAAATGGAGATTATAGATCAAGATCTTCTAGTTTGTGTTAATTCTAGAAAAAGCATACCTCTGTAGAAGCACAACTTGCGTACCTTGGAACTAAATGCACCTCAAAACCTCACTAGTTCATAAAATTTTATGAACTTGTAAAAAATGAATTTTCTAAAAATTGCAAGTAGTTTTCTTCTATTCTGTATGGTTGGGGCCTTCCTTCTAGCACCACTTCTATTGAGCTATCATTTTCCATGATGCTTAATGACACAAATCCTTTCAAACTCCTCTCTTGAAAAGTCGATCTGGGACCAACTCCAAAATTTTGAGTGGTCTTGTAACCTATTGGAATCCACTCAGTAGAAGACAAATGTGAATGTTCATGAGGAGGCCTTTGCTGGTTTTGAACAATTTCAGGTAAGATGTGGCGTTTGGTTTCTATATCAAATAAAGTAACCACACAAACAAAAATATATTTTTGTACTTTTCTATTTATAATGAATGAAATTTAACTATGCAACTATATGAATTCCTAATTTAACCAAATGTTTGTAAAAGTAAATAATAAAGATAGGGTAACAAAAAGTTTTAATCAAATGACTTGAAAAGTAAATTCTTAATGGACATAAGCCACAAAAAAAACACGTATGTGATTTAAGCCTTTGAAAAGATCAATAGGTAACCAATGAAAATAGGAGCAATGCTTTCTTAATTGCATAATGTAATCGTTGATGGCAATTTAGAAACCATAAGATGTTTCACTTTTCATCAAATCACAAGGCCACAAAAGGTGTGCTTATGTGAGACAAAAAGCTATGTAGGAATAATAGGGTGAACTCTTCTCAAACTAAGTACACCAAAAAAAATTGTATATAAGTACGTTAGTAGAATTTTTAAACACATGAAAAACACTAGAATGAAAAGATCACTCAATCAAAATAACACATTAAAACTATTGGCTCCATTACACTCCATGAACATAGATTCACAAAATATAACACACTCAAGCAAGAATAACTACACCCAAAATGAGAGCACCAAATAACATATATTATTGCATCATAATAATGGCCTAGAATACATATTACATTCTTGAATTTACAAGAAATAATCTCCTCAATTTGTGTTGAGAGTGAGAGATCTCTTTACAAAAATATATACTTCTAAACAAATCTATTTATGTACAAACTAACTCTATAACTAGTGCTAACTAAGACTCCACTCTTATTTATATCATTTAATGGGTGCATGAGCATTTACATGTGTTTTAAAAAAAGAAAACATGAGAAAATAAGAAAAAGAAAGCCATTAGATGATGTAGGAGTCTCTAGAGATTCCAAAAATAGAATCTCAACCTTCTTTGTATGTTTGTAGGAGTTAAACTGCCATCATAATGCATTTTCGATGCATGGAAAGCTCTAAATTTGGAACTAGAAATTAACTATCAGTGCACCTCTAAGTTCTTCAAAAAAAATTTGGTGCACCTTTAGAGAAGTGGACCTCAAAGGAAGTGTAACTTGTGCATCTTGTGTGCCTAGCACACCTTGGAAGCTTGCACACCTCGGAAGACAGGTCCAAAAAATGAAAAATTATACCAAGTGTCAAAACTAAAATTCTAGGTTCTAGGTTTTGTTCCCCTTCATACCAGAGCTATGTCTCTGTATTTTCTCTTGAATTTCTCTATAATATTCATCACTTGGGTTTCATCCATTAAATCCAAAGCTTCATATTTATCCTTTACTTTTTTCCTATAGTTGCCCACCTCTATGTGATTCTCTACAAAATCTCCCAATTTCATATCCAATTCTAGCAATGCCTCTTTGGTCTTAAATGCCTATCTGATATCCTCATCATTGGAAGCTTCTTCAAAAGTCTTCCAAAAATTTTCAACAACTACTTGTATAGTCATCAATTTATCCCTTGAATCATCTTCAAAAATGTCCAAGCAAGCATCACTATAATGTCTCTCCGCCTCTAAAATTTTCTCTTGGGTTTGATCCTTGAGCTTATGATTATCTACATGTAATGTTTTCATTACTTTATTACCATCCAAAATCTTCTCTATCCAATCATCTATCTTATCTAACTCATTTTTAGTATATAAATCTATCAACATCTAATACCTATGACCCTTTGTTGACTATAATGCTAGCAAGTCTTTACCCCACGTATGTACTTCGTCCATTAACCCAAACCCTAGGTTAATTATAGGAACTACCTTATCTATACTACTTTGTGTGTGATGTAGCAATTTAAGATTTTAATAATATGATATTCAAACATTTCTTTTAAAAAATATTTCACCATTGCTAACAAGCCTTCAAAAATAGATCTAATCATATGGTCTCATTATCCCTCTTATCAAGTGCTTCATTTAGAGTCTCCTTGAGATTTTAAGGATACAATGAACCAACTACTTCATTCAAATAAACTCTTAGGATTTCATTCTACTTCCAAGGCTAAACAATTTAGACTTATCATATTCTAAGTGCCTAAAAACTTCTTTGATTCCCTTAGTAACCATTAATTTGGTAGTATCTATAGTGCATTTTCCAAGAAAGACCTCATTTATTTGATGATATTTTGAGTTTAGATCCTCAATATCTTTATCTGGAGGAGGGATAACAGCATGGGTGAAAAAGTCTTGATTTTGATCACTCATGAAAAAGGCCAATGTTCATGCATCACCTATAGGTGGCTCATGTTTCTTGAGAGCTTCAATTAATTCTCCTATTACCTCTTCCTTAGTACAATACAAATATATTTTGTGTCTAACCATCACCTCTTTTCTCAACCATCTCAAAGTATCTTACATTAGGGATTTACCCTTAGATGAAGAAGGAGCTTGTATTGCTAGACTTATTCCCTTATCACTACAGTTTGTCAAATTAGATCCAATTTTGAATGGTCTCTTGATCCCATCCTTGGTTAATTGGATGACATGCCTCACCCTATTATTGATATCTATGTTTTCTTCTCTATCAATTTCTGCATTCATTATAGGCCAATCAAATATCTTATCTCTATTATACAAGGGATCTAAGACCTCTTTAGTGTTTTGTTCAATGATCTTTAATGGGACCTTCATTTTCAAGGCACTACTTGCAGAATAGAGAGTCATCCTACAATAATACCTTATTTGGATTTTGTAGTCATCCTGTAGTGCCTCTCCCATCTAACTTTTGTTAGTCATCCTGATGGATGCAACCTTGCTGATCTTTTGTTGTGATGGATCATGATTGTGACCCTGAGTGGTCTACACCATTGAGGTGTTTGGATTTATGTTTCTATGTCAGTTGCTTTGATTATGCTTTTGACTGATCTATGAGATTATGATGTGATTTTGGTTCACTGAGGTTTGTGCCAGTGGTTACCAAGATCAATGTGGTATCATGAAGTTCTTTCATGATTACCTTGAGATGTGTGCAGAGATTGCATTGTGTACTTTTTACCATGCTACACTAGACTAGGTTCCTATAGTAGTGGTTAGTCATGTTTATGACTGTGTTTGCTTATGTGTTTTAAGTGCCTTTTTTAATGCAGAGTAATCAATCTTTATTAAATGCATTAATGATTAGAAATGGATTGTTCATGTGGGATTATTTGGTTATGTGTTGCAGATATTTACTTTGATTTATTTTTATTTTTGGTAGCTTTGCCATAGATGAATTCCTATTTATAGGAATAGCCTGTTTTCGTTTGGGTTGATTCAGGGTTTAACTAGATTGGCTGGTTAAATGCCCTAATCGATTATTCACCTGAAAAGTGAATAAGTATCCAAAGAGGAATTTAATTCCTCACTTCTCACTTTCAAATTAGAAAGTTGGAGAGTAAAACCCAAAATCCTCTTCATGAGGATTTACTGTTTTGTTCGTTGTGGGAGCTATGGGCGTGGAATCGTCGCGAGGTTGGGCTCGTTGGATCTAGCTCGGGAAAACCTTGGATTGCCATGATTTTCAGCCACTTCTGGGGGCATTTTATTTTTTGGTTCTGTTTTCCATTTTTTCCTTTTGGCTGTGAGGTAGGGCTTTCCTATTTGATTGTTTCTGCTCCGTTTCTAATTTTGTTTTTGGTAGCCATTTGTTTGGAGGCTGAGAACTAGTGTTCCCCTCCATTTTTGTATGCTAGTTCTACTCGGTTGGGCGGGTATGAATATTTCTCTATTTTTTGAGATGAGGGTTTGGATTTTTACACCATTATGCTGGCCATTTTTGCATACGGTGTTTGATTTCATTTATTTTTGGATTTTTGGGGTTTTTGAACCCAAAGGCCAAATGGGTTTTAATCTTGAAAGTTTTCCAAAATTTGATTTTTTTACCTCATTTTGTGTGCCACTCTATTTTCTAACATTTTCTTGGCACAATGTGGGTAGTGGACTTGGATGATCCGTTTGGATATTAGTTAGACCACTTTTGCACTTTTATGTTGCATTGGGATGCATGTTACATCCATACTCCCGACTTTGTGTTTGGTTGAGTGATTTGTTGTCTGTTATGGTTTCTTTTGGACCTTTTTTTTTGTTTTGTGAACGCTAGGATTCATGTAGAATCCATACTCTCGAATTGAGGCCAATTGAGTGATTTTATGATGTATGATTTTATTGGCTTTGGGATTTGTGTAGAATCTATCCTTCCCGTGTTGCTTTCAGTTGGGTGTTTTCTTTGCATTGTGTTCTCATTCCTATCCTTGTGTTATGATATTCATGATGGTGGTGCACCACACACGAGTACGTCCATGTACATTTGTCGAGTGACTTGCGAGGCTCGATCTTCCATGGTACTTTCAAAAGTTATGATCATTGGGGTTGGGATGGGAGTATGCATGCCCACGAGCACTTGTCGTAGGATAAGCATGGGTAGGGTAGGGTAGCATATGGAGGGGGCTTCTATCTCACAGCCTAGTGACATTATTCCCATAGGGTTGGTAGAGGATAGGAAGTTTTAAATAAGTTATAACTAAATAAAATGTGTGACTGTTAATAAAACTTAAGATAATAAAATTGTACTCTTGTGTATTAGCCTTTCGTTGAGGGAGTTGAGCTACACGGTGTATTGGCCTTCTGTTGAGACAGTTGAGATACACAGATCCGAAATTGGGATTTTCGATGCCAAGTGGCTCTCCATGATGTTAGTCCCTACTTAGTAGCCTATTGAGTGTTTGACCAAGACTTGTACTCCTTGCATTGTCTTAGGTTCTTGGTTACAACCATCATACTGTTTGGCGTGAGTGTTAGCCTTGGATGTTGTTTTTGTGTATTTTTGGTTGGATCTTTATCTCCATCAGTATGGCGGGTGTGGACCTATGGGTGCCATGTGGTTGGGAGGCATAGCTACCTTCACCACTGCTAGGAATCGATGTACAGAGATGATCTTTTGTCCTAGTGTGACCATTGCTGGATGTTTTCACTTGGTACTTTGAGTTCTGGAGTATGCTTTCTTGTGATTTATGCTTTCATTGGGATGCTTGTGTATCATGTTTAGATGATGTTAGTTTATTTGATGCATTCCCATATTATGATTTTTAGCATATGATTAGATGATGTTAATTTTTTTAGTAGTATATCTGTTGCTAACTGTTGTGTAGCATGTGATAGGTGATGTTACCTACGGTAGGATTATCTTATGCGTTATCACTAGCATGTTAGATTTCCTTATGCTTATAATGTTGCATGTTTTAGTAGTGATGTCCCTATTATGATAGTACTGACGATCTGGTCGGTGGCTTGGGATGTTACGCATGGGGGATGGCTAGGATCCACGATGGTCTTATGATGCTATTGACAGTTGGGAGGAACCACGCACTTAGTTTGGTTTTTCAATTCTCTGCGATGTTTATTTCAGTGTGTTCTTTGCTGTTGTAGTTTAGATGGATAGATGTTCTCCTTTCTGTGTTGTTCTTGCACTTGAGTGCTCATTTCTCGAGCCTTTGTGGATCTGGTACTCCCTGGTGTGGAGGTTCTTTGCTCTATTTTGGTCTTTTTTGCTTTTGGGAGTGTTTTTGTTTTCTATGGGTGACATTTATTTAGCATGGTGTGACACATTAAAAAGTATCACACGCCCATGCAAACTATGTCGTACGACACTGTAAAGTATCGCACGCCTTTGAGAAATGTCGTACGACACTGGAAGAGTGTCGCATGCCTTCTTGAAAAATGTCGTACGATGCTGAAAAGTGTCACATGCCTTCTTGAGAAATGTCGTACGACACTGGAAGAGTGTTGCATGCCTTAATGAGAAGTGTCGCCCTCCATTAGTAAAAAGTGTCGCACGATTTTTGTGAAAAACCTGTGCGTGCCATCAACGGGCACTTTTCTTCATGATCAGATCTTTTTGAGAGTGGTTTTGGATACCCTTTTGGGCGTTCTTTGACCCTATGCTATTGCATTTTGAAATTGAGTTTTTGTGTTTCTGTTTTAGTCTATTGGGGTTTAAAATATATTGTTTAAGTATAAGTTGAATACTTAAGATATATTTTAATATATGTGATGAATCTTTTGAGATAGGTTTCAGACCTCTCGGAGATAAGTTATGGATTCTAGGAAATTTTAGGGCTTCAAAAATCCAGACTTAGCCAATTTTCAAGGCTTTAGGATTTCAGGCTTAGCCAAATTTCAGGTTTCTGCATTTTACCCTAGCTTGGTGTTTTGTTGATGAGTGGTTGTTTCTTGTGCCCTCATCATGTGCGTTGTCATTGTTGGCTTTGTTTGTGTGTGTCAGTTTGTAGTGACATTTGGAGATTCGTTGGTTGTCGAGATTGTGGTGAAGTCTTCCATTGCGATCGTTGTGATCCCTGTATGATGTTATCATGTGCATTCATACTTGTAAAAAAAAAATTCTTGGCTTGTATTTCATCCTTGTTTCCAAGGATCTTCGGGCAAGGCATTACACATCCACTACAATGATCCTCTATGGAATCTTTATGTTGGAATTATTTCCAAGCCAAGTACTAATTTCTACCAATATTATCAAAATAGGGATGAGGAGAGTTGTAATCATCCAAGGGATACTAATCCCACTTAGACTAAAAAGTCACAATATCCTACTTTTGGTTAATACTAAATGGGCCATACCTAAGTCTTCTTATGTTGCTTCCTTACTATCTCATATCCAGATGAGAGTTATCATGCAATCTCTAGAAATATGAGTTTGTCACATAGAGCTCCTTTGGATTAAAATTCGTACCCACTACCATTAAATAGGTGAATGTTTTATATTGAATGAAATAGGCACCTATTTCTATAATTTTTGCCACTACCTCTTCTGACATCCTTTTTGCATAATCTCCCTCAATGAACTAAATAATTGTGAAAATGAAGGCATCATTCACTATTATGTATTCCTTAGTATGCTCTAAAAGAGTTTTGCTTACCAACTGGGGTTATACCACATAAGGCCATGCATTTGCATCTTGCAATTTGTCCCTTTTGAAAAATCCCAAATAATCTATTGCTCTTGTAGCTAACAAGTACACCAAATAGGATGTCATATAGAACTATTGGTTTTTCTTAAACACCATCATTTGTTGATCTAAATTATCGCTAATAATTGAAGCCCAATCAATTAACATCTTCATTGTTTTGATGATCTCAATAAAGTGTACCATCCATATATTCAAATACCTACCTATTGGCAATCCCATGAATCTACTCATAAGCACTATAGAATGTCTGATATCATCTTTCATATAGCCCCTCATGATATCTACTTTGCCTACTTTTTTCCCAAGAGGAGTCTTATCAATGAGATATGAAGAATGAATAATTTCTAATGCTTCCTCTCCATGCTCTATATACCACCTTTTTGCTTGATGATATTTTAACCTAATGTACTGATCTACTCTTAAAAGACAAAATACCTTCTCTATATTCTTAGGCCTTAGTTCTAGGATGATCTCTTTGGTTATGCTTTTTACAACTCTTTCCTTTGAAATAGTTCTCTTCTAATGCCATAATCAACTCCAAAGACTATACTAAAACTGAGTGTGATGTTGCATTTACTAGTCCTAATATAATAAGTGTAGATACCATAGGGGCCTTTCATTTGGCTTATTTTGTAGCACATTGAAAGTATTCTAGTCAATATGACCTAGATCAGTGTCCCCAATCTCTGAATATGCATCCTAGAACTGTGACTTCGATGGAACACTTTGGAATTTGAAGACCACTAGTTTTAGAGCCATCTTTCTAGTGAGGGAGGATAAGGAGAAGCCATT